>SKCR01023804.1:0-576627 GCA_019454045.1 Zanthoxylum bungeanum
AAGAGGCGTACACAGAACCTGTTAAAGTCCTGGACGACCAAAACCAAAGTGTATTGATTGTCGCAAGTACTAGCGATGCAAGTCTCAGGTTAATACCAAATACACCTACCCTGATGCGGATTCCCATAGACACATAGTCATACTCCAATGGGAT
Organism: Zanthoxylum bungeanum; assembly: GCA_019454045.1. Lineage (NCBI taxonomy): Eukaryota > Viridiplantae > Streptophyta > Magnoliopsida > Sapindales > Rutaceae > Zanthoxylum > Zanthoxylum bungeanum. The sequence continues at coordinate 155 of SKCR01023804.1, forward strand.
TCCGCAGGGTCTATCCAGAGCGAAGCTGTTTCCGTACCATCGGTAAACACAACCTCCTATCACACTTGTATAAGTATCCAATACTTAAATATATGAGAACTATGATGTTACGCTTCCATAACACGCACAAGTGCAATATTAGTCTATTCCGCATTATCGATGTCTAGTCTCGATAATACTACGACTATGGATATTTAATGATTAAACCGTTATGGATTGATATTGTCTCATATCTAATAATCTGGAACTAATCATAAGGACTTTTATCATTTATATATATTTAAGTAATCAAATTACAAAATGATAAAATACAATTTTCATTGCTACATAGTTAATTTGTACAAAAACCACAATGTCTTTTACAAATAGTGACGCTATGGGTCATAATTGTCTAACAATCTCTCATTTGGCCTATAGCCAGTCACTCAAGCATCTAATACCTGAACTATGTACATGTCGCTCAAACTTTTGCTGAGGAATAGCTTTTGTTAGCGGATCTGCAATGTTGTCCTCTGATGCGACCTTCTCGATCTTCACATCGCCACGATGTATGATCTCACGAATCAGATGGTAACATCGAAGAATATGCTTGGATCATTGATGAGACTGTGGTTCCTTAGCCTATGCTATAGCCCCGTTATTGTCACAATACAATGGAATGGGCTCAGCTGCTAACGGAACTACTCCTAATCCAATTAGGAATTTACGGATCCAAACTTCCTCTTTTGCTGCTTCAGCTGCAGCAATATACTCCGCTTCTGTTGTTGAATCGGCAACAGTCTCTTGCTTGGAAGATTTCCAGCTTACGGCTCCGTTTTTCAAACAAATATGTACCCGGATTGAGACTTATAGTCGTCTTTATCGGTTTGGAAACTTGCATCGGTAAACCCAGTTACCTCAAGTTCTCCATCTCTATAGATTAAGAAAGCATCTTTAGTTCGTCTAAGATACTTAAGGATATTCTTAACCGCCATCCAGTGACCATCACCTGGATCGCCCTGATAGCGACTACACATGCTCAAAGCATACGAGACATCAGGTCGCGTACATATCATGGCATACATGATCGATCCGACTGCCGAGGCGAACGGTATCCGACTCATGTTATCTCTCTCATCTTGAGTTTTAGGGCACATGTCCTTAGATAGAGTGACGCCATGTGACACTGGAAACAGTCCCCTCTTGGACTGATCCATGTTGAATCTCTTCAATACTTTGTCAATGTACGTGCTCTGGGAGAGTCCAAGCAGCTTTCTAGATCTATCCCGGTAGATCTTTATTCCTAGAATAAAGGCTGCTTCTCTCAGATCCTTCATGGAGAATTTTAATGAAAGCCAAGCTTTCACCGATGTTAACATGGTAATGTCATTGCCAATAAGCAATACATCATCAACGTAAAGGACAATGAATGTTAGTGTGCTCCCACTAACCTTCTTATATACACAAGGATCATCCTCATTTTGAACGAAATCATATTCTTTTATGATCTCATCAAAACGTTGGTTCCAAGAACGCGATGCTTGCTTCAATCCATAAATGGATCGATTTAACTTACAAACCTTGTTTGCTAGTCTTGGTACGACAAAACTGTCAGGCTATTGCATATAAACATCTTCCAAAAGGTTTCCGTTAAGGAAAGCGGTTTTGACGTCCATCTGCCATATCTCGTAATCGAAATATGCAGCAATAGCAAGTATTATCCGAATGGATTTAATCATGGTGTAGACAACAGGAGCTGGGCGACGCTGTCCTAGGCTCGCGGCCTAGTTGAGAAGTACAAAATAACATGGAGTCGCCACCCGGTGTGAACCGGGACAAAGATTTAAGGCCGCACTCACCCCTCGCAGGAGAAGACCTCAAACCGTTGGGTTCGGAATGGTCTCTTACTTTATGTCACTTGTAATGTTTGTGATTTGTGCAATATTAACCAAGTCTACTTAGCATGCATGCTCAAGGGTACTTAGATCTAACATGCGTTCATCCAAATAATTCCACGCAATATAACACAACGAGCACATTGAATCATTACATTAACATGTATAAATCATTACCCAAACACATCATAAACTAATAACATGCATAAAGGACAACCTAAATATGCTTTAACAAACTAAACTAAATCATGCTTTAAATAATAAACGAATAACCTAAAGGCTATAACATGCTCAAATACAAATTTGGATGAGACGAGATATGTGTATCTTAAGTGGTACGTGGCATTGTATCCCGAGTGCAGACCGCACTACCGTCCATTCGGAATCGGCTACGGAATTTACATCCGGGTTTCCATCCGATATAACGCAAGCAAGATCACATATTCCATTCACCCGAAGTCACATCATGCACCAATCCACAATACTCAATAAAAAAATAAAATAACACATGCGGGATAAATATGTGGCCAACTATCTGGCCGTTCTCAATGTAGGACTTCGCATAACCGATTAGACGTATCTGACGTCAACCGAATATGTCGCGTCCGTAACAGTAAAGTAACAAAGGGTGCCCTCAGGTCTTACCTTTTAGTCGTTGTCCAGGAGTGCGTACCGCGTGCCGGAAGGGTTATCATTCCACTGTTCTCAATGTACGCTTTTCCGCTGTTTTATCCGGGTTCGCTGTTTCTGCTATTTTGTCTGTTTTCAACGGATCCGCTGTTTCTGCCGTTTTTGCTGTTTTCACCCGCGGTTACAGTTTACTGTTTTATCTGTATTCTCACAGTTTCAATTCGTCGTTTCCACCGTTTCACTCGTTATTTTCACTCGTCATTTTTCTGTACTTTTCTGTTATTTTCACTCGTTGTTCTCTCTGTTTCCAACTCAAATTTTCTTTCTCTCTCTTAAATTATCCTTACGTCAATTTTGGTCGCGGTTTTGACCACGTTTTCACGTGTGCATTTCTCATGCAAATGGACCATCAATTACAGGTATTCGGTTAGGGTTTCAAGGAATTATTTTGGCTCGGTTTCGGGTTGATTCTTACGTGGGTTTGGAGGGTTATTCCTCACGGTTTTTTGGGCTGTCAAGGCTAGGTTTCAGTGGCAATTATGGCTCGGTTAGGACAGTTTGTGGTCGATAGTGTGTGCGTGTGATGGGCTGTTGGCGTGAGGTTACTTCACGTGGGTTTGATGGTGCATGGGCAGTGCAGTGGGTTGCATAGAAATTGTGGTGTGCTCGGAAGTGATGTGATTTGGTCTCGGCAGTAGGGGTGATCAAGGCTCATTGATGAAGGGTTGTTGGTCTCGGTAGTGAATGGTGCAGTGGCTGGTGGTGTTTGGTGCAGCTCGGCTTGGCAGTTAAGGGCGTGCGTGGAGTGTGGTGCAGCTCGGCTTGGCAGTTTCAGGGTTGTGTGGCAGTGCAGCTCGGCATGGAGTACTCGGTAGCATGGTTCATGTGCGTTAGTTCAGGGGAGCAGATGCGTTGAGCGTGAGGGTCTAAGGCTGCACGTGAATCTGGACGTGAATGTGTGAGTTTGCTCGGTGGTCATGGCTTGAGAAGCAGAAGACGTGTTGAAGATTTTAGGGTGTTATCATGGTATGAGGCCGTGAAAATGGAGGTTCTAGGATAAGGGGTTTCAAGGTGATGGATGTGCAGAGTCAAGGACGCGAAGGATGGCTTCATGGATCATGTCGTTGATGAAGGTGAGCTGTTGATCTAAGTCTCGGCAGTGGCAGTGGCTAGGGTTTCATGTGCGTGAAGGAGCTATGTTGGCGTGAGGTTGTTTAGGGTTTCATGGCTGTGTGGGTTCACGTCTGCGTGTGGTTTGTTTCATGGCCAGAACAAGGCTTTGCAGTGTGTTATTTTTTGTCCATTGGAGAGGTTGCAGTGTGCGTTTTTTTGTGTTGAAAGGGTGCGTGAATAGCTAAGGGCTGTTGGAGTGCAATGGCGTGAGTGGTGGACTCGTTTGTCGAGAGCTGTGATAAGGTGTAGTATGGGGTGTGAGAGTTTTGTTTGTTTGAAGAGATGTGTGGCAGTGTACGGGTGGTGATGGGGCTTCACATGGGGGCTTTTGTTGGTTAGTGTTTGGAGTTAAAAGGAAGGTGCATGGGTTGGAATGGGTTTGTCTTGATAATGGCACGTGGGGCATATTATTGTTTTGAAAATAAAATAAAAAAGAAATGGAGAGTGGGATGCATGGTGATGGCCGAATATGGGGACAAAGTGGGGAAATTAATTTGGTTTAATTAAGTTGTTAATTTATGTGTGTGTATGGAATGTGCGGAGGGTGTATTTTATTTTGTGTTTTAGTTATCCGTTATTTATGTTAAAGTTATTATTTAATTGGTTGGTAATTTTTAATGATTTAATTTAATTCAAATTAATTTAATTGGTTGGTGAATTTTAATTTGCATGGAAGTTGAAGGGTCATAAGCATGGAAAGTTAGAGAGAGAGAATACGTGTGAGAAAGAGCGAGGAAAAGGTTCCGAGCGAAGGATGATTTTGAAATGGAAAAGGCGACGACGAACCGAATCAAAACGAGCGAATAAAATCCATAAAATGTCAATTTTTGACTTTTCCCTTCCGACGACCGCTTTTCGCGACTTCCGCAACTAAAAAAGGTAGTGCCTCCATCGGAGGCTCATCCTCGGGCTGGTATGCAAAAATGCAATGCCTACACATGGCAACGGGTGAAAAAGTTTCATCGTAATCGACACCATGTCGTTGACGATACCCTTTCGCTACAAGCCTAGCTTTGTGCGTTTATACATTGCCATCCATGTCGGTCTTCCTCTTGAAGACCCATTTGCAACCAATAGGCTTTACGCCTTCTGGTGCATCAACCAGTGTCCAAACTTGGTTGGTGTACATGGAATCCATTTCGAAATTCATGGCATCTTGCCATAAACCGGAGTCGATACCTTGTATCGCTTCCTTATACGTAGCCGGCTCGTCTTCCTCAATAAGATTAATATCCACATGAGGTGAGATCAGAAACTCATACCTCTCAGGTTGTTTTCTGACTCTCTCCGACCTACGCGGTCCTTGTGTATTCGAAGATTGTGGTGCAGTCTCATCCTTGATGGACTATTCATGTTCCGTTAAGGATTCTGTGCCAGAAACAGTATTACTCTGATTTTCATCGAGTTCTACTTTCCTCCCACTTATCACTGCATTTACAAAATCCTTCTCAAGGAAAACCGCATGTATAGCAACAAATACTTTGTTCTCTTGTGGGTGATAGAAGTAATATCCTTTGGTTTCCCTATGATATCCTACAAATAGGCATTTATCCGATTTGGGTTCAAGTTTGGTACCTTCCAAACGTTTGACGTATGCCCAGCAACCCCAAATCTTCAGGAATGAGAAACCTAGTTTCTTTCCTGTCCATATTTCATACGGAGTCTGTTGAACAGACTTTGACAGAACCTTATTCAAAATAAGTATTGCACTGTGCAATGTATATCCCCAGAAGGAAATAGGTAGCTCTGTGCGACTCATCATAGACCTTAACATGTCTAAAAAAGTTCGGTTTCTCCGTTCGGACACACCATTTAATTGCAGTGTTCCGGGAGGAGTCCACTATGAAAGAATACCATATTCTTTCAAGTAATCAAGAAACTCATTGCTTAAGTATTCGCCACCACGGTCCGACCGTAATGTCTTAATACTTTTGCCGGTCTGTTTTTCTACTTCGTGTCAAAACTCTTTGAATTTCTCAAAAGTTTCTGACTTGTGTCTCATAAGATACACATAACCATAACGCGATGCATCATCCGTAAAGGTTACGAAGTATTCATATCCACCTCTAGCCTGGCTAGACATGGGCCCACATACGTCACTATGAACGAGGGCTAACAGTTCGGTGGCACGTGCACCTTTACCGCTAAAAGGTGATTTAGGCATCTTCCCTAATAAACAAGATTCGCAGACGTCATATGAATTTGGATCAAATCCGTCCAAGTACCCACTCTTCGAAAGTGTGGATATACGTGTCTTGTTTATATGTCTCAGACGACAATGCCACATGTAAGTCTCATCTTTGTTACTTACTTTAAGCCTTTTGTTTGTTACATTATATGTTTGAGATTGATTCATATTCAAAATATAAAGACTATTATTTACATCAGCAGTGCAAATTTCCATATCATTTTTATACATAAAACACCAAGTGTTTCTAAATACAAAAGTATACCCACATTGGGCTAACATAGATACAGAAATAATATTCCTAGTCAAACTAGGTACATAATAAGAGTCTGATAGTTTAAGTACATGCCCCGAGGGCAGTTCCAAAATAAAAGTGCCAACGGCCAAAACGGCGACATGTGTCCCATTTCCAACGCGGATGTCAATCTCTCCTGAGGCCAGTCTCCTGCTAATCTGCAGATCATGCACATCAGTACATATATGAGTTCCACAACCAGAATAAAAAATCCAATTTTAAAACTAGTAGTAGACATGTTTATTTATATAACAAACATACCTAAAGTCGGTGCCTTGCCCGCTTTGATTTCCTTCATGTGTGCCTTGTACTCGCGGCAGTCACGCTTCCAGTGACCCCGCTTCCCGCACTGCAGACATACATCTTGGGATTTATCCTTAGGTTTCCTAGAACCCTTTAACGATTTGGCCTTGCCCTTCTTCTTATGCTTCTTCTTATTGACACCTCCAGTCGCCTTGGGCCAAGCCCTCGAAGTCTGAGATGTTGAAGCAAAGTGTGCCTCGCGCGTCTTGCCCTTAAGGAGCTCTTTTTCTACTTCGCGCAGAGTGGACATCAACTCTCCAAGAGTTTGGTCTTGGTTCAACATGTTGTAGTTCATGATGAACCCACTCCAAGTGTCGGGGAGAGACTGTAGGATCAAATCTACTGAAGTCTCAGCCTTGAAGACGATGCTCATCTGTCCGAGCTGCTCAATGTCAGTAATCATCTGTGACACATGGTGCTCAACAGACGTACCCTCTGACATGCGAGCGCGGAAGAGCTTCTTCTGCAACTCATATCTTTGCGATCTAAGATTAGATCGGTGAAGATCATGCAACTTCGCCATCATCTCATATGAAGCCAATCCCTTGTTTTGACGACGAAATTGCGGAGTTTTAGCAACAAGCATTACCGATTGAGCGGTCGCATTGTCATCGCTATGAGTCTTCCAAGGCTCTAGCTCAAGCAACTGATCAGGTCGGGGCTTAGGCCAAAGAGGTCTCTCTATAGCGACGTGAATAGTAATTTTGTTTGGCATAATTATTTAATTAAATTTGATTTAATTACGTCACAACGGATAATTCGTTAATTCGGAATTAGCGAACCCGAGCCCGGGATGTGTTGCGGGCCCACTCGGATTTTGAATCAAGTGGGGCCCACAAGTCACATCATAAGTCACATCACTTGTCACTTTAGTTGATGGGTTTTGGTGAAGTTAGTAAAGACTTGTTCAACACACTTCCTAAAGTTGATGGCTTGATTGACTAATACCAAATGTTTGGTATATGATTATTTTGATTTTTGAAATAAAATAAAAAAACTCAAGTCAACACAATCTCTCATTCACGGTTTTTGTAGCATACGTCATCGGTGAATCTTCGGGAAGCGACCCAAGAGATCCCTGGATATGTTGGCAGTAAATCCGGTCTTCGGACTATCCGAACACGTACGTACCTCGTACTACGTTTTTACCGATTTACAAGACATGGTTGGCTTCTAGCAAAGCACCGTGCCTACCCAATTCTCCAGAAATATTCTTAATGGAATATATAATCTTTGTCAAGCGTAGTATACGTAGTATTGCGTATTGCGATCCAGTATCGGATGTCACATGCAAGGCCTGGGGCTGGAATAGTGTCTGCCCCGTACGAAGCATATATCGGACTACAAGCAATTAGTCTCTTTAATCGGATAATCATGACCATGTCATATTATCCCGATGGTTGCAACCATTTAAGTACTAGTTTTGTATCCCTGCGTGATCATCATCTTCATATGACTGAAGTGATACTTCCATCTTGACATCACACCCAATACACTACGATTCTCAATAAACCCAGAAGAGGCGTACACAGAACCTGTTAAAGTCATGGACGACCAAAACCAAAGTGTATTGATTGTCGCAAGTACTAGCGATGCAAGTCTCAGGTTAAGACCAAATACACCTACCCTGATGCGGATTCCCATAGACACATAGTCATACTACCAATGGGATTCCGCGGGGTCTATCCAGAGCGAAGTTGTTTCCGTACCATCGGTAAACACAATCTCCTATCACACTTGCATAAGTATCCAATACTTAAGTATATGAGAACTATGTTGTTACGCTTCCATAACACGCACAAGTGCAATACTAGTCTATTCCGCATTATCGATGTCTAGTCTCGATAATACTACGACTATGGATATTTAATGATTAAACTGTTATGGATTGATATTGTCTCATATCTAATAATACGGAACTAATCATAAGGACTTTTATCATTTATATATATTTAAGTAATCAAATTACAAAATGATAAAATACAATTTCAATTGCTACATAGTTAATTTGTACAAAAACCACAATGTCTTTTACAAATAGTGACGCTATGGGTCATAATTGTCTAATAGAGTCTTCTATGTTATCTGGAACAAATGAAGATCCAGGTCTGCATCTCGACTCGACAAGAGTCATGGGGAATGTTCTCGTTGATTGGACCAAATGAAGGTTCATGATAATATTTAGCCAACCAGTCTTGAAGAAGGTCGATGGGAGTCTTCTATTAAACCTTCCACTTGATTAAATGTCATCCAGATATTTTTCTACAAATACAAAACTACCATTTAATACCCTCGTCTAATGCAATGTGTCTACAGAATCTAAAACCTCCGCTCTGATACCAAATTTATCACGACCCCCTCCCTAAAGCGAGCCCAACCCTAGAAATGGATTCATGAACTTCTTGAGCTCAAGCATTCTATATATCATGCAATTTAAATATATTTGCAAAGAAAAATATAATATTGCTCAAATTATAATTTATCAATCAATGAAAATCTAAATAATTAAGGTTTACAGCAAAATTCTGTAAAAACATGAAAATAATGCCATAAATCTCCTAGCTCAAAAGAAATATTTTGATCAGCCCGAATGAAAGCATTGGTAAACGAATCAAAATCTGGTACTGCTACTGCTGCGTTGGCGAACTATTGAGATGTTTGGGAAAAATAAGGGTGAGCTTAAAGAGCCCAATAAGTAAAACACTCAAACTCTCAACGAGACCTTACCCAATATCTATATATATATATATTAATAATAATTTACTTTCGAAAACAATAATTTCTATATAATTACTATCACAATCAAAACATGCTCAATAATACAAACATCAACCATACAAGATTTGCTTACCGGATTCGATATAATAGTTGATTGGAACCATTGGGAGAGTATCGACATCCATTCCAAGGTTTCCTACCATATAACCTCGCATAAATATACAATAGGGGGACTAAACCACACGCCTCTTCTAACCTCGCATTACCTCGTATTTTCGACCACTATTATACTAAACTCGGTAGCATAACAATAATAAAATACATCATCCAATACATAACACATCATCGCACTCAATCTATCAATCTCATCTCAAAAGTCACGGAATAACCAAAGACCTCGACTCCTAACACAATCGTGCAATAATGCTCGCAGTCATATTCACGAATTTATAACTCTAATGCTATCAATAACTCAATAAAAATTTCACACACACATACATATATATTAATATACTTATACAATAATATATATACATTTATATCAAACATCAATCAATAAACAATTATGTTAAGGTAATTATTGTGTATTATACTTACCTCAATCCATACAAAAATACTTTATATCTCTTTATTCTCTCTAAGATATGAAACAAAATATAAAATTACGATCAGATCTCTATATTTTACTAAAATTATGATTTTTCTCCCAAAATTTTCCAACATCATAAATTTGGTCATATAACTCTCAAATATCACTTATTATCCCCTAAAAGATCAGAATTTATAGGCTTGTATCCTAACTATGTCAAATTTATAACTTAGTCTAAAATTTTCAAAAATTTACGTTTAAACCCCTAAACCTGTAACAATAGGTACCGAGCTCCAATGATTTCAAAATACCACAAAGAGGTGATCAATAGACAGTACTCGTCACGAGGATCACAATGGTGGTGGTGGTGACGGCATATGCACGATGGTTACAGACGAACGGTCAAATGATAATAACTCTCATTTTTACTCGCTTCACGACAACTGAGGGTCCGATCTGGGAAATAAAAGTGTCCACCCTGCGAATCTCGACGACGGGAAGATTCTGGATCGGGAGGTGAGGGTCACACACGGTGGTGTGTGTGGTGGCGCACGAGGGCACATTCGGTGGATTTGGGTCGTCGGATCGGAGGCGTTAGCTTTGTGTCGTCGAGAGGATTCTCCAGATGTGGTCACTCACCGGAAAAGATGGCTGTAAGAAGTTGAACTGCCATTTTCTCTCTCTTGCCCACACTCTCTCTCCTCTGTTTTCTCTCTCTCCTGGTTCGACTCTCTCCCTCCCATTTGTCTATGAAAGTTTCTTCAATACCCTATTTCTACAAATAAACATATTGCTCTCACCCTCCCTTTGTTTCCACTACAAAAAATAAGATCTTTAGCGTCGAAAAATATTGAGAATAAAAGAAACCATTTTGGCGCTAAAGGTTATTAGCGTCGAAAATTTTCCACACTAAAACGTGGACGAGAAAAACATTTAGCATCAAAATATTTTATTTCGACGCTAAAGTACAGCATTTTGCGTCAAAAAAATTTCAACGAGAAATTATTATTTTCGATGCTAAATCACGTATTTAGTATCTTGTTACTACAACCTCATTAGGTACCACACAGAAATTCCATGTATATCGAAATTATGGAACTTTATTTTTCAAGTGCACGCAGATTTCATCCTGACCCAGTCTTTTTTAAAATGCAAGCTGTTGTTAGCTGATGACTAGCTGAACTGGATTTAATCAATGCAATTCATAATTTGAATGAGAGTATGCAACACTTGGTTTAATTTCCAATCCAAATCACGTGCTCTGTTTTGTCAGGTAAACCAAAAGATGATTTTAATTTTAACTGCCTGCATTATGTATTGGAGTCTTCAACAGCAAACAGACGAGTCCAATGACAGTGGCATTGATGCCTCTCCGGGGGATGACGAGATTGACAGAACCCTGCTTCAGATCCTAAAGTCTCTCCACAGGTTGGCAGCGACGAACCATCTTCAAAGGTTGAAGAATGACCCCAATAAAGAATGAACCCACAATTCACCTTACTAAAATTTCCCCATATTATCAAATTTTCAAGAGAAAGGAAATGAAGACTAGATTGCATTTAGCAAATAATTCATTGCTCATTCTTTTATGCTTGTAAACAACACAAAGGTCCTGTAAATTTTGCTTCTGTGAATAGAATTTGCAGTCTCTAGGTATATTCTTTTGACAAACATTGATTATGCTGAATAATGTGACATGTAGTGAAGAGGATGGAGAGTTTTATATTTCCATCAGCTTAACTTTCTTATAAAAAAGCATATCTATGAAGATCACAAACTGCTGTCAGCATTTTGCATCTGAACCGAACCGTAAACCGTTTGGGGTGGGCCAATCCGAACCGCAAACTAAACCGTTAGAAAAAAAACCGTAAATTCGATCCAGTTTGGTTCGGTTTGCGGTTTGGTTCGGTTCGGTCGATTTTTTTGCCCACCCCTACATTGATGGCCTGCAATAAACACGCGAAGATTAACGCCCAAAAGAAAAATTAGATAAAGCATGCCAGAGAGATGTTTATGAAGATACATTAACAAGCATTTTGGATGTTCCTTCACATGATTTGTCACGGTAACAAAATACACACACAAGCCAAAGTGAGTGACAAATGCAAAAGATACCAAGAACATTATGCACTTAAGTACCGTAATGCCTGAAAGTATAAATTAACTTATAAGCTCATCAAATTCTAAACCAAACACTTGATAAATTTCCCTCATCACGATTTCCTTGCAAGCCAATAAAACATTATTTGGCACTTGGCAGACACTATGAACCCGGAACATCAACCCCTAAAGTCAAAACCATGGAAGATATAATGCACTAGTAAATCACAACAAAACACCAAATATGCAATCTCAATTCTGCAAAAATCCTTGTCCACTGATTTGATTACACAACTGGTCCTATTTGAATCCCATGTTTAATTTATGTTCTTGAAGATATTCCAAGGTCAAACACTTCTCAAATACTCTCCAGAAATTCAAATGCTTCACAAAATAAAATAAATACCCCCATGAAACATATCAGTCAACTAAAACCATGGCCCTAGCTTTACTTTCAAAAGAACGAAGATAATATAAACAGCATTTGAAGGGAAAAGTATAAAACCAAAAGTAGGGTTTCAACTTTCAATCATTGACCATTGGTGCAATTTTTTTTTTTTTTGATTAAAAAAACATTACTAAAATTAGTACAATTTAACAGTTTGACCGACATAGAATGGTCAAATTTTAATTATTCCATAACACTATGCCTAAACAAAATTTGTTTAAAAAAAGAAAAAGCAAGTAGAGCTTACAATATGTTCGTACTGACGAGAATCAACGTCCATTATCGAATGCAAATTAATGGGTTAGAAAGATATTTGGAGGTGGCGGATTCTGATTGGATCCTGTTATTGTCTCTGCAAATTGTATGTAGTAGAATGATCGGGGTGGAGGGCTTTTTGAGGTTTTGCAGTTTTGCAGCAGCAAATCATATTTGAATTCTTGGATAATCACATATCACGGATATTGGGACCTTCAGAAAATATAGCTTGAATTCAATCGATAACCCTTTACACAGTAATCACTCAAACAATTCTAAGCATATAATTTGACCACTAATTATTTGTAGCTTGTTATAACATAAAATACTAGATCAGCATTACAACTCCACTTACTACATTGGAGTAGCATTGATGTGCAAACCTCACCTCCTTATATCATCCATAAAAACACACACCGATGCGAGGATCTAATATAATGGTGGCATGGTATTCAAATTATCATAATTGATAAAGATTTTGTAAGTTTATTCTCTTGCTTGTAGTTTGTCCTGGAGCATGTTGTGGTAATAAGAAGTTTTCAAAGTCACCAACATGAAGAGAAACTGATGTAGGATAGCCGCGCCAGAATCATTTGATACCTTGATTCAGGTTTAAGTGGTTGCATCAGCTGTTGAACAAATGGCCTGGACAGATAACCTCTTCAACACATTAGGACATGGGTCTGTCCCGAAAATACCATTGGATATGGAAAAAGAACAACTCTCCCGCCCTATGCATTCCTGTCAAGGATGAAAATTTTGCAAATAGGTATCAGTATAAATATACCCCTAACAGTTTCTATTTCCATGTTTGCAAGTGAAGGTTGCATTTTTTTGCGACCCTCCCTTCTCAAGAGGCCATTTGTCCGCTTAACATAAGCGCTTTTCTGCCTCGTAAAACAGGGATCGCAGAAGAGTGTACCTTCAACAAGAAATGCAACCAGATGCAGGAAATATAACAAAAGAGAAAGAAGATAGTTAAGGAAGTGCCTTCTCTAACACGGCATGAGAGTTTGGAGCATGACAAGTTCCTTTCTGAAAACTTCCACAAGTTCCAGAAGGAGTCCCGAAACTTGCGAATTCTATATTTGTAATAGATTGGCCTGGTGCACACTGCAGATGAACTTTGGCATGGCTTGTTGAATTAGTGTGGCTCTCATTCTCTATATCATAGTTTTCAGTGGTGGGATGGTATTCATGTGCATCAGCACAGACTCCGGTCACCGATCTCTTAACAAGAGATATCCTTGATACATCACCACCAAGTTCTTCGAAAACTACCAACATATTTTTTGTTGGCTTTAGCCAGGACTTTGGAACGTGATACCTGCAAAATCCAAAATTTCATTGGAACAAGGCTCATCTACATTATTAGGTCCAAAGATCTCAGTGCAATGTTCATAAGGTAATACCATCGTTGGGTTGGTCGGCCACATCCATGTTGGCACTTTGGGGGGCGGAATGTCCCAGCATAGTTACAAGTACTGCAGTCACCCTTTGCATAAACCATCCAATATCTCCCTATGCTCTGCCCATTTATCCAAACTTGACCTTTACCCATACTTCGCAAGTCCAAAGCCAGTGGCTCATTACCTCTAGGGGCATCAAAATATGCCTGCAAATCCCAAGCTGACGTTTAGCTTCTAGAGACCATAGCTACTTTTGTTATCATTGTTAAAACTGTTCAGTTTCTAAGTTTCTTTTTACCTTATACCATTTCAAAGGCTGCTGGCCTTGAGCAGCTACTGATCCTCGGGTCCATCCAACAGATGAGGCTTCATTTGGTGATACCAAGTTCATTGCCTCCCCCTTTAAGCCAACCTGTCGATGAAAAACTGTGAGAAAAAATTTGGCATTGCTAGGACAACACCAAAACTGAACTAAAAACATGTACGCATATTTCCTGACCAGGTATGACCACTTCTGCCATGTCAAGTCTTTATTTCCATGGTCCAGACCACGAAGAATAACTGCACCCCGAATTCCTGTTTCCCATGTCTCATAATGCAATCCAACATTCTACAATAACACCACAAACTTATATAATGTTATATATTTGATGATTCAGTTGCTTCCCATGCTAACAGAACCAAAGAGTAGAGGAATGGAGAGAGTCAAGTTGCACTTTGACAAAAAGGTAAACTGTTACAATTGAATTCAGTTAGAAAAATGTTCAGGAAACTAACAGGTAATCCAACAGCTATGCTGAGGAGTGCAATCTTATTTATTCCAGCACGTAGGTTGACTGGTCCCGAAAAAGTGAACTTTCTGTTCTCCCTTGTCCCAAATGCTGACCCTGTTATTTTAGCATAAAAAATATTAATGGACATGGAATCTTTCTTTTTCTTGTTTTAGGCAACAAAGAGATAGGATGATTGAAGAATTAACCAGCTAGCAAAACACAATCCAAATCAATAGCTACAGGAAAATGAAGTCCAAAGACAGACCTGAAAACTGCCCATTGATGAAGATATGAACTGCATGACCGGCTGATTCCACGGTGATAGTGGGCTTTTGGCCTCCTCGCAGAAATGATTCTGATGAACTAATTTCAACACTGGGATGAAAAGCAAACCACAAAAGTTAAAATTACAGGGCCAAATAAAAGATTGTTAGCTAGAAACACATGCACCATAGATGTATTTGTATCCAACAGCATTTTATATTATTTTGTGGAAATCAAGTTCCTTTCAGAAATCAGGAAATAAGGAGAGGATTTCATAATACACTAGAGTACCTGGTCATGTACCACAGATAGTCACTGTTATCTCTAGTAATATTTATCTGTTCCAAGAGTCCAACAGCTGTCATTGTTGAACTTTCACCCAGAGAAGAAATATCTTCATCATAAGTTTCCCAGGAAAACAACTTAGAGCCGGTAGGCAACATTTTCATCTTTACATTTTGAACTGCAACCTAAATGAGCACAAGACAACAATAGCAATGACTTGGTCAGAAAATTAAGAAGAAACACAATTTTTTTTCCAGCAGAGAATATGCTTTTTGAACTGGAAGTTAAGATAACATTTGAAATGGATAGCTAGCCGAAAGCCTGAAACTATACTTACCTTCGCAGTGTTAAATACCACGTTCTTGCAATCAGGAAGAATGCTTACGGACCAAGGAGGCAAATTATAATGCCTGCCATTAAATGTCACCCTAGCAGCAGATTTTGGATTGTAATTCGAAAGAAAAGCTGCACATTTTCCCTGCCCCGTAGAGAATACATGAGCCTGAAAGATGGCCAAATTAAATTAAGCATCGCCTCATGGAAGGATGGTCTTAAGTTATGATAGTGTTTGTACTGAAACAAAATTGTTACTGGTGTCAGAAATTGCTGGGTGGCTGACCTGCTCATAGGATCCCAATGAAGTCACAGTTGGCTCTGAAGAAACTAAAGCATGTTCACATAGTTTAATGGCCTTGTGAAGCTCCTTAAGATGACCATATTTAGGCTGCCTCATCAAACCTGTAAATGGCATAGTGGTTAGTTGCAAATTGTAGATCCCAGAAACAAATTCATGATCCAGAAAATTTTTGGATCATGAATCATATTCCCAAGCAGTTTGTGCCAGCCAAAATTGTGAATATTTTGAGAACAACAGAAATATTCTCAGACATCAAACACAAACGGAATGAGTTATATTTCTTACCATATTCATCAAGTGGAGCATCATAATCATAACTGGTTGTAATGAAAGGGCCTCCAGCAGTGCGCCCAAAGTTCGTTCCTCCATGATACTGTCATAAGCCACGTGCCATAGACTATCAAGTTTAATTTTAATGCTAGTAGCAATAATTTTTTTTTTTTTAACCATAGAGCTAAATCAGGCAAGTTAATCAACCATGTAGTAATTAAAAAATGAGCCGCCCTTCTGTATAAAACGAGCGACTGCAAATGCCAGATCCTGAACAGGTCGTCTGTGAATAGCTCCACCAAATTCTGTAAACCTTTTCAATATGATAAAAAGAATAACCGAATCAGCAGAGTAAATTTAAAATTGCATAGGCAACTGCAAAATCGTAAGTTAAAACTAATATTTACCAGCCACTCCATGCCTCTGTCCACAATGTAGGCTTGTTAGGTTTGTTGGGAGAGAAAGCATCGCAGTAAAAGCCATTACAAGCATTGATCTGTTGCCAATATTTGGAGAGAGCAAAACTCAGAATTTCCATTGTATAAAAAGTTTCATGATCCCATACAAAGCCAGTTTTCAAAGTAAATATTAGATAACTGCGAGAGACTTAGTGAAGAAAGCTAACCACGGGATCAGGGGCATCATCTTCCTTGCACATCACCCATGGGACTCCTGTGTCCAAACCAACAGCCATCTTTGCAGCCCAATTTATGTATGCGTGACCGGCAGCCCCGAGTGCCTTGCTCTGTGGTCCATACTCATTCTCAATCTACATAAATAAAATAAGAAATAAGGGAAGAAAAACACTGTAAATTATTAGTTCATAGTCCATATCAGAGGCATCTTCTGCCAGGTGCCTTTTCTATTCCTAGGGTCATCTCATTTTAAGAATCAAACATTTCAATTTGACAACACAAATGTGTATGCCATACATCAGCACCAAAACATGATTCATCATGCTAAAAATCTAAAAGGCCATATATCAAGAACCCATACCTGCGAGAGGATGATGGGGCCACCTTGTGACGCAAATAATTTTTCATTCTTCATCATCTGGACAATTTTCTGGGTAAATCCATGCATTGCCTCCTTGAAAACAATAAAATGAGTATAATGTTTAAGTATTAAATCCAAAGTCCAAACAGCTTTTTTGAGTTCCCAGTTATTTCCTCCAATATTTCAATCAATTTTCATTTTTTTTCTTTACAAGTAACTAATTTCAAACAGCAAATGAAAGTGAAAGAGATTAACTGACTAACCTTGAAAGGCCCATTATCAGTTCTAAAGCTGATACCAGGAACATACTTCAACCAAACAGGAAATCCTCTGCACAAAAACAAAGTGAACAAGTTAAACATAACATTAACTCCAATGAATACAAAAACAATGTACACAATACATAGCCAAATATATAAAATAAAGTACCCGAAATTCCACTCAGCACAGACATACGGTCCAATGCGTAGATGTGCATACAGCCCTACTCTCTGTATTGTCTTAATGAACCGTACCAGATCGTATCTCCCCTCAAAATTATACTGGCATATAAAAATCACCCAAAAAAATTAAATACCAAAATAGGGTATAGGCTAAAAATAAATAAAAATAAAAATGAAGATCCAGTAGAGTACATTGCCAGGAGAGGGCTCATGACCATTCCAAAAAACATAAGTGTCAATAACATCTAAGCCTCCGTCTTTAGCCTTCCTTATAAGATCTTCCCACATCTACAATAAAACAAATAAATTTTGTAAATATGACTTAAAAATAGAACAGAAACAAAGAAGCCATTTTTTTAAAATAAAAAAAAAAAAATGAAAATATGCAGCAGGTACATCAGGGGTGCTTCTGGGATAGTGAATGGAACCGGAGATGAGGATTCTCCTTTGGCCATTGATGATAATGGACTTCTTATCGTAGGTCACAGTGCACTGAATCACTTCTGTGATCAGTAACAATGCCATCAATAGCCTTGTTAGTAGCTTGGAAACTGAACTAGTTTCCATTTTTCTCTCTCAGTCTCTTGTTGCGTCACAATTTGGAGGGAAATTTTGAACAGTGAACTGGGTTTGAGCTTCTGTGATCTGCTGTTACTCTGAAACAAGCATTGTTTCTGGATTGGCTTCTAAGTTCTAATCACAACAGCTGCTCGCCACACACATACGAATTATATAAAGCTCATGTCTTTGTTCAATTATTAAAGTGCCTATAGCCTAACGACAAGTTAAAAGCTTATTATTAGCTACTATTTGGAGTTAAAATATTTAATTATCGTTACTATAATAAAAATAAATATCAATGAATCCACGTGTTCATCATAAAGACAGATTGCGACACTTTGGAGTAAAATGTAATTTCATAATTGTTTTAAGATCATTTTATTTGTTTGTTTTTGAATCATGATACCAGTACAGCTGTAAAAATGAGATTGACCACATGGGATATGAAGACTTGTCCAGAAAAAATTAACGTTAAAATATTTTAATTTGTCTTATAGTTTTGTCACTGGGACTTATATTAGAATAAAATTGTCGGTCACACAAATCGTATTCATGTAGTTGGCTAACATAAAAGACTAAAAGTTGTTATCAAATGTCAAAAACAGCCACGATTTCTTCAGCATATATAGAGCAATGAGTGAATAATTAATTAGCTTTATAAAGCTAATTAGTGGAGCCAATTAAGTATTGGGACTATTTCCGAGACCCCATTGAAAATGTACCTTAACCTTGCTGGCATGTGTACTCCCATTTCACCTAAAATCTTGCCAAAAATGCAAAAGTGACCCTCTAACTTTCATATTTTTTTATTTAAGTCCGTTAACTTTTAGTTTTGTCAATTCAGTCTTATAACTTTTAATTTTTGTCAATTCAAGGCTCCATTATAAATTCATCACTGTTGCCGTTACAAATAACGACAACAGCAAAGTAAATGTATTTTGCCTGTTATTTAATTAATATCCTCAAATTACGAAAATTATATTATGTGCCAGGTGTATATGTCATCTCTCTCACAGCAGACGGGCCCCATAACTGTGTGGGGCCCGTCTGTTGTGAGAGAGATGGCATATACACCCGGCACATGATATACCACCTCCTCAAATTAGAAAATATTGGTAGACAGAGGAAGCTGAAGCAAAGTAAACGTACTATGCTTGCATCTTCGACCTATTTTTTGTCAAAAACACATATCTCAAGTTCAATATGACTTTTTGTCAAAAAATTATAAAACTTATAACTAGTGTTAGTAACGAAGATATGTATTTATTATAAGAGATTAAGATAATCAAATATTTTACCTACTATATTTAGACTCGAATCGAATGATTCGATTGTGTTATTTCTAATCCTTCAAAAAAAACACGAGACGATACATTTTTTTTTGAAGGATTGGAAATAACACAATCGAATTATTCGATTCGAGTCTAAATATAGTAGGTAAAACATTTGATTATCGTAATCTCTTATAATAAATACATATCTTCGTTACTAGCACTAGTTATAATTTTTTGACAAAAAGTCATATTGAACTTGAGATATGTGTTTTTGACAAAAAAAATAGCTCGAAGATGCAAGCAGGGTACGTTAACTTTGCTTTAACTTCATCTGTCAGCCTATATTTTCTAATTGAAGGTATTAATTAAATAACAGGTAAAGTACATTTACTTTGCTATTGCCGTTATCTGTAACGGCAATAGTGATGAATTTATAATGGAGCCTTGAATTGACAAAAATTGAAAGTTAGAGGACTGAATTGACAAAACTGAAAGTTAACGGACTTAAATGAAAAAACATGAAAGTTAGAAGGTCACTTTTGCATTTTTGCCTAAAATCTTTATCTCGTCCCTACATTTAATTATGATTGCGATAACGAAAATGAATTGTCATATGACTCATTAAATTTCATCCTCTATACCTTCTACGTCGTGTGTGATTGCTGGGTTGGTACAAAATTTTGATCACTGGATTCCAATCTCGCTCTAAAATGGCATTATGTCAAATTTATAAACTCAAAAACCAACTCCAGATTGTCCAACGATCGATATTCACCTTCCTTTGTCTTGCTTTCGACAATTATTTATAAAAGTTAAAAAAAAAAGGAAAAAAAGAAAGGAAAGCCTTTTATAAAGATCAGAGCCCCAAGACATGAGCCCTTTGACAGGAGTCCATTACTTGTAAAGCTAATTTCGGATCCTATGTCCTAAAGTAAAAGACAATTTCTGTTCGTAATTATCATTAAATTGTTTGGTGGTTCTTAGATTTTTTTTTTTTTTTTGATAACCGGTGTGTACGTGTCAGTTTACGTGCACTTCGACTAATTTACGGGACCTATGTTCTGTGTTCTCAAAAGTTTTCCAGCACATATCAGGGTAAGTCGTTAGTTTTTTATACTATGTGAAAATTCGTATTTATCTTAAGGTTCTGACCACATGCGGAATTAAACACAATAATCAAGACAAGCCATGATTACTGTAACTATGAAATTCTAACATGCAACTACAATATCAACCAATTACAATATAACCCCAAAATATTAATTCAATGCAAAATATAAATGCAGAAAAAAATAAACATCACAAAAAATCAACACAATATTTTGGTGACCAAGTAGTCTTCAAACTAATGTCACCACAACAACAAACTTGCTTACCTGAAACATCCACAAACAATAATATATCGTGAAAAGCATTGGGATTATCAAGTATAGCATAAAACAGGTAAAAATCTCATACATGTATAAGTAGTAAATATCATTATCCCTCTTAATCTAAACTCCCCTTAAAACATTAAAACAAAGATATACAAGGATATGTTACGGTACTGCTCCCCCTTAATCTACTCTCCCCCCCTTTTGTCACGAAATAACAAAGGATAAAAGAATCAGGATAAACAACATGAGATAACGCATGCAAGAGTATTTGCAAACAGAACTTACTCCCCCTCACTAACAGGCCCACACAGTTAGCTTAAAATCATACGGAAAGTAAACACTCATAGATATGCAACACAAATGGTATGCAATAACAAAGAGCACACACAAACACACAATGAGGTAAAAAATTTATCAAAAACTGATTGAAACAGCACTTCAAGCAAATAGAATGATACCCATTCAATAATCAGTTGTTCATGACATGAAATAATATGCATCATTTTAAAATTGGCTATATACAACACGTATGCATATGACATAAACACTAAAACATAACAAGCACTTGTGTGAAAAATAAGTGCACAACGATGCAAGCCTTAAGATCTTATTTTATGAGCTGGATACAACCAAAGAAATCCATCTCTTAACAAACCAAGTCCACAAAATATGTGTTCAAACTCAGCACTATTAGGACCTGAAATTAAGCAACATTGGTTGCATGCTATGATATTTTCCCCAAAACTGTCATGAGCTCATAAATAACAACTCTTTCAAGTGACGCGTTTCTGTCCTTATCTTTTGAATTTGGCTCATTGACTCTTTTGCACTTGAGTCTCATGTAAAATTTTTTTTTTTTTTTAAAAATAATAATTATTTCTTTTGGCTTTTACAAGGGGATAGCAAGGTCATCTACTCAAATGTCAAATTATTTAGTGAACAAAGTATGGTAGATATAGATTGCTAGTCCAAAAACTCATACATGCGACCAGACCTTGACAAAATAAAATCGTGTATGTGAGGTGCAAGCGCAGGATATACCAAAGGTTTTTATCACACACACTCATGCATAGAGAGCATTAAAAAATAAAAGCATATTACACATGCATAAACATATATCATACATACTAGGATCTCATGTACATGTTATTCATGCTCTAACAAGCCATAAAAATATTTTTGGTCTTTTTATATATTGATTTTTTAGTTTTAACACAAAAAAATAAAAATAAAGACACAAAACGACTTGTCAATATCCAATGGTACGTGGAGTTGTATCCTGAGTACAGATCATACTACCGTCCATTCGGAATCGGCTATGAAATTTATGTCTGGGATTTCATCCTATATACCAAGGGACAATTAACAAAAAATAATACACACACACCCATATGCAGTGAAAAAAGAAAACGTGCAAAAACATAAAACACACGCACACACACATGCAATGGGAAACCAAATGAAAATTCTAAGTAGAGTTACACCGAAGTGCGCTCTCATCATGCCTGTCAAGGCATTTAGAAGTAGTTGGGAAGTCATTTTGCTTCCTTACCCAAACTTTTCTATGAACCTCTTCCACATGAGTATTTCCAGTCAACAAAGTAAGTTTCTCACTAAGAAATTGTATTTGTTTAGTTAGTGCAGAAACCTGAGAAACTAAATTTGAAGCAGCAAATTTAGGCGACACACTCTAGGCCTCTTCTTTTTTTTGTGCAACATGAAGCACTTAGGCCTAATGTGTCCTGCCTTGTCACAGTGATGGCACACAGACACAAACCTCGGATGAGAGCGAGGTTTACCCACAACACCTCTAGATCGAGGTTAGGTCACAGGACGAGGAACAAACGGAGGAATCACATGACTACACTCAACAGGCTTCTTACATAAGTCATGTTTATGAGGTTTAGGCACTGCTCTAAATGTTGACACCTTATCACAGTTAGGCTCAAAACTAATACCTAACATACGATCCACCTTTTTATTCCCACTAGAAAATGCAGATAGCTGGGTTCTGGCATTTCCAAGTTCAGTCTCTAAAGTTTGGACCCTATCAACTACGCCTATGTTCCCCTCCTCAAGGTCATCAATCATCACAAGGCTTTTCTCAAACTTAGCTTGAGCTTCAGTCTTTTTTAGTTCTACTTCCTTCATCCTCTTATTGACCTCTATGTTCGTCTTCTTGATAGTTAAACTTCCATTAAATAGTTCGGCATAAGCTACATGAAGACTATCTTCATCTATAGACTCATCGAGAGAGACTTCTGAATCAACAAAATTAACATCATTCTCTCTCTCATCAGACATCCTAGCAACAAAAGCCATATAGTTGCTCTTATTTTTAGGAGACTCATCAGAAGTATAGCCACCTTCTGAATCACTAAGAGAGGCTGCCATGGCTTTCTTGCCTTTAGCCCTAAGGTATGTGGGACACTCAGATCTAACATGTCATATTCTTCACATTCATGGCACTAGATACTACGGGGTCTACTACCCATATCCTCTCTAGACTCACTTCTACTATGCCTACTCTCTCTAGGCCTATCCTCCCTATCTTTGTCATTACTATGGCCAATCTTCTTCAGCTTAAGAAATTTCCTAAACTTCTTTGCAAACAAGGCCAAATCATGATCCGTGAGGGTATCCTCATCACTAGACGAACCATGAACAACTTCCTTCGCGATCTTCATCGCTATATTTTTAGGCTTTTGATACTCAAGAAGTTTATTCTCGTAAACCTGCAGTTTTCCTACAAGGTCTTCTAACTTAAGCTGATCGAGGTCATTGCTTTCCTCGATGGCGGTGATATTTGGTAGGAATTTATCAGGTAGGGATCTAAGAATTTTCCTAACTATCCTACTGGTAGGAATAGTCTCACCTAGGTTAAAGCTTGAGTTAACGATATTGTTAATCTCAACATAAAATTCATCAAATGTCTCATCATCCTTCATTCTAGCGACCTCAAACATAGTAGCAAGATCCTGGAGTCTATTATTTTTAACAGACAATGTGCCCTCATGTACAGTCTGTAGGATGTCTCAAGCATCCTTGGCTATCTCACACATTGAGATTCTCATAAACTCAGCAGAACACACAGCACCATGTATGGCATTAATTGTCTTGCTGTTCCTATTGCTAGCATCAAATTCGTCATTGGTCCAGGTCATTTTGTCTTTAGGGGAAGAGACCCCATCAACTATAACAACGGGAGGTTTCCACCTGTGTTCTACTGTCATCCAGACCTTCTCATCTAAGGACTTAAGGAACACTCTCATGCGAACTTTCCAATGTAAATATTTCCTGCCATCAAAAAATGGAGGTTTCCACCTGTTGCTAGCATCAAATTCGTCATTGGTCCAGGTCATTTTGTCTTTAGGGGAAGAGACCCCATCAACTATAACAACGGGAGGTTTCCACCTGTGTTCTACTGTCATCCAGACCTTCTCATCTAAGGACTTAAGGAACACTCTCATGCGAACTTTCCAATGTAAATATTTCGTGCCATCAAAAAATGGAGGACAATTTAAGGGTTTACTACGTTTCATAGCTAATGGGTCAAGGATCGAGTTCAGGTTCTGATACCAATTGAAAATTCGTATTTATCACAAGGTTCTGACCCTATGCGGAATTAAACACAATAATCAAGACAAGTTCTGATTACTGTAACTATGGAATTCTAACATGCAACTACAATATCAACCAATTACAATATAAACCCAAAATATTAATTCAATGCAAAATATAAATGCAGAAAAAAATAAACATCACACAAAATCAACACAATATTTTGGTGACGAAGTGGAAAACTCGTGCGAGTAAAAAACCACTCCGGGTATCTCGGCTACCAGCCCAATCCACTATGTAGAGAAAAACTTACAAAGATGGTCAAGACCTATGGTGGCAACTCCAATGACTCAAGTACCTATAGACTGCAAGAACTCAATGAACTCTTCAAGCCCGTATCCCACGGTTTTCTTCAGAACCTCTGAAGTCTCTGAATGGATCAACTCTGCAAGCTCTGAGCGCCCGAACTCCGACTGCCAATCTTCCTCCTAGAGAACTCTGAAGGGTTAGGAAGTTGGGTTTGGTTGTGTTGATGGTAAATCAAAGAAAGGTTTCACCAAACATACAGAAAACAGGAGAAGCAATGAGTCTTCAAGGTGAAATCAAGAAAGTTGAAAGCTATCAATGTTTTTTGCTCAAAGGAATTGTGTTTCAACCATTGGGGAATGTGGCTACATGTTCTATTTATAGATAGGGTGTAAAACTAGGGTTTTCAAAGTGAAAAGGCATAAAAACGCATCCAGATCGCAGTCGTATTCAAACGGTTACTCGAACGCACCACGAACGCGCACCTACTGGAAAGACTCGTTCGAACGCCTCTTGAACGCTCCACGAACGCGAGCTCTTTGGAATGTTTCATTCAAACGCCTGATTGAACGTAACTCGAACGTTTGCTCTCTGGAATGTTTCGTTCGAACCCACTGGAGAACGTGCACTAACGCCACACGTTCGAACACTAAAACAAATGCGCCACTAATGAAGATGCTCTAGATCTGCCAAAAACCAGTACAATTGCACCAAATTCTTCAAGATTTGTTACAACTCAATTGAACTTGTTTTTTCACGGGCATTGCCAATAAAAATGGAACTAGGACATGACCCCAAGGAAAATGTATCTAATGAGATTCGAACCTTGAACCTGAGAGGGAACAAACTGATGGAGTTGGTGCTTGGAGTGTCAATCCGATTTGTACATTTTATTATTTATTAATAAAATAACTATATTTTTCATTTCATACATCATTAATGGTATTGTCATTATGCGTATTAAATTGATGTATTGATATGCTAAGAATGACATCGACCTTAGAATAGTTTTGACACTATGTGTAAACTATTCTTAAAATAAATATTCCTAGTCGTTGGTTTTGGAATACGGTCGAATTCCTATAACCTAGAAGACTATCACATGTCGTATATTGGAATTAGAGTTCCAATGGTTTAACGCGATGTACCATGAGTTTTGGAAACTCGTATAGACATGTGAGTATTCTTTGGAGCGAAGACTGAATGACTCACATGTGATTCCTAATAGTTGGAAGTACACACCACCGTCAATAGGAATCTCCTCGAGTCGAGTAGCATATATAATCATTTGACTATAGGATAACATTGATTTTGTGTGAGATCTTCCACACTTAGATTCCATGTATGTCAGAAACATTTCATGGTCTGGCCTCTAGATGTTCGTTGAGTGTGGACCGATGCACTCAGTAATCAAGTGAGAAACAAGATAGGATCTGTCGGCCCGTATATGTATCATAAGGGGTTTAGGTATCCATGTGAGTAAAGTCACGATTCTTAAATCTTTGGCCAAAGTCGATCACATATGGTGGATCGTATCAGTTATAAAGAATCGTGGACATGTCGACATGAGATGTGCGTTTCAGAATCTTGACGGTATATTCTATGTTTCCTAAGCACAACTCGGATAGCTTACGACGGAGGGATTGTTAAACATACGTGATGACCTCGACTTGTATAGTTCAGAAATGTCAGTTATATTAGCTAGGCTTATATGACGAACGTGTCTGAACTTAGAGAGTCCCAATATGAAGTGTACTTGTTGAGCACTTGGGTAGCCAATTATTTTTTATAAAAGATAATATTCGATATTATAATTATCAAGTAAGATAATCAAGTGTTATTGGATAACATTGATTATTTACTTTGACCTAATTGGATTGATTGGATTAATTCAATAATTACACAATGGCTTAATTGTAAAATCATAATTATCTCGACCATTTTAGGATATTATGGTAATTATAAGTATGTAATAATAGGTGGTTTTGGCTTGATTTAATTGGATTAAATCAAGGTGGCAAAGATTTAACTAATTCATTCTCTAATCCTTTGCTTGATTTAATTGGATTAAATCTAAGTGGGAACAATGGAGATTAGTCACACCTAATTATACATATTTGGACAAATTAGATTAAGCCCACTTAAAAGTTGATTACAACTTTTATTAATTAAAAATTGTCTAAGTTTTGCTATAAATAGCAAGCTTTATGAATGTTTTAATTACAAGTTCAAATAAAAGCATGAGCAAATTCTTGAGAGATTAGCCTAAGTTAGAGAAGTGTTTATAGAAGCTTATGAAGTCTCTAAAACATTTCATTAAGGAGAAATCAAGATTAGATCTTGTAGTGAAGCTTGCTTACGTTGGAAATCAAGATTGGATCTTGAAGTAGAGCTTGCACACCTTGGAGGTTCTCCAATAATTTCAACAAGGAGAAGTATATTGGATCTTGCATCAAGCTTACTAAGTAATGTTTGATCTTCTCCTAAGCTATGTTTATTTATGTATTAGATGCATGATCACATAGCTTAATGCTGAAATAAGGCTAATAAATTGTGTTAGGATGTTTTGGAAGTATAAACACAAAATGTTTGTAATTTAGTCAAAATATTCATGTTGGACATGGAACAATTAATTAAAGTTTGGAACTCTAGATTAACGCTTAGAGCTATGACTACCATTCTAGAACCACTTGACCACCTTTGGGTGACCTAGAATTGTTCACGAGACATTTCTTATTAGGATTCTAATTTGGTTTGTGTAATGGATTCAAAATTTACTCAAATGCGTATTTAGAATAAATTTATGTTTTTGGAAAAATATTTGATATTTTGAAAAACTTGATTTTTATTTTATAACATGTGTTTATGTTGGTTTTGAAATTAAAAATTAATTTTGGGTGTTTTTGAAGTGTTTAGGGAAGACCAGAAGCTATTCGGGTAATAGACCCTAATAGCATCAACTCTCTGGATATTTTCCAGAGAGTTGTGCTTATGCAAAGTAATTGAAAACAAAAATATATATATATATATATATATATATATATATATAAAACAGTAGGCGCACAGTGAGCGCGGCACTGTAGCACGCGCGTCGTGTGCGCTACGCGCAGTAAT
This sequence comes from Zanthoxylum bungeanum, assembly GCA_019454045.1. NCBI lineage: Eukaryota > Viridiplantae > Streptophyta > Magnoliopsida > Sapindales > Rutaceae > Zanthoxylum > Zanthoxylum bungeanum. The sequence continues at coordinate 27,997 of SKCR01023804.1, forward strand.
TTTGTTTTTGCTCGTTCTGGAGCTTCTGGACTTCGATTCAGTCCCGGTTTTTTCCTATACACTCGTAATGGAATATAGTATTTCATTAAATGATTTAAAATTACACCCATACTTGATATACATGGGTTAGACTCATTTCCGATACCTGAGGCACCGAATCCGACCCTAGGGGTTCCACAACTGCCCCAACATAATGGTATCAGTAACAAAGACTTAACCACACAACATATATTTTGAATCTATGTCATAGTAATTTTAATTTAATTATGCATAAGAATCTCATTAGTGCACATTGACAAGTATACACCTAGAACACGTCTTAATCCAATATCATCATTAGTGTGAGGATAAGAAACGGTTCAGGACCAAACCAGGAGTCACATGAAGTTATTGACCTTGGAGGTCTACCTAATGAGTTTACAAAGGCCAATATCGTCATTAGTGTGAGGCTGAAGTAAATGTCATGGGATCCACTTCCCGCTATGAAATTTTGATAGTCAAATTTCTATTTTTCCGTTAAGGGAGATTACAAAATTATGTAAAGTAGTGGGAGGGCACTAATAGATTTAAAATTCCATAATCAATTAGAGTTATCAATTTTGAAATGAAAATTATTCTGCTACTACTCAAAAATGTTGTCTTGTAGATGGTTGTCGTTAATCCATTGATGAAACTTTTGGATTCCTATAAGCTAAAATGAGCCGATAACTATTTCGAATGGGAAATGAACATATGCCTTGTCTTGGAGTATGAAAAATTGACTTATGTCACTATCAATCCACTGCCTGTAGATATCGATCCTGACTCCACTCCAGAAGAGTGAGAAAACTTTTGATAGATGGAAGGATGATAACCTGAAGTGAAATCCTACATCTTGGGATCGATGGTTCCAGATTTGCTGATACAATACATTGAAGTACCGGATGCTTAGAGCATCATGCAGATACTCAAGGAGTTGTTCGAGGCAAATCAAGAGATGGAACTTTATCGAAGGTCTAAGGAATTGTTCCGTGCTGAACTCAATGAGGGAGGAGCTGTCAGCACTCATGTTTTGAACATGATCGACCAGATTTGATATATGGAACGATAGGGCATTGTGTTTGATGAAAGGTTGGGCCGTAATTTGATTCTGTCTTCTTTGTCTGGTTCTTATGTTGGCTTTGTATTAAATTTCCATATGGATTCGATGCAAGCCACATACGAAGAACTTCATAACATGATATGCACAGCGGAGCAAGATTTGAAAAAAAAGGCAACCCCACACTGTATCTCCATGGTGGAGCTGGCTCTTCAAAGACTTTTGGGAAGTCAAAGAAAATAAAGACGGGGAAGAAGAATATATCAAAGAAAAACTCCAAGAAGCGCAAAGGCGTAAAACCGAAAGTAGATCATGATCAATGTCTACAATACAAGAAGTCTGGACACTGGAAGAAAGACTGTCTAGAGCTTAAAGCAGGTTCCTCAGGTACGCTTTGTATTTTTCCAATTATTGACGTCTCATTAGCCTTAGATGCAAATAGTGGATGGGTGTTAGACACTGGCAGTCCTACTCATATTTGTAATTCCCTGTATGAAATGAGGGTTAAAAGAAGGCTGAATAAATGAGGGATCCATCTTAGAGTTGGCAATGGAGAGACTTTGGATATTAAGGCCATAGGAACTGTTGTTCTAGATCTCTCAAATGGATGTAAATTAGATTTGCATGACTTTTATTATGTTCCCTCACTTATCAGACAAATAATATCGCTGCCAATATTAGATAAAGAGGGATATAAAATAAACATTAAGGATGAAACTTTATGTTTATATAACCTAGAAGACTAGCACATATCGTATATTGGAATTGGAGTTCCAATGGTTTAACGCGATGTACCATGAGTTTTGGAAACTCGTATAGACATGTGGGTATTCTTTGGAGCGAATACTGAATGACTCACAGGTGATTCCTAATAGTTGGAAGTACACACCACCGTCAATAGGAATCTCCTCGAGTCGAGTAGCATATGTAATCCTTTGACTATAGGATAACATTGATTTTGTGTGAGATCCTCCACACTTAGATGCCATGTATGTCAGAAACCTTTCATGGTTTGGCCTCTAGATGTTCGTTGGTTGTGGACCGATGCACTCGGTAATCAAGTGTGAAGCAAGATAGGATTCGCCGGCCCGTATGCGTAAGGGGTTTAGGTATCCATGTGAGTAAAGTCACGATTCTTAAATCTTTGGCCAAAGTCGATCACTTATGGTGGATCGCATCAATTATAAAGAATTGTGGACATGTCGACATGAGATGTGCACCTCAGAAACTTGATGGTATATTCTATGTTTCCTAAGCACAACTCGGATAGCCTACGACGGAGGGATTGTTAAACATATGTGATGACCTCGACTTGTATAGTTCAGAAAGGTCGTTCGTGTTCTTCGTGAATTCGGAGGTGGCCGAATTACATACATATTAGCTAGGCTTATATGACGAATGTGTCTGAACTTAAAGAGTCCCAATATGAAGTGTACTCATTGAGCACTTGGGTAGCCAATTATTTTTAATAAAAGATAATATTCGATATTATAATTATCAACTAAGATAATCAAGTGTTATTGGATAACATTGATTATTTACTTTGACCTAATTGGATTGATTCAATAATTACACAATGGCTTAATTGTAAAATCATAATTATCTCTACCATTTGAGGATATTATGGTAATTATAAGTATGTAATAATAAGTAGTTTTGGCTTGATTTAATTGGATTAAATCAAGGTGGCAAATATTTAACTAATCCATTTCTTAATTCTTGGCTTGATTTAATTGGATTAAATCTAAGTAGGAGACAGTGGAGATTAGTCACACCTAATTATACATATTTGGACAAATTAGATTAAGCCCACTTAAAAGTTGATTACAACTTTTATTAATTAAAAATTGCCTAAATTTTGCTATAAATAGCAAGCTTTTGGAAGATTTTAATTACAAGTTCAAATACAAGCATAAGCAAATTCTTGAGAGATTAGCCTAAGTTAGAAAAGTATTTAGAGAAGCTTGTGAGGTCTCTAAAATATTTCATTCAGGAGAAATCAAGATTAGATCTTGAAGTGAAGCTTGCTTACGTTGGAAATCGAGATTGGATATTGAAGTCGAGCTTGCACACCTCGGAGGTTCTCCAACAATTTCAACAAGGAAAAGTAGATTGGATCTTGCATCAAGCTTACTAGGTAATGTTTGATCTTCTCCTAAGCTATGTTTATTTATGTATTATATGCATGATCACATAGCTTAATATTGAAATAATGCTAATAAATTGTGTTAGGATGCTCTGGAAGTATAAACATAATATGCTTGTAATTAGGTCAAAATATTCATGTTGGATATAAAACAATTAATTAGAGTTTGAAACTCTAGATTAAAGCTTAGAGTTATGACTACCATTCTAGAATCACTTGACCACCTTTGGGTAACCTAGAATTGTTCACGAGACATTTCTTATTGGGATTTTAATTTGGTTTGTGTAATGGATTCAAAATTTACGCAAATGAGTATTTAGAATAAATTTATGTTTTTGGAAAAATATTTGATATTTTGAAAAACTTGATTTTTATTCTATAAAATGTGTTTATGTTGGTTTTGAAATTAAAAATTAATTTTGGGTGTTTTTGAAGTGTTTAGGGAAGACCGGAAGCTATTAGGATAATAGACCCTAATAGCATCAACTCTCTGGAAATTTTCCAGAGAGCTGTGCTTATGAAAAGCAATTGAAAACAAAAACAATATATATATATATATATATGCAGGCGCACAGTGCGCGCGCACTATAGCGTGTGCGCGATAATTTTAGTTTTGCTCATTCTGGAGCTTCCAGATTCCGATTCAGTCCCGGTTTTTTCCTATACACTCGTAATGGAATATAGTATTTCATTAAATAATTTACAATTACACACATACTTGATATCCATGGGTTATAGTCATTTCTCCTGTCTGGGGCACCGATCCGACCTAAGGGGTTCCACAACTGCCCCAACACAAACCACTTAAAGTCTTAAACCCAAGACTTTTACCTGAGACAAACCCTTGGAGTTATAAAGGTATATATATATATATATATTTTGAATGGTTAGATTTTTCGTGTGAGATTAATTGGCATAATAGTTGCTAGTTAACGACTCCTCACTTGATTATGATAGTAATTTTATTTTAAGAAGGTGTTTAAACCCCATCTTCGAAGGATCTCACACCAGTTTGTTTAAAGAAAGTAGGGTACCAAAACCATTACCAAAAAGCCAAGTGATTCCATTAAGGTAGTGGCAACAATAAGCATAACAAAAATAAAAAATGATAGACTTACACACGTTTATCCTTAAAGTTTTCTCAACTATTTTACTGTAGCTACAGTGATTTACTGTAGCTCACTGTAGTTACAGTAAATGAATTGGGAAAACTTTAGGGATAAGTCTGTATAAGTATATCATTGCTCAATAAAAATATGCACTTTTATATTAGTTTACAATTAAAAACTGTAATACAAATAGGCGCTCTCCTCTTTTTATGCATTTTGTAGGCCATGTTCCAACTATTTTAACGACGTGTCAAATTATTATAAACTTTAAACCAATGAAAGAATGACAATAAATTGCAATATATTGATTGATGTTAACATCTATTCAAAAGGCTCTTATAACCATAAATTTTAAAATGACCGGTTGCGTCCCCCGATCGAATCGGGAATCAATCTTGTGTCTGGTTCGGTTAATATTTAAAAATTAGTTTAGAAAAAAAAGATAAAAACTGATTAAAATCGACAAATCAGATCAGAATGATTCAATTTTATTTTATTTTTTAAAACAACAAATTAAAATTTTATATTTTTTATAATTTTTAATTAAATAAAACTATTTATGATGTAGGCCGATTTTGTCGGTTTTTTTCAGAATAATTTAACTAATCGAACCACAGATACATTGAACCTTTTAAAATCACCAATTCAATCACTGGTCCGGTTCTAAAAACACTACATATAACTAACACGCACTCCATGTTCACCAATTAAGGGTGAACAAATGATAGATTGGGGTCCCTAAGAGATGTAACAAATGATTTAGGATTTTGTTACTAGGTCATGAGTTCAAGTTCAAGAATATATTTCTTATAAAAGCTTGGGACAGTCGGTGGCTTTACCTACTCCGTTTAAACCCGGATTAGATGGTTTGACGGCTGGATTTCTATGTTTCCTGATGAATATTAAAATGTGCATATTTACTAAAAGAAAAATTAATCATTTTACATTTGTAGTTTCATTAATCCTTTTAATTTAACACATTTGTAAAATAATATTTAAATTTATGTTTTATATATTTTTATTGTGATTTTTATTTCTTATGTAGGTGAAATAATACTTTGGATGCATAACTAGAAAAATGAACGTGACATTTGGATCTTGAGGCCAGAAACTTAAAATGGCGTTTTAGCATTGTACAATTTCGGAAATGACAACTTTGTGCAATGTTTGTATTTTGGCTTTAAATTTTTACTCCGATATCATATTCAGGCTATTCGAGTTTCACTGATTCTTTAGAGAGGGAGTGAATATTTTCGGAGTCTTGACTTATAAATAATATAACTGAACAATGATTAATTCGCATGACAAATACATAGGCGACAACTAGGTGAAATAATGATCTAGAATCTCTATCGTATTAGTTCCTCTTATTTTATTATTTTTATATTTTATTTATTTAAATAAATCTTTGTTAATTATCGTCTAAATAAAGTTATGATTATCAATTGTAGTATTTAGTGCGAGTTAACACAATCCATGTGGGTTCGACACTCTTCACCCATATTTATACTAAAACTTGACACCGTACACTTGCGGTACGATATAAAATATCACAACAAGTTTTTGGCGCTGTTGCCGGGGATTATTTGTTTAATTCACATTAATACTATTACCAAGTAATCTTAGCTTTAATTTAGATTTTATTTTTTATTTTTATGTATTTTTTATTTTTGTTATTTTCTTTATTTTTGTCTTAAGTTTTATTTTTATTTTTATTTATTTTTTTTTTTTTATATTTTATTTTATATATATATATATATTTTTATTGTTATATATATTTTTTTCTTTCTTTCGTACGAGGAGAGTTGGAAAAGAAGCAATGACAGATCATATTGGTGCACTGATAGCTCAAGCATCGTCCCTCACGACTCATCTAGAAGTATTAACAAATCAAATGAGCCAACTGTTTATTGGAGATGTTTCTGCTAATGGAATGCTTTTACTCAACAGAGGAACATGATTTGAACAAGTACAGTATATGAACAATCAGAATTTCAACAACTATAGAGGCAGTCTTATGCCTAATTATTATCATCCGAATTTTTCATATGCTAATATAGAGAACATCTTGCAAACTCCTCATGGCTTCAACTATCCAAGAGATGAGCAGAAACCTCCTTAGAAGACCTCATGAGCACATTTATATCTACAGCTGCAGAGAGGTTTGAGAAGAATGAGTCAAGGTTGGATAACATTGAAACACATATGGGAAATATGAGGGCAACATTGAAATCTTTAGAAGCGCAAATTGGGCTGCTTGTTACTTTCATGGCCAATCAACAGAAATGGATGTTTCATAGTAATACTGAAGTCAACCCCAAAGAACAATGTCAAGTCATAACCCTTAGGAGCAGAAAAGATATTAAAGACACCTCTCAAGATTTAGACAGTAAATATAAAAAAGTCACCTTTAGTGCTTTCAGAACTATGCCGAGTCCTCAAGGTGATGCAGAATGCCACATGGTAGGGTAAATCAGTATTTCAGCAACCTATGAGCATAATGCAACCATGCATAAAAGAAAATTCTCCACAGCTAAACCTGAAACCACTCCCAAAGCGCCGCAAAAAGAGGAAAAGAAAGGTCACTGCTCACTTGGAGATGATCATTGGAAGGTCAAAAATGAGGCCGAGCCAATTCTGCCGAATGTGCAGTCCAAAATTTCCAACTATGGGACAATCTACATATCCTGGGGGACTATCTATAGATAAACTACGACAGCCTGCCAAGCTGTCTTTTTCATGTCATAAGAACCGGTGGATACCAAAGAAGAAAGCAGATGAGATTACCCGGTTCACTACATTTAAGCCACCATGACCATTTGGGTGGTTACGTCTGGCTGAAGACGTTAAACTTAGCGCTAGCGGGAAGACAACCCTTGCATTTGCATCTTGTTTATTGTGTGCTATTTATTAATTTGCATGTTATTTATGCAGGTCACACGAAACACACAACGCCCGCCCAACCAAATTCTAACCAGCAAGAGCCTGATCAACTTCATGCACAGTAGTGTTGTTCCTCACTCTTGTTCTTTATTTTTTATCTTATATTGAGGACAATGCAAGTTTCAAGTTTAGGGGTGTGTGCATGTTGTTTACTTGTTATATATAATATATATATATATATAAATTCTTGTTTTTAGTCTTTGATAGTAAAACATAAATCCTATGATGATACTGTTTGTTTATGGGTGAAATTTTAGAAATGATAAGTACCCAATTTACTTTTATCTGATGCCTTGAGTAGTTGATATATGTTTGACTCGTAAGCACTCAATTATAGGTTTTTAGTAGTGAAAACTTAAGTAGTTGACAAGGTGACTAGTTGAAGAAATTGCATGTCGATGAATGACCGTTTTCTTAGTTATCTATCTTGATTTGATAGTGTTATGATGTATGGTATGGATAGAAATAAAAGAAAAAAAAAGTCTCTAAAGAAAGAAAATAAACTACCTATAACCGATAAACGTGAAGCTACTGATGGGAGAGTATTAGGATCACCATGAGGAGAAATGCTACCTTAAAGGGTAGGTGAGTTGAAAAAAAGAAAAGAAAAAGTTAAAAAAAAAAAGTGCAAAAAGAGACAAGAAAAAGAAAAGAAAAATCATATCATACTGAACACAAAATAAAGCAATTACAGAGCATACTTGAGATATCTAACTTGGTTTGACCCATCGATCCCAATTTTTAAACGAAATCATTAAGTTGGCTTACTTAGGAATCAAGTTGTGGATGAACCTTTACACACACACAATGAGTCTAGCCTGGATGAATTATTCAGGAATTTGGATTTGAGTCGCATTGCGTACTTTGAAGGTTCTCTAATTTCATTTATAAGCATTCTTTGAGGATAATTTTATGCGTAACTATCATGATTATTTTAATTGTTTTTTATTTGTTTTATATTTTTGCATGATTGTGTGTGAATAACGTCTGTGGGTGTCGTCGCTGTAAGCCCTCACGAGACCATAACTCGTCCACTAGGGCCGTCTAGGGGTTTAAAGGCTTGTTGCATACGCTAAATGCAATCATGATCCCTACGAAAGAGGCTTAGTTAATTTATTTATTTTTATTTGCTTATTTGTATTTAGTATTTATTTATGTCTTTTGCTCGGACTAGCAAAATCTTAAATTTGGGGGTGTTTGATAAGTGTGGTTTATACCCACTTATTCCTGCATTCGTAGCTTACTATTTTGTTAGTTTCCATATCATTTAATGCCTTTTGTAGTTTATTTTATGTCTTATTTGTAGGAAGCATTGATACATGAATCTTGGGACATTTATACGTGTTTTGGGACCATACGGATGCATCAGACACGTACGAGAGCATTGGAAGTAAAACGCAGCACTAGTGAAGGAAATCATCACTGATGCCGCGATGCCCAAAGTCTTAGCGCCGCGGCGCCTGCAAGCCTCACGATCCTCATACACATTCCCGAGAGAAGGGCGCCGCGGCGCCTGGACACACGTTACAGGATATTAAATTTAGGGTTTTTAAGATACCCAATGACTCAAAAGCTCTATTATAAATACATTAGTTCATCCAAACAAGAAGATGAGGCTAATACACAACACAAAACACCAAAATACATATTTTAGAGAGATCCAAGGAGGAGGATTGAAGAGCGACAAGAGGAGACGAAGACGGTGACGTCCGAAGAGGAATAGATTCAATTCAGATTTTATTTTCTTGTTTCTTTCTTAGAACTCTAATGATTTCCATTAGATTCATGACCTTGTTCTCATTGTTTTTATTTATTGTCATGAACTAAACTCCTTAATTTTGGAGAATGACGTAACTGATGCTTGAACCTTTGTTTTAATTGTCGATTTTGTTATGAAGTTTTATTAAGTTTATTTGTATTCTTTTGAGTTGAATGTTTTGTGTTTGCTGGCCACAAATATGATGATATATGTTTAGAATCTATCACTCGAGAGAGTGGCTTTTGAATAGATCTAAAGAATATAACTTAGGAATTTTATAGAGTTCAGGAGAATATATAAGTTCCTTTGAAGTCGTTAACATAGAATCACATAGCGTAATAAGTTGTTAACTACTAGATTTTTATAGAGATATCGAAGTCTTAGTTGATGATATTTTCACTGATTCTCTAGAGAAGGAGTGAATATTTTCGGAGTCTTGACTTATAAACAATATAACTGAACAATGATTAATTGGCATGACAAATATATAGGCGACAACTAGGTGAAATCAGGATCTAGAATCTCTATCGTATTAGTTCCTCCTATTTTATTATTTTTATATTTTATTTATTTAAATAAATCTTTGTTAATTATCGTCTAAATAAAGTTAGGATTATCAATTGTAGTATTTAGTGCGAGTTAACACAATCCATGTGGGTTCGACACTCTTCACTCATATTTATACTAAAACTTGACACCGTACACTTACGGTACGATATAAAATATCACAACACATGACTAATTATTGACATGACGAATTACATGTGTTGGCTTTATTAATACGTGATAATTATGAAATAAATTGATTGGGAAATAATTATAATTTATATTTTATAAAAAGTAAAAATTATTTTATATTTGAAATATCAAGAGTGTATCCTCTAACCCTAGTATTTTATTAGTTGAATTATTATTTTATCTTATTAAATATATTCCCTGTGGATCGACCCCAGACTTACCGGGTTATTTTATTATTTCGACACTCTTATACTTGGGAGTAAAAAGCTACTTTTTGAGTGTGTCAAGTTTTCAGCGCTGTTGCCGGGAAACATAATTTAGTAGATAGAATAATAATTTAACATTATTGTATTTTTTTCACTTCGTGTTGTTTTATATGTTTTTAAAAAAATTACATTCTTTTTTTTTTTTTATTGTTTTGTGTAAAAAAAACTTGCTAAATTATAGTATCGGGAATCTGACTTTAAAAGACCATGTTTGCCAATTTATAAGAAAATTGAATGGAAAACATATTCTCAACCAATAGAGGGCTTTCAAGCCGTTCCTACACGAAAAACCATAGGAAGATATGAGCCATAATCACAACTACATTTCATTTTATTATTTTGCTTTTTTTAAGCTATAATTTTTTTTAGTAGCAGTGTTGTAGATTCGATTGTCAATATCACCTGAATCAGATGATGTCTTCTAAACATACTTATTCTTATTCAGACGTTGGGGTACATGTCTCAATTTGGTTGGGGGAGGAGATAATTGACTATAATATTTTTTATTTTTTATTTTTTAAAAAAGATATTTTGTTTTGTGCGTAAAAAAATTAATAAAAAATAAAAAAAAAAATTTGTTTTTAAGTTATTTCTTAACAAGTTATTTTTGTTCATTTCTTTTTGAATCATTTAAATTTGTGAATTCTCCATAATATTGATTAAATTTGATATTCATATGCTCATTTGACAGATATTATCAACATACACAGTAATATATGATTATGAGTGGCAAGTGAAAATTTTGTAATATTCAGTTCTTTAATTTATTGAAGGTAGCACATAAAGGCAGTGGAATTTATGTTTTTATTCAAAAAAGAAACTAATCATGCTTCTATTTAGTAATCATACAGCTTGTCTCAACAAACAGTGATTTTTCACGTAAAACGGTACAATTTGAGTTAGTTTAATAAAAAATGATAATAATCAAGTTTTTACTTAGTAACCGGACATCTGTCTGCAAGATACGTTGTCCATTTATGGGAATCTTTAAAGCAGGAGGATCTTGATAGATTTTCTTTAACTAGCGAACAACTTCAGTCTGTGAGGGTCCCTACTCAGGTGCATTATTTCTTATCATTTTGGACAACTGGATGGTATGAATGGTGATTGTTCACGTAAAATGGTAAAACTTGAGTTTGTAAAAAAAAATGTGAATAAGTTTGATTTCGTAGTCTCTCTAACTCGAGCAATTAAGTCTGTAAGGGTGTTGTAACACTTAGTGTCATAAGACCAACTAGTCTAGAGTCACTGGCCCAAAGCTCGTTACATGGTAAATAGAAAGCTTAAGGAAATCATACATTTTTTCTTTTTAAAATCTGAGATCCGAGCAATTAGTCTGTATGAGTATCTTAACACCCAGTGCCCTAAAGCCAACTGGTTTGAGAGTCAATGGCCCAAAGCTTGTTATAAAGATTAAAAATGTATTATTATTTTAAAAAAAAATTATATTTATAAATAAACTCTCATTGCCAAAATGTGTGAACTATAATATAATTTTAAGAAAAAAATATTACTCTGTTTTCAACAAGACATGTAAATATTGTGGGCACAATGAATTGATTGATATCTTGTTTTATTGTGTATGAAAGAAGGGTAAAAAGTATAGGAGAAATTACTTATTTGATTATTTAGAAAGAAAGAAAATAATTATTAACTTGGATAAAAATTTTTCTTTTAAGTTTTTGCTCAAATTACTAGGGACTAGTAATAAGCTGGTTGGAGGGTATGATGAATACTAAAATGTGCACATTTATTAGAAGAAAAATTAATTATTTTACACTTGTAGTTTCATTAATCCCCTTAATTTAGCACATTTATAAAATGATTAAATTTATATTTTATATATTTTTATTGTGATTTTTATTTCTTATGTAGGTGAAATAATACTTTGGAAGCATAACTAGAAAAATGAACGTGACATTTGGATCTTGGAGGCCAGAAACTTAAGAGAGCATTCTAACATTGTACAATTTCGGAAATGTCAACTTTGCGCAATTTTCGTACTTTGACCATAATGTTTTACTCCGGTATCGGATTGAGGCGATTCCAATTCATAATTAAAAAAGATTTAAATATCTACAACTTTGATTTTGACAATATTTTTCTAGTTCTGAAGTTTTCAAGGACGAAATTGATGAAAAATCTAAAATGTGTTATATGTAATTATTAAATAGGAAAAAAAAACAACAAAAAAAGAAGAAAAAAAATATTTTCGGTGGATTGTGACATCCACATTTATGTGGATTGTCAATTCCCATCAATTTTGTAATTTGCAAATTGCATGTAGGGTGTTGAGCCATCAATTATAAATAAAGGTGTTCAATACTTTATAAAGACAACAAATTTCCTCAGGTCTCTCTTGAGACTTTGTGGGATGAGTTATTGTGTGTATTTTTTTTCTTTTATTAATAAAATTATGAGTGTTTTTATTTAAATCTTGTTCTGCTAATTTGTATCATGCTGCGGTAAATGGTGAATCTAGTGGTATGAAAATAGAAGTGATTTTTATTTATATTATATTTTATAAATTGTGATTATTTCCCAAATAAAATTCATACCATTTCCAGTTTATTTAGGACTATTGACTAGCTGTAGACAGTCACCGATTGACACTGATAATACTTGAATCCCATAAATGAGAGAGAATATAATATTAAAAATCAGGATTGATTATAGATAATACGGTACCGCCTATATGACTGATTTTATATATTTGACATAATTGAGTACCTAATTGCACTTGTTATAGACAAATATTGTCACCGTCTTTATGACTGGTTTTATATGTTTTGACATATTTAGTACCTTGGCAGGACTAATTATTGACAGGACAGATTACATGTGTTGACATAATTAATACCCGATAATTATGAAATAAATTAATTGAGAAATAATTAAAATTCATATTTTATAAAAAGTAAAAATTATTTTATATTGAAATATCAAGAGTTAAAATTATTTTATATTTGAACTATGAAGAGTGATCCTCTAACCCTAGTATTTTATTAGTTGAATTATTATTTTATCTTATTAAATCTATTCCCTGTGGATCGACCCCAGATTACCGGGTTATTTTATTATTTCGACACTCTATACTTGGGAGTAAAAAACTACTTTTTGAGTGTGTCAAGTTTTCAGCGCGCTGTTGCCGGGAAACATAATTTAGTAGATAGAATAATAATTTAACATTATTGTATTTTTTTCACTCGTGTTGTTTTATATGTTTTTAAAAAAAAATTATATTCTTTTTTTTTTATTGTTGTGTAAAAAAAACTTGCTAAATTATAGTATCGGGAATCTGACTTTAAAAGACCATGTTTGCCAATTTATAAGAAAATTGAATGGAAAACATATTCTCAACCCAATAGAGGGCTTTCAAGCCGTTCCTACACGAAAAATCATAGGAAGATATGAGCCATAATCACAACTACATTTCATTTTATTATTTTTCTTTTTTTAAGCTATATATTTTTTTTAGTAGCAGTGTTGTAGATTCGATTGTCAATATCACCTGAATCAGATGATGTCTTCTAAACATACTTATTCTTATTCAGACGTTGGGGTACATGTCTCAATTTGGTTGGGGAGAGGAGATAATGACTATAATATTTTTTATTTTTATTTTTTAAAAAAGATATTTTGTTTTGTGCGTAAAAAAATTAATAAAAAATAAAAAAAAAAATTTGTTTTTAAGTTATTTCTTAACAAGTTATTTTTGTTCATTTCTTTTTGAATCATTTAAATTGTGATTCTCCATAATATTGATTAAATTTGATATTCATATGCTCATTTGACAGATATTATCAACATACACAGTAATATATGATTATAAGTGGCAAGTGAAAATTTTGTAATATTCAGTTCTTTAATTTATTGAAGGTGGCACATAAAGGCAGTGGAATTTATGTTTTTATTCAAAAAAGAACTAAGCATGCTTCTATTTAGTAATCATATAGCTTGTCTCAGCAAACAGTGATTTTTCACGTAAAACGGTACAATTTGAGTTAGTTTAATAAAAAATGATAATAATCAAGTTTTTACTTAGTAACCGGACATCTGTTTGCAAGATACGTTGTCCATTTATGGGAATCTTTAAAGCAGGAGGATCTTGATAGATTTGCTTTAACTAGCGAACAACTTCAGTCTGTGAGGGTCCCTACTCAGGTGCATTATTTCTTATCATTTTGGACAACTGGATGGTATGAATGGTGATTGTTCACGTAAAATGGTAAAACTTGAGTTTGTAAAAAAAATATGTGAATAAGTTTGATTTCGTAGTCTCTCTAACTCGAGCAATTAAGTCTGTAAGGGTGTTGTAACACTTAGTGTCATAAGACCAACTGGTCTATGAGTCACTGGCCCAAAGCTCGTTACATGGGTTAAATAGAAAGCTTAAGGAAATCATACATTTTTTCTTTTTAAAATCTGAGATCCGAGCAATTAAGTCTGTATGAGTATCTTAACACCCAGTGCCCTAAAGCCAACTGGTTTGAGAGTCAATGGCCCAAAGCTTGTTATAAAGATTAAAAATGTATTATTATTTTAAAAAAAAATTATATTTATAAATAAACTCTCATTGCCAAAATGTGTGAACTATAATATAATTTTAAGAAAAAAATATTACTCTGTTTTCAACAAGACATGTAAATATTGTGGGCACATGAATTGATTGATATCTTGTTTTATTGTGTATGAAAGAAGGTTAAAAGTATAGGAGAAATTACTTATTTGATTATTTAGAAAGAAAGAAAATAATTATTAACTTGGATAAAAATTTTCTTTTAAGTTTTTGCTCAAATTACTAGGGACTAGTAATAGCTGGTTGGAGGGTATGATGAATACTTAATGTGCACATTTATTAGAAGAAAAATTAATTATTTTACACTTGTAGTTTCATTAATCCCCTTAATTTAGCACATTTATAAAATGATTAAATTTATATTTTATATATTTTTATTGTGATTTTTATTTCTTATGTAGGTGAAATAATACTTTGGAAGCATAACTAGAAAAATGAACGTGACATTTGGATCTTGGAGGCCAGAAACTTAAAATAGCATTCTAACATTGTACAATTTCGGAAATGTCAACTTTGCGCAATTTTCGTACTTTGACCATAATGTTTTACTCCGGTATCGGATTGAGGCGATTCCAATTCATAATTAAAAAAAATTTAAATATCTACAACTTTGATTTTGACAATATTTTTCTAGTTCTGAAGTTTTCAAGGACGAAATTGATGAAAAATCTAAATGTTGTTATATTGTAATTATTAAATAGGAAAAAAAACAACAAAAAAAGAAGAAAAAAAATATTTTCGGTGGATTGTGACATCCACATTTATGTGGATTGTCAATTCCCATCAATTTTGTAATTTGCAAATTGCATGTAGGGTGTTGAGCCATCATTATAAATAAAGGTGTTCAATACTTTATAAAGACAACAAATTCCTCAGGTCTCTCTTGAGACTTTGTGAGATGAGTTATTGTGTGTATTTTTTTTCTTTTATTAATAAAATTATGAGTGTTTTTATTTAAATCTTGTTCTGCTAATTTGTATCATGCTGCGGTAAATGGTGATGAAGCTAGTGGTATGAAAATAGAAGTGATTTTTATTTATATTATATTTTATAAATTGTGATTATTTCCCAAATAAAATTCATACCATTTCCAGTTTATTTAGACTATTGACTAGCTGTAGACAGTCACCGATTGACACTGATAATACTTGAATCCCATAAATGAGAGAGAATATAATATTAAAAATCAGGATGATTATAGATAATACGGTACCGCCTATATGACTGATTTTATATATTTACATAATTGAGTACCTAATTGCACTTGTTATAGACAAATATTGTCACCGTCTTTATGACTGGTTTTATATGTTTTGACATATTTAGTACCTTGGCAGGACTAATTATTGACAGGACAGATTACATGTGTTGACATAATTAATACCCGATAATTATGAAATAAATTAATTGAGAAATAATTAAAATTCATATTTTATAAAAAAAAAAAATTATTTTATATTTGAAATATCAAGAGTGGATCCCCTAATCCTAGTATTTTATTAGTTGAATTATTATTTTATCATATTAAATCTATTCTCTGTGGATTGACCCCGGACTTACCAGGTTATTTTATTACTTCAACACTTTTATACTTGAAAATAAAGAATCACTTTTTGAATGTGTGGAAAAAAAAATGATAGATTGGGTCGGATCAATTTTTAATCAATTCTATCGACAGAAGAAAATTGAACCTGATTTTGAAAAATTAATGAGGGCAGGGTTGGGTTATATTGAGTTGGATTGGGTTAATCAGGTCCAATTTTAAAAGTAAAATAATTTTTTGCTATTAAATATTTAAATATTTTTAGTTGAATAGTGTGATTTTAACCTTGTAATTCGGTCATATCATATATATAGGATCGAATCGGTTAGGTGAAACTTAATATTTTTTAGCACGTCCAGATTCTATTTGATAAATTTAATACCTCAAACACGACTAAATGAGTAAAATCGAGTCACATTATCAGATTGGTCATATTTTTTAACACCTCAAGGCTAGCGTCAATTTTTGGAGTAATTTTTTTAAGTATAATGAAGATATAAGTGACGTAATATCATTACTAAAATAATAAATGATATATATATTTTAATAATTATTTTAAAATTATTTTTTAATATTTTAACATGGACGACGACGCGATATTACAATTGTATTATACATTTTTTCCAAACTTTTGATACCTCAATAAAGATTACTGATTAGATACGTGGGGTGGTAAAACTCTTTTAATTACGTGTTGTGAGCAGCAACAAGCAAGGGGACACCGGTCATGCGCCGTTTGTATCTCTCTACTTTATAATTTGAAACGCCATTGAATTCCGTGACGGAAGATCTCCGTTCCGTTTACGTCGGTGAGCAGCCGGTTCAGCGGTGGTTGTAGTCTGAACAAGTGACTCAGTGAAATATTGGAGTCTTTGTCTTTTCCTTGGCCGTTACTCGAACATCATTGACAAATTAAAAAGAAAAATTAACGTTGCTTTTGTCAGATCAAATCCTTTTTCGGACGTATTCAATAGCTTCAAGCCCAAATCGGTTATGGCTCATGCCAAGGAAAGATTTGGGCCTTGGCCCATTGATTTATCTCGATCGAAAGAATATATTCATGCCAATCCTGGTTTGTGTTAGGATTTCGAGCACAATGAAGGATAACAAATCATCAGAATCATGTGCTTTTGGAGCTTCTGCGTAGAGCATTTTCGACAAAACAAAGCCACTTTTTATGGAGGTTCTTTGATGGATTGGGTTCTCTTTTTCTTGTCTGTTAAACAAAAAGAACCTGGAATAAGCTGTGACAGACCAACACTCAAAATTAGTTCCCGTTTTCTTCTATAAAATTCTCCAGGGCTAGCATTTCACATTGCCACTCAATTCTCCACATTACGTACCTAGTTACCGTTCACTCTCGCAAAATAATGGTAACATAATGCTCTGGTTTTTTTTTTCCCCATTTTCTGAACGTGCAAAATTTATTTGTTTTAAAGTGTTTCACAACTAATATACATGAATGGTGATACATGTAGAGCTATGAGACATGTGATGACGACCATGTCACTGTTGGACCATGGGGAGGCCAAAATGGAGCGAG
Source organism: Zanthoxylum bungeanum (assembly GCA_019454045.1). Taxonomy (NCBI): domain Eukaryota; kingdom Viridiplantae; phylum Streptophyta; class Magnoliopsida; order Sapindales; family Rutaceae; genus Zanthoxylum; species Zanthoxylum bungeanum. The sequence goes on from SKCR01023804.1 coordinate 45,701, forward strand.
ATGGGACGATGGAGTTTTTAGCAGCGTAAGGCAAGTTGTGATCAGCTATGGAGCTGCAATTGATTCCATCCTAATTGAGTATGACAAGAAGGGCTGCTCTGTTTGGTCTGACAAGCATGGTGGCAGCAGTGGTTTCAAAACAAGTAAGGTCAGTTCCAGTACAATATTGGTGCATAAATTGTTTGAAGGTTTCCTTTTTTGTAAATCATGTTAAATTAGTTCTTTAATTCCTTGCAGATAAAGTTTAATTATCCTGAAGAATTTCTGGTCTCAATTAGTGGGTACTATGGTAGTATCACTGATTACGGTCCAGATCTTGTTAGATCACTTGTGTTTGAAAGCAATAAGAAAAAATATGGACCCTTTGGCCTTCAACAGGGAACCCATTTCTCATTTCCGATGAGTGGTGGGATGGTTGTTGGATTTCTTGGCAGAAGCAGTTGGTCTCTGGAATCTATTGGAGTGCATTTAAAGCCTTTCTTGATACAAAATCCGCCTGATAACTTTAGCTTCACTGCACCGCAGAATTACGTAAGCAATGAAATTGCTGAGAAACCTAGAGGCTTCGGAATGGAGACTCTAAAAGATAATCAGGATAACATATATGTACTGAAGGACAAGGCGGGGGATGATTTTAAAGTTCATCAACCTGAAATCTTGATTCACAAAAGCGGCTATTCTGGATCAACCATTCTTAGGGGAACTACCCTTGTTAAGTCTGTCACAATTCACACCAACAGAAGAATGTATGGAACATTTGGAGCTCGAGATGAACAGGGATCATCTTTTCATCTGCCTCAAACAACTGGATTCCTGCTGGATCATCTGCAAGAAAAGGACTGTTTGATGATGGTGTTGCAGCCCATGTCACAGAATATAAGCCACCTCTTCCTCGGCCTTTCAATGATTCATTCAACATCAATGACAGGAAAACTTCTCGGACTTTCAATGATTCATTTAACACGAATGACAGGAAAATTTCTCGGCCTTTGGATGATTCATTTAACATTCTCGACAGGAAAACTTATCAGGTATATGTTAATAATAGTTAGTGATATATGTGAAATTTGTTGTATAATAAGTACTATCAAACGAAATTAACATGCATACTGATCTTAATCATTCCAAAACCAGAAAATAATAATGGAATCAAATATACACTAACATGCCAAATTTAACAGAAACCATTAGACTTTAGAAAAACTTGGAAATGTAGAAGATGATAATCAACTTGGTACAAGTCGAGTTGCCTCTGTCCTTAAGAACTTATTAGCTCCGCCTCGGTGTTCTACGGATGGTTTTTTGGCTAACGTTCTCCCATGATTACTTGGATTCTTCTTGAAAAAAGGGGCACTCCTTTCACAAGATCTTGAATAAGGAAGAATGGTGGAAACTCTCTATTGACTCTAAAATTATGACTCAAACTTATATGAATTTTCTTCTCCTAAATAATGAACATAAGACTCCTTTATATAGGCATGAAAGGGTGTCTTTGAGGACACCATTTGGTTTGGGGTGTAACTCTCCTAAGGATTATACCCATTCCTTATACCTTTTGAAGTCTAGAGGTGTGTTCTTCTAATTTTAGAGGACATGTCCCTACATGTTTGTGCCTTTCCCATAGGGCACTACTCAAGGGACATGACCCTCCTTTATTCATACTATATATTTAGAGAATTTACAACAAAATTTTCTATCCCGGAAATTTTAAAAGGATATAAAGAATAGAAAATGTTTAAAAGAATTAACGGAAATTTTAAAATTGGTGTTGGCAAAATTATGGATGAAAATTGTTACCAAAATTATGAAGGGACTCAACATAATTTCTTTAAGGACAGCCTTCTATTGATTATTATTATTCTAACAGTACATACTATAAATTTATTGCACACTTATTGTAAAAATGAGCTCAAGTATATAATTGTAGGAGTTGTTTATTTAGTCACTGAAGACGTTTGTTGTTCAGTACTGGATTTCTAAGTGACCATGTTCAATTTTATTATCTATCAAATAGATGTATCCATGTTGTGGTCCATGTGTCTCTCGGTTAAATATGAGGTTAGTTGGTGGTTCCCTCTTTTTATAAGTCGGTTTTTAAAGATATTTTTTACATATGGGTTCATAACAAATAGTATTAGAGCCAGCACATGTCTCCCAGTTGCAATTGTGCGGCACAAGGGATGATATCAGTATTGCAATATTCGGTTGGGACTAGTTGGACTAGTGCAAACCAATTGCAATCGTGTGGCGTAGGTGGTGACACCAGTATTGGTGTGTTCGGCTGGGACTAGTTGTGCTAGTTCAAAATCTAGTCTACATGGGCGCCAGGATTGCAGAGCGTAGTGAAATGTTGTGATTCATTTACCCCACATTAACTAAGTATGAGATTAGTTATAAATTTCTTAACCGTGAGGCACCATCTCTTTACAAATAGTTTTTAAGACGAGTTCTATCAATATATTCTTAACTGTTGGGAACCGAGGACACCACTATCTCCACATTGGTATGATATTGTCCACTTTGGGCCTAAGCCCTCATGGATTTGCTCTTGGGCTATACCCAAAATGCCTCAAACCAATGAAGATATTGTCCATACTTATAAACCCATGATCCTCCCCACTTCTAGCCAATGTGGGACTTTGTTTGCCCAACAATCCTCCCCTCGAACAAAGGTCCCCTCAAACGATCATCCATCCGTCCATTCCATAAGACCAGAGCACACCGCCTATCTAACCGAGCACATTCACGGATCATGATCAGGGCTCACCACCTTTTTGTTCTGCATTTCGAGGATTCATCCACATGGCTAACTCTGGGGCATGGTTCTGATACCACTGTTGGGAACCGATGACACCACTATCTCCACATTGGTATGATATTGTCCACTTTGGGCCTAAGCCCTCATGGATTTGCTCGTGGGCTATATCCAAAAGGCCTCAAACCAATGGAGATATTGTCCATACTTATAAACCCATGATACTCCCCAATTCTAGCCAATGTGGGACTTTGTTTGCCCAACATTAACAATTCACCTCAGAATTTTAGTTGTTTAATGTATGTAACATCTACAAAATATGTGTGGCTTCAGGTTTTTCCAGGAATGGTGAAGGAACCAGCTTGGTTTAGTTCAGGACCCTGGGGTGGAAATGGAGGTAAGCTTTGGGACGATGGAATCTTCTCAGGAGTGAAGAAAATTTACTTGTTCAAAGGAGAAGCCATATATTCTATACAAATTGAATATGACAGAAATGGCCAATCTGTTATGTCAACTAGACATGGAGGAGGCATCGAAGGAAGCTCTCACTCGGTATAATTACTTATTACTAGTGCTTCACAGACTCAAATTTTCAATTCTGTTAACAGTGTTTATAATTCAATCATTATACAATTGCAGATTGCATTTCAGAATCCGAATGAAGTTCTTACAAGTTTCTGTGGCTATTATGACTCGCTTACGGGAGAAGAAGGTGCAAATGTTATAAAATCTCTGACGTTCTTCACGAATAAAGGAAAGTATGGTCCATTTGGAGAGGAATCTGGGAAATTCTTTACTTCCGGGAAGATTGAGGGAAAGATAGTTGGGTTCCATGGAAAGAGTGGCTGCTACCTAAATGCCATTGGAGTCCATATGCAAGTGCAGCAATATTGATCAATTTGGCACGATAACAAGGTTATACGAAATAAGAAAAAAAAAAAGGAGAAATGTAATTTTAATGGTAATTGTCCAAGTATTTGCATCAGAGTTTTAGTCCTGGAGTGAATATAAAGTATTTTGGCATTGATTCAAGTGTTTATAGTTACAGATAGTGAAAAAGTTTTTTTTTTTAACAACTATAAAGGTCGCATGTTCATGGAGTCTCTTCTGAAACAACGTGTGGTATATCCCACCACACGAATCTAGAACAAGAAAATCCCCATATCGACGTAGTTTTTTTCTTGCTAATTAATTAAACTAGTTTAGAATCCGCACGATACGGGTATTTTTTTTTATTTAATATGTTTGATTTGTGATTTTCTCATTAAATTTTTATACGTTTATCGTTTACTCAAATATAAGATCATAATATTTATAGAATAACGCGGTTGATCGATTATGCAAATATTAAATACATAATTTATGAGGTGTGACATTTAACCCTCTGCATTCATTGAACCAAGAAATTGAACTTAGAAATGTATAAAAGTTATCTTAAAACCCTAAACACTCAATACATTAAATCAAAAAAATACACAAAGTCTGTCTTTGTATGCTGAATTTCCGGATGCATTTGATAGAATCGGAATCAATCAAATCCCACATCAAAACGAAAGCTTTGAATCCCAAAAAAAAATTATTAATTGATCAGGATTATAATACTTACAGCTTCTGAAATTGGTCTATACACATGGAAAAGCTGCTTCAAATCTTCATGATTCACACCACAAAGAATACTAATTTGCAAAAATAAATAAAAATTAAAACTTTAATTAATAACCCAGGAAAAGTTATTAAAAATACTTTGATACAAAATCAAAAATGATTACTTTAAGATCGAGAAGCGAGGAAAAAGATTGTCCACGTGCGAGCTTGAAGGTGCCTAGTAGAATTCCAATCCCAACTCTCATTCCGTAAGAAAGAAGAAAGCTTCAGCAGAGGTCCAGGAATTGCCCTCAATAGTAATGGGTTCGGGCCAATAAATAAAACAAAATTAATCATAAAATAAAATTGAAGCTGTTGACGGCTGATTTTGGTCTCAGGGCAATATGAGAATATTACTCCCGAGATAATCCTCCCTCAATAGTGAATTTGTTCGGTTAAAGGGAAACCAAAAGCAAATTTAGCAAAAGACAGATAAATACACCAATCAACAAGGAGATTTAACGTGGTTCAGCGGATCAGATCTCACATACCTCCACGGGCACAAAACGGATGATACTTTTATTACTGAGATATGCTTCTCCGATCTCTCTTTTGTTTACAAGTCTCACAATAATGATTCTGATGCCCTTTGCACATACTCTACCCTTCTATTTATAATAATACAGAAATCAAATTCCTTCTTTTACAAGGGTTCCTAGTTGAATCAATCTCCTTCTTCCACAAGGTTTCATAACTTCAAACTATCTTTACTCATTTTGTCCTATTAAGATACTGATTTCACCAGTTCTCCCCGTGAAAGTAGGATAACTTGTTACCTTATCCGAGAAAATAGGATGCTCTACCTTTCTGAATACGCCTCGCTATCTGGTCGGTCCTCATGAGGTCGGTCATGATAGTCTTTTGAACTGAGAATGCTGCCACCGATCTGATAATGCTTGGTAATCCGAACCGAAGTGGTCGGTCACCTACCATCAAGTGCTCTGCCCCTCACTCATGTGGTCGGGTCGGTTTTTTAATGATTTTGACCAAGACGGGAATTTACCCTCCTACCCCTGGCGTATCCCTTAACTTAACATGGGATCTGAAAATACCATCAACATCTGTCCCCTAGTTCTCGGTTTCAACGAGTTATACGAGTTGGTGTCGGGAACTACAAAAGAATAGTGTGGCGGACGAACTTATAGTCGGTCTTTTGAGGGAGAATTTCTTCGGCTCATGCTTTCATCTTGATCGGTCTGACTTCAGGTGCTCGGTCCTGACTTTCTTCCTACCGAGGTGAAATTTCCTTATTGCCCTTCTGTGACTTTGCCTCTCGAGACGCGCAACCGTCACATCCTTTTAAATGCCCATCAGATCACTTCTAGGGTTCAACGGGAGCTTGCCACTTGTCAGCCATCTGTCGATCTCCCGCCAAAAGAAAAACGATCCGTCCGTTCATGGTCAGTTAAAAAAGGCGTCCAATCTCAGCCGTCTATCTGATTCTGAAAAATTATTTTAAAGATGACACGCGACGTACATCTGACGCCCTCGTTTGATCAAACAGCCAGAAATGCACCGATCAAATTATATAAAAAGCGGAGAGAACACTGTTGCTTTCTTTTACGAATACTTCGACTTCCTTAACTGTGAGAACTCATTTCTTCTCGACTGTGACCAGTGAACTCGAAGGGTAACCATATTACACCGAGCAAACTTTCATCCTTCCGAAAGAAACAAGTAAGTTTTCTGACCGTCCTCCTTGCTTTGCTTTTTCACAAGTTGCAAATCCTTGATGTTGCTAGGGAGAGATTTATGATTTGATGGATTGTTAGGGAGTTTAGAACCCACAGGCTCTAGCTTTAGAAATTAGCTGTAGACTGACCTCCCCCATTTTCCTCTTATTTCTCAGATGTCAGGGATGTCTGACACCGGGTCTTCCTCTGCAAACCCTGCTGGGCTTCCGACCCCTCCTGTTGAAGAGCTTTCTTCGAGCTCGGGGGCTCCAAGCATAGAGGACCTCAACACTACCCCCACCACCTCTGAAATTGAAGAAGATACTTATCATCAGAGGATCCCTCGGAAGGACCCAGAGCCCGGTGATTTTAACTCCTCGGGTCTGGATATGGACCGTCATTCCAAAATAACTGAAGACGACCTCATACTGCTCCGGCAACGATATAGCATCCCAATGGATCGTGCTAGCCAACCTGACGAGGGTTCAATGGCTCTTCTTCCAGCTTTCTTTAAGTGTGGTCTTCGTCTACCACTTCAACGCTACTTTGCCTGGATGTTGGCCGAGATGGAGATCGCCCCTTGCCAATTGAGCCTAAATAGTTGGAGGATTCTGGCCACGCTACATGTGATTTGGAGTCGGGCGGGGCTCGGCGAACCCAGTCTGGAAGAAGTGAAATGGTTGTATAGACTGAAGGCTAACCCGAGATCGCACCATGGTTAGTATTACCTCTCTGCTTATGCCGACTCCTCAAATATTGTTAGCAAACTCCCAGGGTCTAATAAAAACTTTAAGGATTTATGATTCTGGGCCACCGGAGATTGGGGGCGGGTTCTGAGATCTCATGAAGAAGAGGTTTCTGTCCCGGATATCTTTAGAGAGGGAGGTTAGGAATCTAACCCTTAGTACTCCTGTTTTTGACTTTACGATAGATTTCTAATTGCTTTGACTCTTCCCAGCTTGTTGGAGGGATGCTCCTAAGGTTTCCCACCAGGTCCGGGCGCGGGTGCGCTGGGCTCGGCTATATGCCACTCATTGGAAGCAATTGGTCAACGATGAGGCCTTTATTGAGTCGGGTCTGATTCGCACTGCCCATCCGAAGGTCCCGGGGCGGATAAGTGGGCCTTACTAACCTTTTAAACCGTTTCCTTGTTTGCTCGGCACGATTTGGAATTTTCAGTGCTCTGATTCTGGACTGACCATTCTTCTTATCTTCGTTTTCTTCCTTCTTTCTCTTCTCTTCTCCCCCACTTTTTTTTGTAGGTATGTCAAGAAGGCCAAAATACCTTGATCAACTGGCTGGTGCGACAAAGAAAACCGACCAGGTTGGGGCCGGATCCTCTCGGAGACGGCCATCGACTGCTGAGGCTAGAGGAGTGACTGAAGAAGCGGCCCCGTTGGCTATCCAAAGTTTATCTTCACCTTCCAAGGTATCGCCAACAATTTCCGCCCGAACTTCCAGCCCGTCAAAACCTACTAGAAAAAAAAAGCGTCAATTCGGGGCGGAGGAGTCCGAGTTGGTCCGGGAGGTGGAGGAGGAACGGTAATGAGCAAGAAGCAGCCCGTCCGGAAAGAGAAGAAGGTGCCGGAGGGTTCCTCTCAAAAACAGAAAGGCGCCGTGATTCTTGGCGTGGACGACCTCGGTCAGGATATTCGGGAGGCCACTTCTCATCTGGTGCCGGCCATGAATGAACTGGCCGAGGCGGTTCCTCCAGCTAAAATTTCGAGATACGAAGATCTTTCTCCCGAGGATGTGATTACTTTGCTGTGTTCTCAGATGGCAAAGGTAGTTTATTTTTGTTCTCTTATTTCCGCATTGAGTTCATAACTTTGTTTTCTAACTCTCTGTTTCTTTTTGGTAGGCGATCTACCTTGCTGCCAAGAATAAGGATCTTCTCCTAAGCCTTCTGTCCGAGGGTGGCCAGGCCCAGAGGCTTCAGAACCGACTCTCTGAAATGGAAGCTGAGCTGGCTCGTAAGGAAGAGAACATAAAAAATCTAGAGCTGGCTGCTGTTGAGGCTCATACAACAAATAAAGCTCTTCGGGCCGCTACCTGTTTAGAGAGAAAAAATGTTGAGGCCACCAAAAGGACTTGGAGGCTGCCCATGCTGATAACAGGATCCTGTAGGTGGAAGTGCGTAGTGTTGAATCCAAGCTGAGGGCCAAAGATGAGGAATTGGAACGGGCCCGTGCCGAGCTTAGGAGGAGAGAACTTGAGTTGGAGGTCGAGAGGGAATCCATCCGTCTTGAAGGGGTCGATGATTGTGCTGAAATTATTCCGATGGTGATGCCCAACCTTGATATGGGGTCTATCCATGCGGCCATCCGCTTCTGCAAAGGGGAAATCTCAGAAGAGGAGTTTAAGGAATGACTCCCCCTTCTTCCGAGGAAGTGATGGATCCTGATCCTATTTCGATCGCCCCGTCTCCTGAAGAGGATCGATTTGAGGCTCCTGCTCCTAAAGAGGTCCGGCCTGAGGTTCTTGTTCCTGCTTCTGAAGCCGTAACTGTCGGGGCTTCCCAAGTTGTCGATGTAGGAGATACTATCCCACCTTCCGAGGCCGAGCCGAGCCATCCGTCATCTGAGCCTGCTGAGGAAGAACTGCCTGTCCCTGCGCGTGCTGACTGACAAGGGGTAACCCGAACAGGACCCTGTGTAAACTTTACTTTTATTGTAAAAACATTTCACACTTTATTTAAATTTATTTTTGTTTCTGCTTTTTTCTCCTGTTTTTTCGTAATTTGCTCTGCACGACTCTTTTCAAACGAACACTTGAGACCCGTCCGTGAGGGGATAACACGAACTGAAAATGAAATCATTCAGTGGACGAGAATCGATTCCGAGCTAGTCGAAATACTTTGCTTTGGAGGAATGTTACGTCCCCCGTTTGATCAGACAGGTCCGGTGGAACGTAACCCGACCTCGAGCTGTGAGAAACATTTGGATTTGGGGGAATGTTGTGTCCCCATACCAAAAGAGAGGACTCGGTGGGACATAACCCGACCCCGAGCTGAGAGAAAAACTTGGCTCTGGGGGAATGTTGCGTCCCCAGACCAAAATGATGGACTCGGTGGGACATAACCCGACCCCGAGCTGAGAGAAAAACTTGGCTATGGGGGAATGTTGCGTCCCCAGACCAAAAAGATGGACTCGGTGGGACATGACCCGACCCCGAGCTGAGAGAAACAAAGTGGCCTTGGTGGAACGAAATCCAATCCCGAGCCGAAAAGAAACATCGGTCTCGGCGGTACAAGAGCAGACCCGAGCCGGAAAGAAACATCTGTCCTTGGCGGAACGAATCCAGCCCCGAGCCGATTAATCGAGTGGCCTCGGTGGAACGAATCTAGCCTCGAGCCGATTAACCGAGTGGCCTCGGCGGAACGAATCCAGCCTTGAGCCGATTTAATCGAGTGGCCTCGGCGGAATGAATCCAGCCCCGAGCCGATTAATCATTGGGACTTTTATTCAGAATGGAAGTGAATCAACCTTTTGAAGCCCTACTGAATCTGGCACGGACGTCCCCTTACCAGACCAGCAAAAAACAAAAATAAAACTCTGGAAAATAAAATTAAAAGGCGGGGGTGACTTAGCGCTTGTCCCAAAATAAAACGTTTTGCAGGTATAAACAACAACACGGATGCCTCAAAACAGCGTCCTGTCCGAGGTCTCCAGAACACAATTCTGAATCTTTCATTTCAAAGTCCCGGCGAACCAGGATTTGGATCAGAGAACGTTTAGAATGGTAAGGGCACATCCTCTATAATTCAGGTCTCCATAGAGCCTGTGTATCGTTCGAGGGCTCCTCCTTACAACGCTGGAGCAAGCATACGCTACGGGGGAACAATCCCCCCGGGCTATACTTCTCTTGGATCTGAGTGATCAGGTAGGTGGGGATCAGAGAGTGTCCGAGACACCAAGGGCATATTCCTCCTTGTGTTCGGTAACACTGGAGCAAGCAAACGCCACAGGGGTATCATCCCTCCCCGTGCTATGCTTCTCTTGGATCCAAGTGATCAGATATGTGGGGATCAGAGAGTGTCCGAGACACCAAGAGCATATTCCTCCTTGTGTTCTGTAACAATAGAGAAAGCAAACGCCACGGGGGTATCATCCATCCCCGTGCTATGCTTCTCTTGGATCCGAGTGATCAGGTAGGTGGGGATCAGAGAGTGTCCGAGACACCAAGGGCATATTTCTCCTTGTGTTCGGTAACACTGGAGCAAGCAAACGCCACGGGGGTATCATCCCTCCCCGTGCTATGCTTCTCTTGGATCCGAGTGATCAGGTAGGTGGGGATCAGAGAGTGCCCGAGACACCAAGGGCATATTCCTCCTTGTGTTCGGTAACACTGGAGCAAGCAAACGCCACGGGGGTATCATCCCTCCCCGTGCTATGCTTCTCTTGGATCTGTTAATCATGCGGGTGAAATATATGCGGTCATATTCTCTGCTCCGTCCTCCTTTCTTTTCCGGCCTGGTAAGGTCATCTTCAGGGGGTATCCCATTCTTTGTGATTTCTGTCTCGGGATGTCCCCTGTAAATCGAAGGGTCTCTGTGCTCCTATCGTTCTTTTTATCCCTTGATTTTTTGCTAGTCTGGTTGGTTTGTTGTGGACTTGGTGCTTTGACCCCGGATTAGTGTCGAGTGTGCCCCCGAAATTTTGAATATGGCTTTCCATTTTAACCAAGAGAGCGAGAAATTTTTTTTTTGAAAAGAGAAAGTTTTATTCATATTCGGGGGCATACTGCCCCTCTTACAGCTCTCTGTGAGTATTTCGAGAAAGGCTTTACATTGAGCTCATATCCCTTTGTCGGGTTGCTGCAAAAAAAAGAATTTATTGAAAGTATTTCCTTAACATCTCGGCATTCCAGGGTTTTCTTAATCGCGTGCCATCTAGCTGTTCCAAGGTGTAGGCCCCCGGCCTTACCACCTCTGCAATTTTGTAGGGCCCTTCCCACTTGGCTTCTAATGAGCCTTCTTCCGGCCTTCGGGTGTTCAGAGTGACTCTTCTTAATACTAGGTCGCCCGGGAGAAAGACGCGAGTTCGAACTTTTTTGTTGTAGAAGCGGGCCATTCTTTGTTGATAAACCGCTGTCCTCATGGCTGACTTTTCTCTTTTTTCCTCGATCAGGTCGAGGTGGCTTCTGATAATCTCTTCATTTTTCTCGCCCTCAAAATGACGGACCATGTGGGAAGTTATCCCGATCTCTGCTGGAATAACTGCTTCACACCCGTATGATAAGGAAAATGGGGTCTCCCTTGTGGAATCTTTATAGGTTGTCCGGTGTGCCTATAGTACTTCTGGTAGTTCCTCGACCCATAAGCTCTTGCAGGATCCGAGCCGGGCTTTAAGATTTGCCTTGATCGTTTTGTTCGCCGCCTCAACCTGTCCGTTTGACTTGGGGTGGGCTGGTGAGGTGAATTTTAAGGCGATCTGGAGGTCTTCGCAGAGTTTCCTGAATCCCCTGCTTTCGAACTATTTTCCGTTGTCGGTGATGATAGCCCGTGGGATTCCGAACCTGCAGATAATGTTCTTCTTTAAGAATTCTGTGGCCTTCTATTCTGTGATGGTGGATAGGGGTTCGGCCTCCACCCATTTGGTGAAATAATCTATGGCCACAATGGCGTACTTCGCTTGCCCCCGTCCCTTTGGCATTGGTCCGATGATATCTAGCCCCCACTGAGCGAATGGCCAGGGACTGGATAGGGTGGTTAACTGCTCTGCTGGTTGGTGGTGGATATTGGCATTCTTCTGGCATCCCTCGCATTTCCGGGCTACCCTCATGCCATCTTGGTGCATAGTTGGCCAATAGAACCCTTGCCTTAAAGCTTTAAAGGCCATCGATTGTCCTCCGGCGTGACTCCCACAGATACCCGCGTGAATTTCTCTGAGTACATAATCGGCCTCTTCTTCCGTTAAACATCTTAGGAGGGGTATTGTGTAGCCTCTTCGGTAAAGCACCCCTTCGATCAGGGAAAACTTGGTGCTTTTGAATTTTAGCTTTCCGGCTTCCTTCCTGTCCTCAGGTGTCTCCCCTGTCTCCAAATATTTCTTAATTGGCTGTATCCACGAGGTTTTGTCTTCCTCATCTAATAATTTTACCTCGAGTTCTCCTACGCTATTTTCTCGGAGGCAGATTAGAGGGACTATTCTGGGGTTCTCTGATTTTATCGAAGATGCGAGCCGTGCCAAGGAGTTTGCCTCGCAGTTGTCTTCTCGACTGATTTGCTTAAAGTGTACGTTCCCCATTTTTCCCACCAACCTTTTTACTTCAGCCAAGTAGGCTATCATACTCGGCTCACTGGCTTGGAATTCGCCTTTCAACTGCTGAACAGCCAGCTGAGAGTCACTTTTTATTACTACATCGTGGACTCCTACCGCTGCGCATAGCCTAAGACTGGCCAGAATTGCCTCATACTCTACCTCATTGTTTGTGGTCTCGAAGGTGAACTTCAGGGCGAACAACACCTCTTCACCTTTGTCGTTTTTCAATATGATTCCAGCTCCTTTGCCTTGTGAGCTGGCAGATCCGTCTACTGACATCTCCCATTTACCTTCCCCCACGGTCAAGACTTGGGGTTCTGTGAATTCTGCGACAAAATCTGCCAAGGCGTGCCCCTTTACTGCCATCATTGGGAGGTAAGAAATGTCGTGTTCACTTAACTACACCGACCATTTCATTAGCCTGCCCGAAACTTCTGGTTTTTGTAGAATTTATCTTAGAGGATAATCGGTGTAAACCCCAATAGGATGGGCTTGGAAGTAGGGTCGTAGCTTCCGGGCTGCAGTAATCAATGACAGGGCGACCAGTTCATGTACCGGATATCGGGTCTCTGCATCTAACAGAGCTTTGCTAACATAATATACTGGCCTTTGGACCTTATCGACCTCTTGTACCAGCACGGAGCTTACTGCGTGCTCTGATACAGCTAAGTACAAGTATAAGGTTTCTCCCAAGAACGGCTTTGCTAAAAGCAGGGGCTGTGTTAGATATTGTTTCAACTGTAGGAAAGCTTCCTCACATTTCGGCGTCCAGTCGATTTCCTTTTTGGCCTTCTTGATGACTTTAGAGAAAGGGTGGCACTTGTCTCTTTCTCGGGAGATAAATCGGTTAAGCGCGGCCAGCCTACCGGTTAGACTCTGTACTTCTTTTACCGTCCTGGGAGATTTTAAGTCTAGTACGGCCTGGATCTTCTGCGGGTTTGCTTCTATGCCTCGGGAGCTTACCATGTAGCCCAAAAATTTCCCCGAGGCCACCCCGAAGGCGCACTTCTCCGGGTTGAGCTTTAAATTGTGTTTCCTCAATAACTCAAAGGTTTTCTTCAGGTCTGTCACGTGACACCCTGGCTCTTCAGACATCGTTATCATGTCATCAACATATACCATCATTGATGTGCCGGTGAGTGGTTTGAAAATTTTGTTGACTAGTCTTTGAAAGGTGGCTCCTGCATTCTTTAGTCCGAAGGGCATTACTTTATAACAGTAAAGCCCTTGATCGGTGACAAAAATTGTCTTCTCTTCGTCCGCAGGGTGTATCTTAACCTGGTTGTGTCCTGAGAAGGCGTCCATAAAGCTTAGCAGTCCATAGCAGGCTGTTGCATCCACCAGTTGATCTACATTTGGCAGTGGGAAGCTGTCTTTCGGGCATGCCTTATTCAGGTCGGTGAAATCCACACACATCCTCCATTTTCCGTTTGACTTTTTCAGCAGTACCACGTTTGATACCCACTCCGGGTATTTTACTTCTCTGATGAAACCAGTTTTCAATAATTTGTCCACCTCGGTCGCTACTGTCCTGCACCGTTCCTGATTGAAGGTTCTTCTTTTCTGCTTGACTGGCTTGTGTGATGGGCTTGCTGTTAAGCGATGATTGATGAATTTCGGGTCAATCCCGGGCATGTCGTCGTGCCCCCATGCGAAGATGTCTGGGTACTCTTAAGACATTCCAACAGGCTCTGTTTCAGGTTTTTGTCTAAGTTTCCCCCAATTTTTATGCCCTTCCCGGGTTCGAAGAGTTCTATTCCTTCCAATTCTTCGATCGTTCCTAGCCGGGAAACTTTGTTTGGCCGAAGACCCGGATCCCCACTTGCTTATTCTCCGTCTTCATTCTCCTGCCATTTCCTGGTACCTACTTCAACGCACAGGGTTTCTCGCGAGAGAGTGGCGAAACAGCTGCGGGCTACTTTTTGACTCCCGCATACGATTCTGATTCCTTCCCGGGTGGGGAATTTCAGTTTTAGGTAATAGCAGGACATCGCGGCCTTTGTCTTCATCATGAAAGGCCAGCCGACAATGACTTGGAACTGCTCATGCAGTCCACCACTGTGAAATTTATCATGATTGTCCGGGTTCTGGGGTGAGTCCCGATTGTCGTGGCCAATGGTATCCTTCCCAGTGGGATGACCGTTGAGCCCCCGAAGCCGTACAGGGGGTGCCGTCGTCGGTTAGAGTTGCATACTCTACTCCCAGGCCCTCTAAAGCTTCCTTGGAGATTATGTCTACTGCGCTTCCGGGATCTACCAAGATTCTGTCCACTTCTGAGCTGCCGATTGTCGCCTTGATTATTAATGCATCGTCATGGGGGAAACTCACTCCTCGAGCATCCTCGTCGGTGAACATTATGGGTACCGACCGACCTCCTCATTGTACCGAGGACCGTTCTGTCTCCAGCACCTCCGCCCCCCGAGCTCGGCTATAGTTCTTTCTTGACCGGTTAGAGTCTCCGGCCAGTGTCTTCCCCCCGGCGATGATGTTCACCTGTCGGCTTCGTGCCCTCTGTCTGGCCGTCATAGCTTCATGGTCAATATAATTATTTAAGTACCCATTCCGTGCTAGGTCTTCCATCTGTTCCCGTAAATCTTTGCACTCGTCCGCTGTATGTCCCCTCAGATTATGATGTATGCAATAATATTTCTTATTCTTTTTATCTGGGGGAAATCTCCTGAGGTCGGGTTCTATCAAGAGGCATTTTCCTTGTATCTCCATGATGATCTGCCCTGGTGGCTTACTCAGGGGAATATATGCTTCTTCCCGGACTACATGGTTAACTTGGATCGAGACTCCTCTTTCCTGGTCGTTCCGAGGCATTGGTTTGAATTCCTTGCGTCTCGGGAGGAGTTTTCTGAACTCCCTATCTGGCTGGTGGGGGGCCCCTGTCCTTGCCGTCCTTTCTTTGACGGTTGTCCCCCTCCGGGAGATTTTTTCTTCGTTTTCTAATGAGACGAACTTTCGGGCTACTTCCAGAGCGGTAGCATAATCTGGTGTGTCCTGGATCCTTAAGTGAGTCCACAGTTTTCCGACCCTTAAGGCTCCTTTT
Organism: Zanthoxylum bungeanum; assembly: GCA_019454045.1. Classification (NCBI taxonomy): domain Eukaryota; kingdom Viridiplantae; phylum Streptophyta; class Magnoliopsida; order Sapindales; family Rutaceae; genus Zanthoxylum; species Zanthoxylum bungeanum. Next base: position 61,088 of record SKCR01023804.1, read on the forward strand.
AAACTTTCCAATGCCTCAAGGGATTCATACCCTCCGACTTCGAGTATCATATTGTGGTACCTCTCAATGAAAGTTTTTAGGGGCTCGTCCTTTCCTTGCTTCATGAGTCTTAACTCTCTAATCGTTTTTAGGGACGCAGACCCCATTGATGTGCCGAATGAACGAATTTTTAAGTTGTGTGAAGCTTCCGATGCTCCCCGGGGCCAGACTTCTATACCATAGGATGGCGGATCCGCCCAAGGTCAGGGGGAATACTTTGCAGATGGCATCTCCTACTACTCTTTGGACTTCCATTAATAGGACAAAGCTCTCAATGTGGGATTTCGGGTCAGTATTACCCTTGTAGGGCGTCATGGTTGGCATGTTGAATCGCCTTGGGAACTTTGCCGACCTTATTTCTTCTGTAAGGGGAGATTTCTCCTCACTGTCCCGAGTATCTCCTGCATTAGTTTTGAGCTTTACCCCCATTTGGCCATCTATTTTTTTAGCCAAGACTTCATCTCACTACTTGTGCTGCCATGTCACTTTCTGTGTCCCTCTTCGCGTCTATTTCCCCTGGTGCGGTACTCTTCATGCCTTGAAGTTTCCCGCACATTCTCGCCATACTCCCTGTTTTTTCCTCTGGAGTCGCGGAGACTATCATAGGAGGAATCTGGTGATTGTCTCCTTTCTTCTTCTTCCCATGTGTTCTCTGTTTGTGAATCTTTCTCTACGACTACGGATTTTATCCCGTAGGGACCTTTCCTCCTGGGTTCATCGTCTTCACTTATATCCGAAATTATTTTACCTTCTGCTTTTTCACATTTTCTTTGACTGGTCCCGGCTTCCGGTCTCTCGTTGTTCATTCCTTCCATTCTCTCCAGTCGATCTATCATGGATTTCATGCTTTCTTCCATCTTTTTCATCCAGTCCGTAGTTGGACTCCCTGATGACTGATGATTTCCACCTTCTGCCATCGTCTTACTACGCGAGCTGCTTTTTGTTGAGTTTCCCCACAGATGGCGCCAACTGTTGAGAGTTGATTTTGGTCTCAGGACAATATGGGAATATTACTCCCGAGATAATCCTCCCTCAATAGTGAATTTGTTCGGTTAAAGGGAAATCAAAAGCAAATTTAGCAAAAGATAGATAAATACACCAATCAACAAGGAGATTTAACGTGGTTCGGCGGATCAGATCTCACCTACCTCCACAGGCACAAAACGGATATGCTTTTCCGATCTCTCTTTTGTTTACAAGTCTCACAATAATGATTCTGATGCCCTTTGCACATACTCTACCCTTCTATTTATAATAATACAGAAATCAGATTCCTTCTTTTACAAAGGTTCCCAGTTGAGTCAATCTCCTTCTTCCACAAGGTTTCCTAACTTCAAACTATCTTTACTCTTTTTGTCCTATTAAGATACTGATTTCACCAGTTCTCCCCGTGAAAGTAGGATAACTTGTTACCTTATCCGAGAAAATAGGATGCTCTACCTTCCTGAATATGCCTCGCTATCTGGTCGGTCCTCATGAGGTCGGTCATGATAGTCTTTTGAACTGAGAATGCTGCCACCGATTTGATAATGCTTGGTAATCCGAACCGAAGTGGTCGGTCACCTACCATCAAGTGCTCGACCCCTCACTCATGTGGTCGGGTCGGCTTTTTAATGATTTTGACCAAGACGGGAGTTTACCCTCCTACCCCTGGCGTATCCCTTAACTTAACATGGGATCTGAAAATACCATCAAAAGAAGCAGAAATATGTACCCAATGACATTATTTCGCTGCCGAGCAATACCTCAATTGAACTATAAACATTTGAAAATCTAACATGGAAGAAACCCACAAGAAGGCTAGAAATTAAAAGGTTTTCGTAAGAGACAAAGACAACCCATCACCAAATATAATACAAATAAATTCAATACTAACTGAAAATCGAAATTAATAAACAAATAATATGACCTGAGTTGCTTTATCACTTGAGAGCACAAATCAAATATAGTAAACAAATTTCCTGATACAAAATGTCAAACAACAATAACACAATATTATATATCACACCTGTTAGAAATATTAGAAAATAACATTTAGGAAATGTTAATGGGGAATATGTGGTACACCCATGATGGTAATATTTTTGGAGGGGTTAGAGGAAGTCATTAAGTTACCAAATACATGTGATTATGTAGTAATCAAAATATACAAATGCATGTGATTATATAGTAATCAATGATTGCTTCCAAGTACATGTGAGTGAATAGAAAGATATGCATGTGATGATATATTAACTTGATTTCCCCTATAAATATGAGTATTTGCTTATTGAGATAAACAATCAATTAAGTTTGATTAATGACATCTATACAAGAAGTAAGATATGCGATTGTGTTGTGAAAAACTTAGATTTATTTCAATATGTTTGTAAATAAATGTAGGACTAATAATACATGTTTTTGTTAGATCCTAAGTAGACAAATGGATTTGTTCCATGGAAATATTAGGGATGAAGTTTCCCTACATTGGTATCAGTAACTTTGTTAGTGACATATTCTCAAGATGGATTTTGATGACGCAACACTAGAAGTCTTCGACGTGCATTAACGAGACATTACAAAAAGATGTCGAAGCACATTGGTGGTGAAGAGCAATGAATGTGAAGACATGCGGCAAATGAAGAAATGTTGTATGGTCTTAGCTTAGGGCTATCTTTGTAAAGTGAGTTGTTTATTTAAGTCTTTAAGCTCATAGAACATATGCACATTCATATAGATGAATTAGGCTCTTGTTCAAAATGTTTTAAACCTTCAAATCCTGACATTTTAGCACTGAGACCGACATACCGGTGTCCTTGCTCTGTTTTGAGCAAGCTTGCATGCTCGTAGAAACCGACATATCCCATACCGGTACTATACCGGTCTTTCATACCGATCTACCTCTATTTTGTATGTCGCGGAAACCGGCATAGTTCATACCAGTCACATACCGGTCTACCATACCGGCCTACCTAAGGTTTATATGCTCACGGAAATCGGCATGTATCATACCAACGTTAATACCGGTATCTAAATCGGTGAGCCTCTATTTTGCAGGCTCTCGGCAACCGACACAGACCTTACCGGCCGAAATACTGGTCAGTAAACCAGTGTAACATTTATATTCTCAAACGGTAATATAACCGTTATTTTTTCCAGACTGACATACCAGTGTCTGGAGACCGGCATATCTGTCTCAGACAGAGCTGTTGGGGACAATTTGCATTTTACTATAAATTAAGCCCTAAATTCATTTTTGCCACTCACTTGAACCTTTATATAATTTATACTAAGGCAAAAGCAAAGAGTTTACTTCAACCTTCATCATCATACACTCTCATACATCAAGCTCACATACTACAACTTTATATTATTAGTAGTGAGCTTAGAACACTTGGGTAAGCAACTCACATCTTGAATCTTCATTATCTTTGTGAGTGCCCAAGTGATATTATAAAATCTTCATAATCAAAAACTTGTGATTTGTAAGAGGTTTGTGAGTGAACCTATTGAGAAAACTCATTGTAAGAGGTTTGTGAGTGAACCTAGTATACAAAACTCATTGTAAGAGGTTTGGAGTGAACCTAGTGGGTAAAACTCTTAGTTGCGGGTGAGCCACATAAAACTCTTCGTAATTTGTGGTCTCAACTTAGTGGAAATCTTCAAGAGCGGCTTGAGGGAGTGGACATAGGCATTATTGGCCGAACCACTATAAATCACAAGTGTTATTTTCTCTATCCCTAAACTCTTTACTTATTGCAAGTTTTATTTCGTATATGTTTATTGTTTAGAAACTTACTTTTAGGTGATATATTGTAATTGAGAAAATTAACCTAAGCTTAATTGGTAAAACTATAAGCTTTGTAGCATAAAATAGGCAAATATTTTTATTTTCGCATATTTAGGCCACCCTCTCTCTTGGGTATATAGAGTTGTACTTGTTGTGTGCTTGTAGGTAATTTCAATTGGTATCAGATCATGTTTTCTCAACAAAGACTTAACCGTCCAAGAATATATCATGGCCTCTACAAGCAACTCATTAAATCTTACCGAATGATTTTCAACCATTGGACCTCCATTCTATATCGGAAGCGACTATAATTATTGGAAGATGATGATGTTGAACTACCTTTTTGTCGTTGATGTGCAATAATTCAAAGTGATCACACAAGGTACAAAAATGCCAATGATGAAGGATATCAATGGTGTAGAGATTCGTAAGCCATATTCAGAATGGACCGATGAGGAATACATGCAAGCCTCCTTAAATGCTAAGGTACTCAACCATATACTTTATGCAATTGATCGGAGTCAAATAAACAAGCTTCCGGAGTTTGGAAATGCATATGAATTATGAAAATTTTTGGAAATGATCAATGAGGGCACGAGCCAAGTGAATGAGTCAAAAATCAACCGGTTCATGTGCGAGTTAGATAGCTTCAAAATGGAAGCCGGTAAAGAAATTGATCAAATGATTTCGAGGTTTACAATGACTGTAAATCAACTTAGCACTCTAGGGAAAAACATTGACCTTAGCGATCAAGTGAAGAAAATTCTCAGGTCACTCTTGTTGTGATATTTTATATCGTACCGCAAGTGTACGGTTTCAAGTTTTAGTATAAATGAGTGAAAGAGTGTCGAACCCACAGGGATTGCGTTAACTCGAACTAAGTACCACAATTGATAATCCTAACTTTATTTAGACGATAATTAATAAAGATTTAATTAAATAAATAAATATAAAAATAATAAAATATGAGGAACTAATACGATAGAGATTCTGGATCCCGATTTCATCTAGCTGTCATCTATGAATTTGTCATGTCAATTAATCTATGTTCAGTTATATTGTTTATAAGTCAAGACTCCTAAAATATCCACTCCCTCTCTTGAGTGCCGAGTGAAAAGATCATCAACTATAGACTTCGATATCTCTATAAAAATCCAATAGTTAACAACTCATTACGCTTTGTGATTCTGTGTTAACGACTTCAAAGGACTACAGATTCTCTCGAACTCTATAAAATCCTAGGTCATATTCTCTAGATCTATTCAAAATCCCCTCTCTCGAGTGATAGATTCTAAACATGTAGGGGTTTTAGGGGCTAAATCCGGTAACGCAGCGGAAGCGGTGGAAAATCGTATTTTCCGATTTCAAAACTTTTTCTCGGATTAATTAAATAAACATATTTATTTAATATTCCAATAATCAAATTATGAAATAAAATTCAAATGAATCATATTCAAGTGAATTTACCGAAATGCCCTTACTTTGGTATTTTGTCCATTTTAGTCCGAAATTGATCTAATCAATTTTGAATGATTCTAAATCATTTCTAAGATGAACTTAGCATGTTCAAAACATCAAAACACCAAAAGCAACCAAATCCCCAAATTTTATCATCTTTGGCCGAATGCTCCCAATGGTGGGCATTTTGTGCCTTTTGTCATTTCATGTCTCAAAACACATCCAAATGTAATCCAATCAACATGAAACTTTATATGCATCATATAACATCCAAATACACAACATATATGAAAAGCCCCAAATTTGGAATTGGTCATGAACCCTAATTTTTCAATTTCATCAAATTGGACAAATTAGACCAAATTGGTTAAATACAACACTTCAATCATCTTTCTTCCATCCAATCAAAGTCTCAACACAATGAAACAACTCAAGATCAAATCTAGGTCATCTAAGAGTGGGTCAACAACTCTAGATTAGCAAAATGGTTTCCAAAACCTTAAAAGAAAGCTTATAACTACAATAGTCACAACCTTCCTCCATTATACATGCTCAACACTTCCATCAAAACTTCCATCAACAAAAACACAAGGAATAAAGAAAGAAATAACCTAAGAACATCATATGTTAAAGCCTAGATCCTAAGGAACATTTTCCTTTCTAATAGCAAGTTGGAAAAACTCACTAAAATCCAAGCTTTCTTTGATTTCTTCTTTCTTTCTCACAAGCTTCCTTTGCTTCCATTAATGGAGTTTTTCTTTTAAAGTGTATTAGGTTAACAATGAAATGAAATGAAAAACAATATATACTTGTATCAAAGATGCCTTGGCCGAAATTCACCAAACCAAATACAAGTTAATTAATTTCAATTTCATTTCACCTTACATTTGATCAACTTGATAAAATATCTTAATAACACTTTATAGATATTTAATTAAGTCAACAAATGCAACTAAGAAAAATATATCTCTTATATATTAAGTGTATTGGCCGAAATTAAAAGAAATAAAGGAAAAAGATATTTTATTTTTCAAACAATTTTGAACAAATATCTTAAGAAGTCAAAATCAATTTGACAACCTTTTCCTTTAATGTAAAGTCAAACATTTACACTTATAATCATTTCCTAACTATATCATTTGGTGATATATTTATATTTTAATTATATTAATCATTTAACAATTAAATAATTAAATAATTAATTAAATACAAATATATCAAATATATGTATTATATTTACTTTAAATATCTCAAACACATATATTGATGATATATGTCAAATACCTTTATTTGACTATTTATTAATGTGTATTTAATAATATCATATATTAAATACAAATACACATTAATTAGGAAATGACGGTTCGGCCCGTTCGCATGTATTTTTCGTTTAACGATTAAACGATTTATAAATAATCATCATTATTCATAAATGTTGCTCTAGTGCTCTACGAGTATGTTTCATTATTGAGACTCTCTAAATTCAGGTATATCCGTCATGAAATCCAATTTCATGTACATAATCTATCCACCCGTAGATTATGACGATCACGGATAAACTAGCTGAATCATACAGGTCGAGGTCATTGCATACGTATAATCCCTCCGTCACAGGTATCCGGATAATCCCAGAGATATAGATGTAAACGTCAAATCTCTATAGGTATTATCCCGTCGACGTATCTATTAGCAATCTCTAAATAACACTCGGAACTTACTTCCGATGTATACTGTGGCCACAGATTTAACAGACTGCTAATAATATATGGACTACCTATGCTCTGTACACAGAACTGACGGATCCTATCTTGACACACACAGGATATCCTGAGGATCGATCCACACCCAACGAACAGGCGGAGGTCTGATCTAAATAGATCGGTGACGTGACTGCCATCTAAGTGTGGAGGATGTCTCATACATCCACAGTGGTGTCTCAAGTCGAAGGACCACTATGCTACTCAACCCGAGAAGATTCTTATTGACGTTGGTGTACCATCCATTAAGAATCTTCGGTGAGCCGTTCAGTGTTTATCCACTATAAACACCTACACGTCTATACGAGTCTCCATAGACTCATGGTTCATTGGGATAAACCATCGGACCAAGTCTCGATATACGACATGTACTGGTCTCAACGGATTTGACTAACCGACCCGTGTTAGCAAATCTTGACCAGGAACTATGTTTGATAATATTCATATAGCAGTGACACTTCCCAATGTCAATTACAAACTAACTTTGTAACTGTGTACTGCATTATATATTATCGGGCCTTTGTCTAATATATACATATCACTAAACCACATTTAGTTTCAATCTAATCGTAATCAGATCGAATACGTATATAAGAACAAGAGGTGCAACCATAAATAAGTAATATTATGGAATAAGGGGGTGTTCGTATTCATGAATCAGACATAAATACGGTCCGAATTGGCGCTCCGAGCACCAACCCCAACAATTTCTCCCACTTGCTCTAGTGCCAATCCACGGTATCATATACACGTCTCAATGTGCATCGTATGCACATGGTCCTCAAAAGCTCACCCAGTACTTAAGAGGTAGGCAACAAAAACAAGTCCGCTATGACATATTGAGTTTGTCAAACAAACTCCATCGTTTCCCTTAGTCAGCATCATTCATATTTTGTAGAATCTAGATTATACATTAATATGACTCTGATGCTACATCTGTATTATGCTACAGCTACTAAGTTGTCCAAGTATTTAGGGATCAAATCCAAAAATATTATGAGGACAACCGCAAGCACAACACCAATTTAAAAACTTCTAATTTAAAAGGTCACTATGCAACTTCATAAGTCAATACTTCATAAGTTGCATCTAACTCTACTCAGTAGTAGAATCCTTCGTGACACTCCCACTGCATCTTTTCTGACTCTTTATGACGTAGACTGTCTAACGTCATAATTAGTCTCAAAACTAATATGACCCTAATGGTTGCAGACTATATTTTCCATGAATTAGAAACTCGTTCTTAATATCTCAAAGATCACAAAGAACGTGTTTCAAGATCCATCATATGGTCTATAGGATGTCAAAATAACTCGTAACATTACGATTAAATCGACATCGATAATCGCACATAATAAAGTATTCATTATGTCATCATCAAATGATACATAATATTGTTTAGACATTCTAATCAATATCTCTTTCGAAAAAGGAATCATCCTTTACGAAAGATGAATACTATGTATAAGACACACAATAACTGTCAAACAGTTATACTAAATGTCATACAGATAGCCTTGTTATGTCTTTCATTAGATCATATCTAATGTACGACTAATAGGAGTATCTCACAAGTCTCTTGGTTTTATATCTTATATAAAACTTTATATCGTATATAAAAGAGACTACTCCCACTTTTATCACGGAGTAAAGAAAGAAGACTTAGGTAAATCTTTTACCTCATAAACATCTCATTATTACTATAATAATGACAATGTCGTTAAGATATATAACACTAAAAAGTAATATGTACGCTCCCACTAACCCTTCTAATCACATATGTATTCTATATACTTTGACAAGATCAGACAATCTGACGATATCAAAAATAGAGAACACATACTTCTGGAAGACTTATCCGAGTCTACAATAGGCTCTATAAGCTAACACACTAAACTGCGATCTCAGCAGAACACAAACTCTAGGGCCATTTCAGAATGAACTCTTCAAATAAGGAAATCACAACTGATCTCTTATCTGAATAAGTCATCCAAAAACGCCACTTTGCATTCTTTAGCTAAAATATACAGTTTATTATCAACATTAACCAATATATCTTTAATTGTTCAATTAGTGTGACTAGAGATAAGTTTTCTCAGAATCTACAATAGATTGCTGAGTATAACTTTTCTCACTGTCATACTATAAAGGTCAAACCTTTAATAAGCTCACATTGCTTCCGTTGTGCAAACAATTAGCACATATCATGAACTAATTCATAATGAAAGCGTAATCAAGTTCAAAACTTGATCATAGTAAGCTATGAACAATCTTAGATCTAAGGTTCAATGGTGAACTTCCAGAATCGATATCAAATATCGCTTCCATTAAAAGTCATAGGATAATTTTTTCTTCAATAAGAAAACAACGGAACCATTAAGTATCAAATACTCGTGAATGATTCTGTTATCCTATTGGACTTGTACGGAAGATGTATAAGGGTTGTTTCATCTTATTAATTACATAGTTCCATTTATAATTTATCATTCTCACATTTGACTTCAATAAGTCAAGTCTTTTCTACAATAGTTAACATCTGATGTTACACACCAAGTAATAAAACGATTTTATTACTTAGAATCGTAGGAAAGATATTCTATTAAATAGAATACAATATTCTATTAAACAGAATAAACGATAAACTTTTACTTATACCTCCGAGGTGTAAGTAATTTCCATTATATAACTATTATATAAAAGAAACATTCAACTCTTATTCGGATTTTCTACCTATACATATCATATATGCAACTGTAGAAATAATGGAACATTAATTAAAGAGATGAATTAGTGTTACTGGAGCATAACCCCAAGAGTATTGAAACTAATTCGGTAACTTTCAATATCAGACGAATCAAATCATATAAGATTCGATTGCTCCCACTACTCAATTCCATCAAGATGGAATCGTGGAAGAATAATATTGAATATGAATCATATTCACAAAATAGAATTAGAACTAATTGCTTTAAATTCATACGTTTGATCGTATCAAAGATCTTTGAACAGTTCAAAGACATGTTATGAATTTTGAGGATAGAATTCTCTAAAACCTTTAGATTGAATATATTTGAACAAGTCAAAAATGTTCAATCTACGTTTCATCAGAACGGATTGAAAGTACTTGATACTTTCAAGACTTTCAATATGTGTTCCTTCAGAAACACGTAACTAAGTTATGACAATTCATCAACTAAGTTACGAAATAAAGAAAACTACCTTAAGCAATTATTATTTATAAAACTACATACATCCAATGTATCAGTTAAATAAATTTGGTGGTCCAATGACAATCATTGGTTAAACGAGATCTTAATCACTTTCCTGAATACAATATTCATTAAATGGATAAGGATGTGTAGTGTGATCTAGTATCAAACCATCATTTACCATACGGAACAAGCATCCAATGCTTAAGTGATTAAACTCATAAAGCACCGTTCTAAATTATTTACTTTACCGAATAATTTCTATTTATGTTTATCTCTACGTCAATGACACTACTAGTTATTATAAAATATGTAACAATTGTTTATAAAGAACAAGTGACTATCCAATAGTCGCAAGTTCCGATATCAAATATCAAAACAATCGTTAACCAATATTTCAAATAACTAGACGGGAGATCTGGTATCCAATACCTATAGTTGTAGTATTGTGAAAATCGATATTTTCTATACACAAATATACGCATCTCCTTTCTTTAGCTTTACTATTTGCATTCAACTATTCACAACAATTGTAAATAACTGATTAGCAAATTGTGTCATACACATTACCTCTAAAGGTAATTAAAGCTTAGAAAAGTCATTACTAGATAAACAAATACCTAATAGGGCTTTCTTAATGCCAGTCAAGAATCTCGAGACATGAACTAATTCAAGTCAATTCTTACTGCATAAGAAACTATTGTCTCTAAAGTATTACATCCTAAAAGGGATATCTATCTAGATTATCTGTTGTGACTTAGAAACTAAGTCATTAACCATCTTGATTTTTGAAGAAAATCGGAACAACAGTTCCCGATGGTTTAGACTAATCTAATAATATCCTAGTCTAGTAATATCTAGAACCTATTCTAGAATGACTGCAACCAAGAGTCTAGTCAGATAACATATCATAATATGTGTGCAGTAAATAAAAGTTTAATTCTATATAAACAATAGAATAAGGAAACAAACAAGCGGCAATTTCCATAATAACATACACTGCCTAAGTTATGGAATATTTTAAACTTAGCAGTGCCTCCCACTATTTTTACGTAATTCCGTAATCCCCAACGGAAAGACGAGAATTCAATAATTAAATCGAATTCCATAGTGGAAAGAGGACCCCATGAATATATTTCGACTCACAGCAGAGGCACGGTCTCGCCTACGTATATTCACAGGTAGACAACTAATTGTCAATCACTCACTAGTGACTCCGAGGTTCCGGTCCTGGCCGTTTCTCGTTGTCGCTGCGAAGGCAGGCCCACAAGGAGACGTACCAAGGTTAAACTTGTCAATGATAAACTCAAGTTACTTGCGTAACCCTGACAGCTAGGGCACGTTCAGGATTCCGCTTTCGCTTGAATTTATCTAGTATCTAATATACATTCGGCATAAATAAATTTCTATCAGCTACATCCTCACAGCAGAGGCACGGTCTCGGATGTAGTCAACGAAAAGATATTTATAAACCGTATTGACAAGACGGACCAAGAAACAAGTATTCCAAATACTAGTTACTTTAAAACCTTATTAAGCGGGGATATTCCATTAAGTGTCATACACCCTAAATCTAATCAAATTAGATTATAACATGCATGTATAAAGTCAAGAAAACATGATTAAACATTGAATAAAACAAGCTAATCATTTATGGAGGCCTAGAATCAGACTCGCTCTGATACCATTTTGTAGGGGTTTTAGGGGCTAAATCCGGTAACGCAGCGGAAGCGGTGGAAAATCGTATTTTCCGATTTCAAAACTTTTTCTCGGATTAATTAAATAAACATATTTATTTAATATTCCAATAATCAAATTATGAAATAAAATTCAAATGAATCATATTCAAGTGAATTTACCGAAATGCCCTTACTTTGGTATTTTGTCCATTTTAGTCCGAAATTGATCTAATCAATTTTGAATGATTCTAAATCATTTCTAAGATGAACTTAGCATGTTCAAAACATCAAAACACCAAAAGCAACCAAATCCCCAAATTTTATCATCTTTGGCCGAATGCTCCCAATGGTGGGCATTTTGTGCCTTTTGTCATTTCATGTCTCAAAACACATCCAAATGTAATCCAATCAACATGAAACTTTATATGCATCATATAACATCCAAATACACAACATATATGAAAAGCCCCAAATTTGGAATTGGTCATGAACCCTAATTTTTCAATTTCATCAAATTGGACAAATTAGACCAAATTGGTTAAATACAACACTTCAATCATCTTTCTTCCATCCAATCAAAGTCTCAACACAATGAAACAACTCAAGATCAAATCTAGGTCATCTAAGAGTGGGTCAACAACTCTAGATTAGCAAAATGGTTTCCAAAACCTTAAAAGAAAGCTTATAACTACAATAGTCACAACCTTCCTCCATTATACATGCTCAACACTTCCATCAAAACTTCCATCAACAAAAACACAAGGAATAAAGAAAGAAATAACCTAAGAACATCATATGTTAAAGCCTAGATCCTAAGGAACATTTTCCTTTCTAATAGCAAGTTGGAAAAACTCACTAAAATCCAAGCTTTCTTTGATTTCTTCTTTCTTTCTCACAAGCTTCCTTTGCTTCCATTAATGGAGTTTTTCTTTTAAAGTGTATTAGGTTAACAATGAAATGAAATGAAAAACAATATATACTTGTATCAAAGATGCCTTGGCCGAAATTCACCAAACCAAATACAAGTTAATTAATTTCAATTTCATTTCACCTTACATTTGATCAACTTGATAAAATATCTTAATAACACTTTATAGATATTTAATTAAGTCAACAAATGCAACTAAGAAAAATATATCTCTTATATATTAAGTGTATTGGCCGAAATTAAAAGAAATAAAGGAAAAAGATATTTTATTTTTCAAACAATTTTGAACAAATATCTTAAGAAGTCAAAATCAATTTGACAACCTTTTCCTTTAATGTAAAGTCAAACATTTACACTTATAATCATTTCCTAACTATATCATTTGGTGATATATTTATATTTTAATTATATTAATCATTTAACAATTAAATAATTAAATAATTAATTAAATACAAATATATCAAATATATGTATTATATTTACTTTAAATATCTCAAACACATATATTGATGATATATGTCAAATACCTTTATTTGACTATTTATTAATGTGTATTTAATAATATCATATATTAAATACAAATACACATTAATTAGGAAATGACGGTTCGGCCCGTTCGCATGTATTTTTCGTTTAACGATTAAACGATTTATAAATAATCATCATTATTCATAAATGTTGCTCTAGTGCTCTACGAGTATGTTTCATTATTGAGACTCTCTAAATTCAGGTATATCCGTCATGAAATCCAATTTCATGTACATAATCTATCCACCCGTAGATTATGACGATCACGGATAAACTAGCTGAATCATACAGGTCGAGGTCATTGCATACGTATAATCCCTCCGTCACAGGTATCCGGATAATCCCAGAGATATAGATGTAAACGTCAAATCTCTATAGGTATTATCCCGTCGACGTATCTATTAGCAATCTCTAAATAACACTCGGAACTTACTTCCGATATATACTGTGGCCACAGATTTAACACACTGCTAATAATATATGGACTACCTATGCTCTGTACACAGAACTGACGGATCCTATCTTGACACACACAAGATATCCTGAGGATCGATCCACACCCAACGAACAGGCGGAGGTCTGATCTAAATAGATCGGTGACGTGACTGCCATCTAAGTGTGGAGGATGTCTCATACATCCACAGTGGTGTCTCAAGTCGAAGGACCACTATGCTACTCAACCCGAGAAGATTCTTATTGACGTTGGTGTACCATCCATTAAGAATCTTCGGTGAGCCGTTCAGTGTTTATCCACTATAAACACCTACACGTCTATACGAGTCTCCATAGACTCATGGTTCATTGGGATAAACCATCGGACCAAGTCTCGATATACGACATGTACTGGTCTCAACGGATTTGACTAACCGACCCGTGTTAGCAAATCTTGACCAGGAACTATGTTTGATAATATTCATATAGCAGTGACACTTCCCAATGTCAATTACAAACTAACTTTGTAACTGTGTACTGCATTATATATTATCGGGCCTTTGTCTAATATATATACATATCACTAAACCACATTTAGTTTCAATCTAATCGTAATCAGATCGAATACGTATATAAGAACAAGAGGTGCAACCATAAATAAGTAATATTATGGAATAAGGGGGTGTTCGTATTCATGAATCAGACATAAATACGGTCCGAATTGGCGCTCCGAGCACCAACCCCAACAAAACATTCATCATCTTCAATTGTGGCCAACAATCAAGAAGAATTAAACTCAAAAGAATATAAATAAATTAATAAAACTCCATAACAAAATTGATAAACAAAATACAAGGTTCAAGCATCGATTACATCATTCTCCAGAATTAAGGAGTTTAGTTCATGACAAAAGATAAAAACAATAATAAACAAGTCATGAATCTAATGGAAATCATTAGATTTCTAAGAAAGAAATAAGAAGATAAAACCCGAATTGAATCTCTTCCTCCTCGGACGTCACCGCCTTAATCTCCTCTTGTTCCTCTTCAATCCTCTCCTTGGATCTCTAAAAATATGTGTTTATGTGTTTTGTGCAGTGTATTAGCCTCTTCCTCTAGTTTTGGACGAACTGATATATTTATAGTGGAGCCTGGGAGTCATAATACATACTGAAAACCCTAAAAATCACTTTCCTGACTTGTGCAGGTTTTCTTCCGCAAGGGCGCTGCGGCGCTGAGCAGTGGGCGCTGCGGCGCCCAAATCCCTGGAAAATGTATGTAAATGACTAGATTTCCTCGAGTAGATGCAAATCGATATATTATGGGTCTCGTAACTCTTTCTAGATCAAAATTTATATGCCTTTTTAAATTCAGTGCGCAGCTGATGCTGTTTTTTACTGCTTCTTGAGTCTGATGCTCCCAATAGGTCCTGAAACACACGTATTTGCTCTATTATTGATGTTCTAATGCTTCCTACAAATAAAATATAAAATAAACTACAAAATACATTAAATGGCTCGAAACATAACAAAACAATAAGCTAAAGATGTCGGAATAAGTGGGTATAAACCACACTTATCGAACACCCCCAAACTTAAGGTTTTGCTAGTCCCGAGCAAAAGATAAAATAAAAACTAAATTCAATTAAACAAATAAAATAACTACATTAACTAAGCCACTTTCGTAGGGATCACGATTGCATTTAGCGTATGCAACAAGCCTTTAAACCCCTAGGCGGCCCTAGTGGACGAGTTATAGTCTCGTGAGGGCTTACAGCAACGACACCCACAAACGTCATTCACACACAATCATGCAAAAATATAAAAATAATAAAAGATAGTCCCGATAGTTGCACATAAAATTTTCCTCAAAGAAAGCTTATAAATTAAATTAGAGAACCTTCAAAGTACGCAATTGCAACTCGAATCCAAATTCTTGAATAAATTATCTAAGCTAAACTCACAGTGTGTGTGTAAATGTTCATTCACAGCTCGACTCATAAGTAAGCCAACTTAATGATTTTGTTTAGAAATTAGAATTGATGGGTCAAACCAACCTAGATATCTCAATTATGCTCTGTAATTGCTTTATTTTGTGCTCAGTATGATATGATTTTTCTTTTCTTTTCTTGTCTCTTTTTGTTTTTCTCATTTTGCACTCATTTTTTTTTCAACTCACCTACCCTTTAAGGTAGCGTTTCTCCTCATGGTGGTCCTAATACTCGCCCATGGGTAGCTTCACGCTTATCGGTTATAGGTGGTTTATTTTCTTTCTTTAGAGACATTATTCTTTTTAGCTATACCATACTTCACAACACTAGCAAATCAAGATAGATATCTAAGCAAACGATCATTCATCAACATGCAATTTCTTCAACTAGTCACCTTGTCAACTACTTAAGTTTTACTGCTAAAAACCTATTTTTAAGTGCTTACGAGTCTAACATAGATCAGTTATTCAAGGCATCAGATAAAAGTAAATCGGGCACTTATCGTTTCTAAAATTTCACTCATAAACAAACAATATCATCACAGGATTTATGCTTTACTATCAAAGACTAAAACAATTTTTTTTTTAATTTAACAAACTAAATAGCAAGTAAACAGCATGCACACACCCCCAAACTTAAAACTTGCATTGTCCTCAATGTAAGATAAAAATTTAAAGAACAAGAGTGAGGAACAACACTACCATGCATGGAGTTGATCAGGCTCTTGCTGGTTAGAATTTGGTTGCGCGGGAGTTGTGTGTCTCTTGCTACCTACGTAAATAACATGGAAATTAATAAATAGCACACAATAAAATAAAAATTAAAAATAAGGAAAATAAATAAATGCAATTAAATGCAAGGGTTGCCTCCCCGCTAGCGCTAAGTTTAACGTCTTCAGCCAGACGCAACCACCCAAATGGTTATGGTGGCTTAAATGTAGTGAACCGAGTAATTTCATCTGGTTTCTTTTTTGGTATCCACTGGTTCTTATGACATGAAAAATACAGCTTGGCAGGCTGTGGTGATTTATCCATAGATGGTCCTCCAGAATATGCAGATTGTCTCCCAGTTTGAAATTCTGGACTGCACATTCGGCAAAATTGGCTCGGCTTCCTTTTTAACCTTCCAGGTATCATCTCCAAGTGAGAACTGTCCTTTATTTTCCTCTTTTTACGGTGCTTTGGGAGTGGTTTCAGGTTTAGCTGCAGAGAATCTTCCTTTATATGCTCATAGGTTGCTGAAATGATTCACCATGCTTGTTTACAACTCCCTTTTCTATTGTATTCATCCTGTGACATTCTGCATCACCTTGAGGGCTCGGCATGGCTCTGAAAACACTGAAGGTGATTTCTTCATATTGACCTCTCATTATCAATTCACATTTGTTCTCTTCTTCTATTACTTTTTCCTCCTGAAATACCATTTCATTTTCTTTACTGCCTAAGTCCTGAGAGGTGTCTTTAAACTCTTTTCCGCTCCTACAGGTTATGATTTGACATTGCTCATTGGAGTTGACTTCAATATCACTCGGAAACACCCATGTCTGTTGATTGGCCATTGAAGAAAGAAGCAACCCAATTTGCGCTTCTACAGATTTCATATTTGCCTCTATATTGCCCATTCGTGTTTCGATGTTATCGAGCCTTGACTCATTCTTCTCAAACCTCTCTGAAGCTGTAGCAACAAACGTGCTCATGAGGTCTTCTAAGGACGGTTTCTGCTCAATTTGTACTTGTTCAAATCCTGCTCCTCTGTTGGGTAAAACCATTCCATTAGCAAAAACAGCTTCAATAGACGACTGACTCATTTGATTTATCAATACTGCTAGATGAGTCGTGAGGGACGATACTTGAGCTATCAATGCACTAACATGATCTGCCATTGCTTCTTTTCAAACTCACCTCGTAAGAAAAAAAATAAAACAAAATAAAAATAAAAATAAAAATAAAATATAAGAAATAAAAAATAAAAAATAAAACTTAAGACAAAAATAAAGGAAATAAAGAAAATAAAAATAAAAATAAAAATAAAATTCTAAATTAAAGCTAAGATTACTTGGTAGTAGTATTAATGTGAATTAAACAAACAATCCCCGACAACGGCGCCAAAAACTTGTTGTGATATTTTTATATCGTACTGCAAGTGTACGGTGTCAAGTTTTAGTATAAATCAGTGAAAGAGTGTCGAACCCACAGAGATTGCGTTAATTCGCATTAAGTACTACAATTGATAATCCTAACTTTATTTAGAAAATAAATAATAAAGATTTTAATTAAATAAATAAATATAAAAATAATAAAATAGGAGGAACTAATACGATAGAGATTCTGGATCCTGATTTCACCTAGCTGTCACCTATGCATTTGTCATGCCAATTAATCCATGTTCAGTTATATTGTTTATAAGTCAAGACTCCTAAAATATTCACTCCCAAAAACTTGTTGTGATATTTTTATATCGTACCGCAAGTGTACGGTGTCAAGTTTTAGTATAAATCAGTGAAAGAGTGTCGAACCCACAGAGATTGCGTTAATTCGCATTAAGTACCACAATTGATAATCCTAACTTTATTTAGAAAATAAATAATAAAGATTTTAATTAAATAAATAAATATAAAAATAATAAAATAGGAGGAACTAATACGATAGAGATTCTGGATCCTGATTTCACCTAGCTGTCACCTATGCATTTGTCATGCCAATTAATCCATGTTCAGTTATATTGTTTATAAGTCAAGACTCCTAAAATATTCACTCCCTCTCTCGAGTGCCGAGTGAAAATATCATCAACTATAGACTTCGATATCTCTATAAAAATCCAATAGTTAACAACTTATTACGATTTGTGATTATATATTAACGACTTCAAAGGACTACAGATTCTCTCTCGAACTCTATAAAATCCTAGGTCATATTCTCTAGATCTATTCAAAATACAAGGTTCAAACATCGATTACATCATTCTCCAGAATTAAGGAGTTTAGTTCATGACAAAAGATAAAAACAATAATAAAGAAGTCAAGAATCTAAGTGATATTGTAAAATCTTCATTATCTTTGTGAGTGCCCAAATGATATTGTAAAATCTTCATAATCAAACACTTGTGATTTGTAAGAGGTTTGTGAGTGAACCTATTGAGAAAACTCATTGTAAGAGGTTTATGAGTAAACCTAGTAGACAAAACTCATTGTAAGAGGTTTGGAGTGAACCTAGTGGGTAAAACTCTTAGTTGCGGGTGAGCCACAGAAAACTCTTCGTAATTTGTGGTCTCAACTTAGTGGAAATCTTCAAGCGCGGCTTGAGGGAGTGGACATAGGCATTATTGGCCGAACCACTATAAATCACCAGGGTTATTTTCTCTATCCCTAAACTCTTTACTTATTGCAAGTTTTATTTCATATATGTTTATTTTTTAGAAACTTACTTTTAGGTGATATATTGTAATTGAGAAAATTAACCTAAGCTTAATTGGTAAAACTATAAGCTTTGTAGCATAAAATAGGCAAAGATTTTTATTTTCGCATATTTAGGCCACCCTCTCTCTTGGGTATATAGAGTTGTACTTGTTGTGTACTTGTAGGTAATTTCAATTGGTATCAGATCATGTTTTCTCAACAAAGACTTAACCGTCCGAGGATATATCATGGCCTCTACAAGTAACTCATCAAATCTTACCGAAGGATTTTCAACCATTGGACCTCCATTCTATATCGGAACCGACTATAATTATTGGAAGATGATGATGTTGAACTACCTTTTTGTCGTTGATGTGCAATAATTCAAAGTGATCACACAAGGTACAAAAATGCCAATGATAAAAGATATCAATGATGTAGAGATTCGTAAGCCATATTCAGAATGGACCGATGAGGAATACATGCAAGCCTCCTTAAATGCTAAGGTACTCAACCATGTACTTTATGCAATTAATCGGAGTCAAATAAACAAGCTTCCGGAGTTTGGAAATGCATATGAATTATGGAAATTTTTGGAAATGATCAATGAGGGCACGAGCCAAGTGAATGAGTCAAAAATCAACCGGTTCATGTGCGAGTTAGATAGCTTCAAAATTGAAGCCGGTAAAGAAATTGAGAAAATGATTTCGAGGTTTACAATGATTGTAAATCAACTTAGCACTCTAGGGAAAAACATTGACCTTAGCGATCAAGTGAAGAAAATTCTCAGGTCACTCTTGTTGTGATATTTTATATCGTACCGCAAGTGTACGGTGTCAAGTTTTAGTATAAATGAGTGAAAGAGTGTCGAACCCACAGGGATTGCGTTAACTCGCACTAAGTACCACAATTGATAATCCTAACTTTATTTAGACGATAATTAATAAAGATTTAATTAAATAAATATAAAAATAATAAAATATGAGGAACTAATACGATAAAGATTCTGGATCCCGATTTCACCTAGCTGTCATCTATGCATTTGTCATGTCAATTAATCTATGTTCAGTTATATTGTTTATAAGTCAAGACTCCTAAAATATCCACTCCCTCTCTTGAGTGCCGAGTGAAAAGATCATCAACTATAGACTTCGATATCTCTATAAAAATCCAATAGTTAACAACTCGTTACGCTTTGTGATTATATGTTAACGACTTCAAAGGACTACAGATTCTCTCGAACTCTATAAAATCCTAGGTCATATTCTCTAGATCTATTCAAAATCCCCTCTCTCGAGTGATAGATTCTAAACATTCATCATCTTCAATTGTGGCTAACAATCAAGAAGCATTAAACTCAAAAGAATATAAATAAATTAATAAAACTCCATAACAAAATTGATAAACAAAATACAAGGTTCAAGCATTGATTACATCATTCTCCAGAATTAAGGAGTTTAGTTCATGACAAAAGATAAAAACAATAATAAACAAGTCATGAATCTAATGGAAATCATTAGAGTTCTAAGAAAGAAATAAGAAGATAAAACCCGAATTGAATCTCTTCCTCCTCGGACGTCACCGCCTTAATCTTCTCTTGTTCCTCTTCAATCCTCTCCTTGGATCTCTAAAAATATGTGTTTATGTGTTTTGTGCAGTGTATTAGCCTCTTCCTCTAGTTTTGGACGAACTGATATATTTATAGTAGAGCCTGGGAGTCATAATACATGCTGAAAACCCTAAAAATCACTTTCCTGACTTGTGCAGGTTTTCTTCCGCAGGGGCGCTGCGGCGCTGAGCAGTGGGCGCTGCAACGCCCAAATCCCTGGAAAATGTATGTAAATGACTAGATTTCCTCGAGTAGATGCAAATCGATATATTATGGGTCTCGTAACTCTTTCTAGATCAAAATTTATATGCCTTTTTAAATTCAGTGCGCAGCTGATGCTGTTTTTTACTGCTTCTTGAGTCTGATGCTCCCAATAGGTCCTGAAACACACGTATTTGCTCTATTATTGATGTTATAATGCTTCCTACAAATAAAATATAAAATAAACTACAAAATACATTAAATGGCTCGAAACATAACAAAACAATAAGCTAAAGATGTCGGAATAAGTGGGTATAAACCACACTTATCAACTCTCTAAGGAATATAAAAGTTGTACTTCCTTCATCAAAGAAGCAAACAATATGAACACTTTGAAGTTCAATGACTTGGTGGGAAAATTGTTGGAATATGAGATGGACAAAAGGAAGAAGATGAGAGCAAAATAAGAAAGAACCTAGCTTTAAAAGCAAAAAGAGGAGATGATGATAGCTCTAGTGATAAAGAAGAAGATAATGATGATGAGTTTGCACATATGACCAATAAGTTCAAGAAGTTTCTCAAATCCAAAAAATGTAAAGATAAATCTTAGATGATTAAAAAGAAAGAAGAAAGTGGGCCGCGAAAGCACAAGAAAAACAAGATCATTTGTTATGAGTGTGAAAAGCCGGGTAATGTAGCTGTTGATTGCCCTGTGAAAAGGTTCAAAGGAAAATTCAAGAAAAAAACAATGAAGGCAACTTGGAGTGATAGTGACTCTAGCTCATCCGAAGAGGAAATTGAAGATAGAACAAATCTCGCTTTTATGGCTATTGATGATCTAGAGGAAAACAATGAAGAAATAGTACATGACTCTCTTGAATATAATGAATTGCTTGATGCTTTTAATGAATTACATGAGTTATGTGAATTGCTTAAGAAGAAGCATAAATTGATTAAAAATGAGTATTCATTACTATTAAATGATCATGCATTAATTATTGAGAAAAATGAAATGCATAAAAAAGAAATCGCATGGTTAAACGATGAAAAGGTAAAACTTGAAAAGAGCATATCTAGCATGCCATCTATCTCAAATACTTGTGATTGTGATTCTACTATGAATGAAAATATTACATTGAATAAAAAACTTATAGATTTGCATAATATTGTAGCAAAATTCACTTTGGGAGAGAAAAACTTCAATATATTCATTGGATCCCAAAAATATGCTTTTAAAAATGAAGGATTAAGATATAGGCCTTACATCAAAATTTTGTTTTTGAAGAATTATTATGTAAAGGCATCAAATTCTCATGTAAATGTTACTTTTAATGAAAATATCACATATCATGCATGCAATAAGAAAGGACACAAAATATTCGAGTGCATGAACAAGAATGTGAATGTGAATTTAAATGCATGAATTCCCCAAGGAATCAAAATTAACCCTCATAGACCCCAGAAAGTTTGGGTATCAAAATGCACTTAAATGATTATGTAGGGGGAGCTTTGGGAATGACCAATCAATGAGAAATACAAATTTATTCCAAAGACTCAACAAAAATGGGGAGCTCAAAAAGAGAAAAATGTCAAATGCAATCCTAAAAAATGAATGAACTTGGATAATTGGTGGATTTGTCACTTGATAACAACATTAATAGGTAAAATCTGTGTTTACGAAAATATTGGTACCGTTTCCTCCAATTTGTATGCTTATTTAAATAAATATGAATTGATCTTAATTTTGAAGCATCTTATTTCAATAAATATGAATTGATCTTAATTTTGAAGCATACTAGAAATCAAACATTATTGCATTAAATGAATGATATATGTTTTGATTGCCTATTCATAAGTACTGAGTATTATTATGCATGATGTACCTCATTTGATATAAAATATTTTTTTCGAGTGCTAATGAATCTTAATAAGTCAATAAATATCTTGTCTGACTCATTAAAAACCCTCAAAAATTATTTTTGGGGCCATTTTATCGATAAATCGCTGAGATTTTCCTTCACAACCCTTCTGAGACTTGAACATCGATCTCACTTAGCGTTTACCGGTGTGGCCTAGGGCTTACCGGTCTGCGATATCGACATACCGGTAAGTATATCGGTCTCTGGGATTTAAAACGCCATACGCGATATTCTTCTCATTTTCGTATTCATCTCTCTCAAAATAACTCAAAACTCTCTGAAATTCGGTCATTCCTCCTCCAATCCATTCCTAAGGTAAATTTGTCCTCGCTCAAATCCTTTTTGGTTATTAGTTTGCCTTATTACTCATTAAAGTCTAAGAATCACATCTTTTAGGTTTAGAAACCCTAGGTTTTAAAAATTCTAGATTCGAATTCTTAGGGTGTTTTTTGTTCAAATTTATTCTTTAAAATTACTCTAAGACGTATTTAGAGTTGAAAAACCCCCAAAAGTCTGCATTTCTTGCAAAATGAATATTTTTTTTGCATAGTATTCTAATCCACCATGATAAATCTATTTTATCATATAAATGTTTTGTTTATGTAATTTAATGAATATTTTTGTGATATTTATTTTTTCCAATGTAACTTTTTGTTTTTCATTGTGATGATTTTTTCTTGTATTTGTTATAGAAAAATCATGTTGATTGTTCAAAGAACTGCAAGCAGGGTTATGACATCCGCACACAGCGAAAAATTAAAAGGCATGTTGTTAGAAATAGATAGATATCGAATGAGTGAAGGCTATAATATGATTTAACATATCATCACTTTCAATAACATGTTACAAGAGTCGATATAAGAAGGTAATTGGATAGGACAACCAAATAGACTTAGAATGCTACAAAACACTCTTACTATGATATGAAAATTATGACTTACTGATATTTGGGAATCAATAACTCATACAGAAGAACTACGTGCTCAGTATAATAAAGCCTTCGAGAGGTTGGCAATTGAGTATCTCAGACATAAAGTGAAAAACATGATTTTTCCTTTGATATCTTGAAATTGTTGCAATGATCATAGGTTTGTTATAGGATTTCCATGGTTGTCCAGTATCCTACGATATTTATGAGTTGGGACGCTAACACCGGAAAAGTTCTAAGTGTTACTTCAACCTTCATTAGTTTTTCCTATAACAAAACTATGTTAATATTACTATGTGTAATTATTTTTATTTCACGGCATGTAAATATTGCTTTCAAATTTTTATGAATGGATGTTTTATGTTGAATTTAACTTATGTAATTAAATCAAGGAGTGTCGTGTACATTAATTGTCACATGATTAAAAGTTCTAAAAATTTATGTAATTTTTTAGAAGATGATTTTACATGATTGATTATGTTGATAATATTTTAACATTGGGTCATTCGATGATGATTGGACACATAATGACCTTTTGACTCTAACCCCATTGGAAATTTTTTATTAAACATAATTTGTTTCATGGCAAAATAAAACAAAGTATTAATAATTGTGTATGAATACCTGTAGAAAATTTTGTATTTTTTGAAATGGCTTCCGCAACAAAAAATATTATCGCTGAACTCAACAAGGGTGAGAAACTGGATGACGATAATTATAAAATTTGGAGTATGAAAATTCAATATGTGCTAGAGGAATAAGAAGTTCTTGAAACCTTGAAAATAAGCATGGATGAACCTGAACAGGGCACCACGGCCTAACACAGGCGAGATTGAGAGGCCTTTGAGGCCTGAAAGAAAAAGAATTACATTGCCCGTTTTACGTTGCTAAGTAGTATGGATAATGACCTCATGAAAGAGTTCAGGAAGTATGACATGGCTAGGGACATATGGTCCACACTAGCAGAAACGTTTGGTAGTACATCGATAACTAAACTTAGGTCACTCACAATCAAGTTTGACACATACAAGAAACGCTTTGAGTTCATTATGTCAAAGCACTTGAGGCAAATATCAAACATAATTACTGAAATGGTAGATGCTGGTAATGATCTTACAGATGAACAGAAAGTCCAAGCGGTCATTCGTTCTCTTCCAAATAGCTGGGAGCATATGAAGATGTATTTGACTCACAATGAGAGCATCAAAACTTTTGATGATGCTAAACGCCACATAGAATTAGAGAGCGGTGTAGACACTGCATTTTTTACATAATGTCCAATGATGAGCCTCGTATGGAGGCACTACCTGATAAGTCGCGGAAGTCGCGGGAAACGGACGCCATAAAGGAAAATTCTAAAATTAATAGCTCGTCAAATTTAAATTCGCTAGTTAGTCGCAGGTTCGCCTAGTCAATTCCTGTTTCAAACTTTAATCTTGGCCCAAAACCCCCGCACCTATCCAAAGCTCATACGCACCCATCCAAAACCCTAACATAACCAAGAAACCCTAACCCTAGCTCACCACTATATAAACACCACTTAAAACAAACCCTAATCCTCTCCCTTGGCTCTCACACTCACGGCCACAACCAAAACCCTAGACAGACTCATTTTCTACCTCTCGCATCCCTCTGTCTCTCTTGGACCGATTCCATAAAAAAAAAACCAATAACCCAGAAACCCTAGCTCTCGGCCTCCTTCCCCCGACACAACCCTAGCACGCCTCCATCCCTCATCTCTCTCGGCGATTGACCACGCCACAAACAAAACAAACCCTTAAACCCAACGAACCACCCCTTCGCCGACCGAGCAACAAACAAATCACACGGCAACAGCCCTTTACGAAACGCAACCCTCCTTCACTGCCTCACAAACCCAAAGCACAAAGACAACTCTCGGCACCCACACGGATCGACGAACAACCCCCTAAAGATCGACACCCTGACCAACAACAGAGGATACACGTCCTAGCCCCTCTCACTCACGCCACTGGCTCTCGGAAAAACAGATAAGGCAAGACACATAGCCACTGCTCATTCAACAGACTACTCATGACTTCCATCCTCAATGAACCCTAGCCAACCGACTCACTCACCTAACAACACCTAATGCTAGACAACTTACGCATGGCCACGTGAAACACACCAAATAACTCTTCATGCCCACGTTCAACAAGCAGCCAAGCCCTCACGTCTATTCTTCAACCTAGCCAACACACCACCATCCCACTGCCACAAACAAAACCCCACGAAGCCAAAAAATAACATGATAGGCCAACACCAAAAAACCCTAAAGCAGCCCCACCAAAGAAACAAATAAAGACCAAGTCAATGTGAATAGCAAACCAACAAGAAGACACGTGAATAAACCTTTAACTAAAACACAAACCCTTCAGCGCATGCAACATTCACGTGGAATCGGGCCAGAAATGCATGCAGCTTCCACGTGAAACCAGCACCTTCCACGTGAAACCAACTGCCCCCAAATCAGTCCCTAACCAAACAACCAACCTTAAACAGTCCCTAAACAGCAGCAAAGCAGTGAACAAAATCATCCCAAAAATAGTCCCCACACTCACCAAGAATAACCCCTGAAAACAGCCCCAAATACAACCAAAACAGTCCAGAGAAAACAGCGAGCAAAACAGTGAAATAGCGGGTGAAAATAGAGAAAATAGCGAGTGGAAACAGTAAGTGATAACAGAGAAAACGGCGAGAGGAAATAGCGAACCAGTGAAAACAGCGGAAACATTAACCCTTCCGACAACGTCCCAACGCACTCCTGAGAAGCGACTTAAAAGGTAAGACCTGAGGCCACCCTTTATTATATTTTAGTTTGTCGTCCTGGAAATGGCATGCTTGGTTGGACGTGGAATACGTCCAACCGAGTATGCGAAGTCCTACATTGAAAACGGCCAAATTCTTTGGTCACATATTTATTATTCCGTATTTTTTTTCGTATTATTAGTCTTTTATTATTTCACATTTAATTTACGTTTATTGTTGTTTTATTATTCCGCATTTGTTTTGTGTTATTTATCTTCCTTGTTATTTCGCATATTTGTCTCTTCGGTTATTTATTGTTATATGCATCATCATATTCTATGTATGTCAACATTGGGTTAATGATTGCGTTTTGTTAATGATTGCGTGTTATCCCTTGTGGTATATCGGATGGAAAACCATACATAAATTCTGTAGCCGAATCCGAATGGACAATAGTGCGGTCTGTACATGGGATACAACTCCACATACCGCTTGAGAAACACTCATGCATGTGTTTATGTCATTATAGATGCCATTTTTATAATCTCGTTCGAACGCGTTCCCGAACGCCACACGAACGTATGCATTCTGCCCCACTCCATTCGAACGCGTTTACGAACGCTACACCAACGTATGCATTTTGCCTCACTCCGTTCGAACACGTTTCCGAACGCTACTCGAACACATACATTCGGCCTTATCCCGTTCGAAAGCGTTTCCGAACGCTGCACGAACGCGTGCATTCTGCCTTACTCCGTTCGAATGTGTTTACGAATGCTACACAAACGCGCACACACTGGACAGATTCTTTCCTCATGTTTTATGCATGCTTGGCTCTTTGGTCATTCATTTCTGCCTCGCGTGCTTAAGTATCTGTCGCTATTGTTAACGCTTCTATTGTCATTGCCGCACTTCTCTGATTAACATGTTTTTTAGAATTATGCATTTGCTTTCACTTACATTTATGTTTATGGGTGTGCAAACTTGTATGTCATTTGAATTATCTTGTATGCGTTGCATAAGACTTTGTTATATTATTGCATAAATCCGTTGATTACAATTGGCATAAGTAAGGGACCATTCTGAACCCAACGGTTTGAGGTTTTCCCTTGCGATGGGCGAGTGCGGCCTTAAATCATTTCCCAGTTCACGCTGGGTGGCGACTCCATTTATTTCTCCAGTTTAGTCCCCCCCGGGCTACTCCGTACTCCCGACCGGGCCGCGATCTCGGGACAACGTCACCGATTTCTGTGTTCTACAAGCGGCCCAATCTCGGCCGTTAAGTCAAATACTGAAGTGTATATGACAGAAACCAGCAAACTTGAAGAAAGAAAATTTCATGGTGGTGGGTTCCAGTTCGGAAAAGAATAATATTCTTCCAAGTCAAGAAAGAAATAAAAAATTAACCAACATTAGAAAGGAAAACGTCATACCAAAAAGAAAAATATGGCAAATATTAAACGTTTTAACTGTGGTAAAAAAGGTAATTCTGCTCGTGACTGCACCGAGCCTAAAACTGTGAATACCTTTAGTACATATTTAAATGAAATATGTGTTTCGCGTTCGATCTTTCTAACTGAATCTAATCCTTTATGCACTGTAGACTCATGATCCACAAACCATGTAGCAAAAGATAGAGATGTCTTTGTAGAATTTTGAAGAATTTCACATGGGGTGAAGTGGATATATGTCGGCAACAACTCATGAGTTGAAGTCAAAGGATTAGGTGTATACAAGTTAGTCATGCATGGCGGAAAACCTTTACTCCTACATGATGTATTGTTTACTCCACAAATTCACCGAAATTTAGTTTATGTGTTGGTTTTGGTTAATTTAGGTTTCAACTTGAACTTCCATAAATTTGGTGTTGATTTGTACTTAGGTACAATACACTATGGTTCTGGTTATTTTTTGGATGGTTTTATTGTATTAAATGTTGAATGTTTTAATCGCAATTCCAGTTTTTCTTTTGTTACTTCATCTGTCAGTAATGATAGTGATATAAATATATGGCATGCTAGACTTGGCCACATTGACCAGCAAAGAATGAACAGATTAGCCAAAGAAGGCTTTCTGGGAAACATAAAGAAGGTAGATTTGTCAACTTGTGAATATTGTTTGGCTAAAAAAACTGTGAGAAAACCATTTGGAAAAAGGAACTAGAGCAGAATATCCATTAAAATTAATCCATTCTGATATCTGTGGTCCAATGAATGTCAGAGCAAGACATGGAGCATCTTATTTCATCACATTCATAGATGATTTCACACGCTTCAGTTATGTTTATTTGATTGCTCATAAATCTGAAGCATTAAAATATTTTAAGAAATTTATGAATTTGACGGAAAATCAATTAGACAAGATAATTAAAGTGTTACTGACCATGGTCATGCGTACTAAACTAATCAGTTCAGAGAATTATGTGATGAAAAGGAATTAGTCGTCAGTTGACTACTTCTGCTACTCCTCAACAAAATGGTGTTGCGGAAATAAGAAATAGAACTCTTCATGAAATGGTTAGGTCTATAATGGTACAAGCAGATTTACCTATAACCTATTGGGGTGATATATTGTTAACTGCCATATATATACTTAACCGAGTGCCATCAAAATCGGTTACCACCACACCATATGAGTTATGGATAGGTCATAAACCAGATTTTTACTTTCTGAAACCTTGGGGTTGTGCGGTCTATGTCCATATGCGTTGTCACAAATATGAAAAATTAGGCTTAAGAGGAAAAAATGTATCTTCATAAGATATTCTGAACAATCAAAAATGTATGTTTGCATTGGTGAACATGAAAGTAGAGACGTGACAGAACTTGAATCATGAGATATCACATTTTTAGAAAATGATTTTCCTAAGTAGGGAGAGATAAGTCAAGATTTATCTCTATATGAAACTCAGGATCACATGATTCCCATGATTGTTGAACACTCAGGTTTACCTAATTCAAGTAGGAGTAATATTGATGAGTGAAATTTGAGAAAATATGATGAATCAGTTTCACATGAATCTAAAAAATGATGAATTAGTTTCACATAGTCTCCTTTATATGATCCGAGTGGGAGTGATGTACATAATCCAAGTGGGAGTAATGTGCCTGATCCAAATGGGAATAATATGGAAAGTGAGGAATTAGTTCCATAATCAGAATCCCAATTACGACGTAGTAATTGTATAAGCATTCCTCGATGTCATTTCGATATCAAAGGAAAGGCCTTTATGATTCTACCTCAAGAGGATGAAGAGCCTAGAACCATAAAAGAGGCTCTTCAGTGTCCTACTAAGGAAAAATGGATGAAAGCAATGAAAGAAGAAATAGAGTCAATGAGGTCTAACCAAGTTTGGGAACTGGTTGATCTAACCAAAGGATGCAAAGCTATCAAGAACAAATGGGTTCTTAAAATAAAACGTAATGCTAACGGCAATATCGAAAGATATAAAGCATGACTTGTAGTAAAAGGGTATACACAACATGAATGAATTGACTACGAAGAGACTTTTTCACCTGTTGTAAGGTTTACCTCAATTCGCTTGATTCTGGAAATAGTAGCGAGCATGGATCTAGAATTACATCAAATGGATGTAAAGACTGTTTTTCTCAATGGAGAACTTGACGAAGAAATGTACATGGAATAACCAATAGGTTTCATAAAAGAAGATGAAAATGAGAAAATATGTAGAATTTTGAAGTCTATATATAGTCTCAAGCAATCGTCTAGACAATGATTTATACGATTCCACAATACAATCATTTTGAATGATTTCACAATAATAGATAAAGATCATTGTGTGTACACCCTGAGAGATAAAGACAAGTTCATTATCTTATCTTTTTACGGGATGATATACTTCTAGCCGGAAATGATAAGGATTTTGTAAAACACATCAAATGATGGTTGTCATCAAACTTCGAGATGAAAGATATGAGCGAAGCTGTATATATTCTTGGGGTTAAGTGTTGAGTGAGGAACGGAAATGCCGAACGCAGCGGAAACCCGCCCGAGATCAAATCCCGAGCGAATAATTTTTTTTTTGACAGTCCAAAAAAACAGTGAGTTAAAATTTTTCCATTTGCTTAATTTAATTCCCATAAGCCCAATTAAAATTTTAAACATA
Source organism: Zanthoxylum bungeanum (assembly GCA_019454045.1). Lineage (NCBI taxonomy): Eukaryota > Viridiplantae > Streptophyta > Magnoliopsida > Sapindales > Rutaceae > Zanthoxylum > Zanthoxylum bungeanum. Next base: position 91,819 of record SKCR01023804.1, read on the forward strand.
CTTTAATTAATTTACCAACTCTTGACAAAATAAATCTAAGCATCCACATTATTTTCAACACTTGAAAAATAATCCAAGCATACAAAATAATTTTCCAACACTTGAAAATTAATCCAAGCACACAAAATAATTTTCCAACTCTTGAAAAAATTAAACCAAGCTTACAAAATTAATATATCAACTATATACCAATTTTCCATATACTTGAATGCTTCAATTCCTCACATACATGCTTCTAATTTATCCAACACTTCCACAATAATTTTTCTCAACAAAAATCATCAACAAAATGAACAATAAATTTACAAAATAAATTTTACCAACAATTGTTTTCAATCCTTGCCAATTTGAGAAGGGTTGCATCCAAGCTTTTCCAATTCCTACAAGCACTTTGAATTTCTTCAAACTCTACCAAATCAAGCTCCTCAATGAACAAATCTTGATGATCAAAAGGTGGTTTGATCACTCAAGAATGACAACCAAGATTTTCCTCAAATTCAACTCTTGAACCCTAGGAAAAAATCAAGCTTCAAGAATACAAAATAACCCTTAATACTTAGGGATTAATTCCATGTTCTTGATTATTTATTGGGTAATTTTGGTGAGAGATAGGTTTGATTTTTTTGAAAGCAAAACAATTAATTCTTTTTCTCTGTTGCTCGGCAGTGAGAAAAGAAGCAAAAAAAGGTTAAGTTCATTTTCCTTGTTTTTCTACTGGTTCGGCAGTTGCAATGAATAATGAGAAGCCACTTTTTGCCTTTTACAAATTTGTTTTTATTAAAATTAATTAAACAAAAAATCAAATCAAATCAAATCAACTAACAAACCATGGTTTAAGAGAATATTTTCCCTACACCACAAGTTTCAAAAAAAGTAACTTAACCATAGTTAAAATTAATTAATCTCACCAACTTAGTAACTTAGTTAAAATTGAATGAATTAGTTACTTTAACCAAAAATGTTCAATAGCTTTAACTTAGTTACTTTAATTAATTAAAACTTTTATTTGTATAAACTAAGTAATTAATTTTGTATATTAATTTAACAATTAAATTAATTCACAAAATAATTACTAATTTAATGTAAATCAAATTTACATTTATTATACAATAAAATTATTTCAACTCTTGATATAAAATTAATTAATTCAATTCATCTCATGAATTATCGGATTAAACAATTTAATCATAAATACCCAAAAATACTTTGTCAACATTTGACGAGAGGTTGCCCTAGTGCTCAACGGGTAAACTCAATATAATAGAACTCTCTAGTCTCACGTTCGGTTGTTACATACATATATACATATATATCTCATATACTTGTATACATATTTCATGAAGGCCTGTCCACCTACAAATCATGACAAAACAACACGACACGTCGAATCATACAAGTTGAGGTTAAAATGCTAATGTATAATCCCTTCGTCATTACCGTTTCCAATTGAGTAAAGTTATAGTTATACTGTCAATACCTTATCTACTCAATATAAAATAAATTTTCACAATAATATTCCATTAATAAATAATATAGCAAAACTCTTTTTCAATATTATTTATAATGTTAAAGAAACAATTTCTTTAATGAACTTTCGGCCAAAAGATTTCCGGAATATACTCTGAAAAATTTCTGGAAACATAATCCAACCATATGGACTGACGAATCCTTATCTTAACACACACCGATCTTCGTGAGCATCGATCTATACCTAACAGTCATCCAGAGGCCAGACCATGAAAGGTCTCTGACATGCATGGTATCAGGCATAGAGGATCACTCACAAGACCACCGTGGTGTCTCAAGTCAAATGACCACAATAACTACTCAACTCGAAAAGATAACTATTGACAGTTTTATGGAATATCTATTAGTCATCTTTTATGAGTTTGTTCAATACTCATTGAATTAATGAATATCTGTATTTCTATACGAACTTCCGCTAAGCTCACAGTTTGTTGAGACAAACCATATGTCCATTACATATATAGACAATGCACTAGTCTTACCAATATAATGACCGACCCATGTCAATATATCTAGACTAGGAATAATTTATATTCGAGAGAATGTGTGATATTTCTCAACACCATTTGCAACTCTTGCAACTATATCACCATATGTTGTAACTCTCGGGTCTTTACTAAATTCATATAAGGTTCCGAGTGTAACTCGAAATCTCTAACTCTTAGAGTAATCTAACTTTTAGATTTACAATATATAAATAAAAGTAAAAGTTATACCATATTAATAAATAAATAACCATGATAAAATAAATATTATATTGCATAAATATCAAATATTCATACAAAAAGTGAATGGTGCTCGATCACCATTTCCAACATTTAGATCTCAAGAAATCGTTCAAATGATTTATTCTCTTTCACAAGAGTAATACATAAATAAATTTCTTGAACACTTCCAAATGCAGGCTTGCAAACCCATTGATACTCCTATCATGAAAACTGAAGCTTTAAGTCATAGATTGTGTCCTAAAACTCCACAGGAAAAAGGAACAAATGAAGAAAATTCCTTATGCAAATGCAATTGTAAGTTTTATGTATGCAATGTTGTGTACGAGACCTGATATCTGTTTCGCTGTTGGAATGGTTAGATACCAATACAATCCAGAACTAGCACATTGGAAAGCAGTTAAAAGAATATTTATGTATCTGAAAGGGACATCTGATTACTCATTGTGCTATCAAGGGAATGATATGCAATTGCGAGGCTATACCGATGCTGATTAGAGAGGAGATTTAGATGAAATAAAATCTACCTCCGATTTTATTTTCTTGCTAAACAATGGTTCCATATCGTGGAGCAGAAATAATCTTGTATAACCTTATCCTTAATGGAGGCTGGATTTGTGGCTTTTTCATCTGCAGTACAAGAAGCTCTGTGGTTGAAAAGGTTTTTGGATCATTTGGGTATGCCAAATGATGCTTCTCGTCCAGTATTAGTTAATTGTGATAGTGAAGCAGCAACAACCTACACAAAAGACCCAAAATTCCATTATAAAACGAAACATATATATACTAAATATAACTTTGTAAAAGACATAGTTGCACGAAAGGAGGTAAACATGAAGTACATTTCTACGCAAGAGATGGTTGCAGATCCATTGACCAAGCCTGTTCCTAGAGATGTCTTTGTTAGACATGTAAAAACTCAGGGATTGTGTAGATGTTAATGTACTTGCATATTATGATGTGTTATTTTTCCCAATAATATTTATTAATGTTAATACTCATTGATATTTGTGTTCAATGCTTATATGTTACTATGTTGATACATGTTTAAACAAATATACTATTAGTTAGTATAAGAAGTATGTCAGACAAGTGAATGATTAGCCCACTCACACGAGCAGTCACCTCTTTTACTTTGTGTTAATGAGAGATGAGATAAATTTTAATTTAATTATCTGAGTGATAATTTAGAGAGCTCAAGCTTGAAAATTAAATAATGTCATTGTGAGGTCATTTTCTTTGTGATATGACCTAAGGTGCATAAGTTCATTTCACCTTACTTGTCTTATTGTCATATATGAGTTAGATATTGTGTTTGTCTGAACTATCATCTGTATGGTATTTTATGAGACATGCGCTCCATGGGAAACGAGAGAATACCGTAGCATATGTTTTCATATCATGTGTACAATTGTGACTATTAAGAGAAATACAAGTAAAGATCTCGGTCTTGATATTGTGTGAGACCCTTGAGATTATTTCAATCTCACATTGTACCATGTAGACTCTTGTCTACTTCTCAAAATTAGAATTAATGATCGCTATCTTGGAGTGTTACTATAGGATCATGAGAGATTCGATCCAAAAGAACATCTCTGGAAAAATAAATTGAATCAAGGTTAAGAGATTCGAGAAAAGAGAAAGATCATTATATGAGTAATATCGCATTAGCTTGTATTCACCGGTCGACCAATTATATTATTCTATGTGATCAAAGATGATTGCGAATACAAAATAAATATTACATTTGAAAAGAGATCGAGAAAGATATAATATGATAAATGATTGAGGATATTGCATACCTAATCCACTATGGTTCTATCTATAATTCGAGTAGCTATATATTCCTAACAGATGTATAGCAAGTGAGCTCTCGAAGTATGTTAATGTTGGCCTTCTTCGCTTTCCACCTAAGCTGCGCAGGAAAAGCCCAAAGCCAATCCCAGGCACGACACAATTGTTAAGTACGAATTATTCTTGTAGAGACAACAAAACTGTTGATCCCATCATGTGTGAGTGAGAGATGTTAGAAATGTTAGAAAATAACATTTAGAAAATGTTAATGGGGAACATGTAGTACACCTATGATGATAATATTTTTCGAGGGGTTAGAGGAAGTCATTAAGTTACCAAATACATATGATTAAATAGTAATAAAAACATCCAAGTGCATGTGATTACATAGTAATCAATGCTTGCTTCCAAGTGCATGTGAGTGAAAAGAAAATCATGCATGTGATGGTTTAGTAACTTGATTTCCCTCCTATAAATATGAGCATTTGCTTATTGAGATAAACAATCATTTAAGTTTGATTAAGGGCATCTTTATAAGAAATAAGGTATGCAATTGTGCTGTGAAAAACTTGAATTTATTTCAATATGTTTGTAAATAAATCTACAAGTAATAATACATATTTTAATTAAATCCTAAGTGAATAAATGGATTTGTTTCATGAAAATATTAGGGATGAAGTTTCCCTACAACACCCAACAAGCTCCTAACAAAGACAACACCAATCAGCAAAAAAATCAGATATTATTTTTATCTGCGATTTTTGAAGGGGTGGTCAACTTCTACCAAATTATTATAAAGTAAATCCAAGCTTCCAGCGTAGATAGTGTAGATGATAATTATTACAATTATTACACGGTAATTGGGAAATCCGAATATGACAAAATTACAATTATAATTATTATCCTCAAACAGACCCTAACGGCGGACCCTGAGAGTAGACCCTGACGGTAGAGGCTGAGAGCGGAGGCTGAAGGCAGAGGCAGACCCTGAGAGCGGAGGCAGAGGCTGAAGGGCAGAGGCAGACCCTGAGAGCGGAGGCAGAGGCTGAAGGGCAGAGGCTGACAGCAGAGGCTGATGGCAGAGGCTGACAGCAGAGGCTGATGGCAGAGGCTGACAGCAGAGGCTGATGGCAGAGGCTGACAGCAGAGGCTGATGGCAGAAGCTGACAGCAGAGGCAGAGGCTGATGGCAGAGGCAGAGGCTGACAGCAGAGGCTGATGGCAGAGGCTGACAGCAGAGGCTGATGGCAGAGGCTGAGGCTGAAGGCAGAGGCTGACAGCAGAGGCTGATGGCAGAGGCTGAGGCTGAAGGCAGAGGCTGACAGCAGAGGTAGAGGCTGTTGTGCTGAGGTAGAGGCTGATCAGTAGAGGTAGAGGCTGTAAGTTAGACCCTGAAATTGATGATCCTTCTTCACTTTCCCGAGGCTTGTTGATTACAACAATATCCTTAAAACAAATTCGCCCCCTACCGTAGGTGCAGTAGAACTTGGGACGTTTGTTTCCCAGGATACAACGGAAAACCCGAACGAGTATGGGCACCACCAAATCCCGTTCCCAACGAACCACAAAAGTGCTTGAACCCTTCCAAAAACAAAGAAAAAGATCTTTCGTGTATGTGCTATGTCTTTCTCTATTTTTTTTTTTTTTTCTGAAAACAAGATCTGATGTTGTTTATATAGGAAAAGAAAAACACATCTCAATTAATAGAAATTAACTTGCCAATTAAATTTCATAATGGGAGATGTTACACATTGTTGTAACCACTAAGCTAATTAAATTAGCACTTATGGAAATTAAACTATGTAACCACCAAGCTAATTAAATTAGCACTTAGATTAAACTTTGTAACCACCAAGCTAATTAAATTAGCTGTTATGGAATTACAAAAGACTTGAAAATTGTGAACTTTGAGCAACAATTTCTCATTCACCCAAGCACCATTTTAAGCATATGAATATACCATTTCGAAGTACTCACGGAGGAGTATCCGAATCATTCAATAACAACCACTAACACGAAGTGGACCATGCTTAAAATTGAGCCTCAAAATGCTTATAAATAAGCATTTTTCCAACAGATAGTGCAGTCTGGCTCCGCGAATCCTGAAAGAATGACGCTGAGATTTGAGTTGGTTTCAACTTAGATATTGAGATGAAGGTTGATGAAATCTGGGTCGTCGATTGAACAATGGATCTCCATCTCAATCGCTCAACTAAAACCAACTCAAGCATCTAACTTTAATTTAAATTTTTTCTTCTATGCTTGGTTTGTTCAAATGCTGTTGAAATTCCTCACCTTTATCCTTCATCTCAATGTGCGTGTTTGCATTAATTGGGAAGATAAAACAAAACTTCATGCAATGAATCAGTATTATTGTATAATATATATACAAGCACTCAATAACTCATCCCCATTCAATCAATTTCCTGAGATTAAGGAGAGAGCTCCAAACCACAGAGGATTAATAAGAGAGCAGAATTTGATGAGAATGAATATGGAGCTAAATATATATATTTATATATATAGATATGCCATGAGTGAAAATTACTATCGAGTAGTGCAATTTGGTTTTTTAACAAATAAAAATGCAAGTGCAAGCTTCAAGTATAAAGGGTGAGTTCAACCGAGAAAATGAGTGAAATTCCCTGATGTTTGGTGATACTTAACGAAATCCCTCTCTTATTTTAAAATTGAGCAAAACTCCCTTATGTTTTAAAAATCCGGAATTTAACCTAAAAAAATCTCGGATCTCTCTCATATTTTAAAACTAAAATAAAGCCCCTCGTGATTAAAAAATCAGAAATTTAACATAAAAAATCTAGAATCTCAATTAAAATTAGGGATCTTCAACGTTCGGTTAGGATTCGAGATGATTTTTCATCCAAATCAAAAATCAATCGGGATTTATGATGATTTTTCGTCCCGAATCACAATCATGACGGGACTAGATTGGTTCAGGATAAGATATCTCAATTGTCATAATCTCTATCTCATATTTTACAATAAAAACTAAAATATTTATAATAAAAACTAATGTAGTAGATTTTATTTAATCTTAAAATATCAGATTTCGCTTAATTTTATCCAATATGATAAGAGTTTTGCTATTTTTCTCCGGTTCAACCACATGCATCACCCAACCAACGTCTTTTAAAAGTCTGAGTTCAACCATCAACCAACCCATGTCTTTTATATGACCTCTATTTCTATTATTTTATGAGTTCGATTGCCTTATGAGTATATAATGAAGTATCATACCCTTATAAAATGATACGAATTTCAGTGATATTTGCTCATAAAATATGTTAGAATTTAGAAAACATTTTATTCCTTAACTTGAAATATTGGAGTGAATTAAACAATGAAAACTATAACAACATAATGGGACTGTGGCAGGTGGATCAATATAAATTTTTATATTGATCCACGTGAAGATATAAATTTTGGTTAGTTTATCGAAAGAATTGGATTTAGTCATATACAAATGTGAAGATATAAATTTTTTTATTGGAGCCGATGAGTGAAAATAAGATCACTACTTTCACGACCCTCTCCTTAGAGCGGACCCAACTCTAAAAAAGGTTCGTGGACTTCTTTAGTTCGAGCATTCTACATGTCATATAATTCAAATATATATGCACAAATAATACTTTTTAAATTACAATTTAACAAATCTCCGAATAGAGCCTCAAATATTAAGGTTTACAATAAAAATCTTGAAAACATGAAAATAATGTCTTAAATATTTGGATCAACCCGAGAAGCGACTATGGCACGTGGATCAATTCATAGTACTGCTACTGCTGTGCTAGTGAACTACCCGAGATGTTTGGGAAAAAAAGGGTGAGCTTAAAGAGCTCAGTAACTAAAACAATCATATTTTCAACATGACCTCACCAACAAAATATGGATATGTAAGTGTGTGTATATATAAAATAATATTTGAAAATAACATATACTATAATAACCATCATCTCAAGCAATCATTCTTACAACAATACAAACATCCATCAAACATAATAGTGGATTGAAACCAATGGGAGGTAACTCACAACTCTCAAGGTTTCCAACCATATCATCCCGCATAAATATATAAGTGGGAACTAAAATATGCTCCACCACTAATTATGCATAACATCACGCCTCTCATGAGCTCTCTCATCATATCTCATATCATCTCAGCTCATCTCATCTCCGACCACTAGTATACAAAATCTGACAGCATAACAGAACAACACACATCATCCAATACAATCACATCTCACATTCAATCCATCAATCTCATCTCAACAATCACATATTTATATTTCTCATGCCTTCAATAATTCAATATATATACATATATCTATATAACTATAATTATACCAATATATATATATATATATATATATTAATAGACCCGACCAAGCTTCCAGTTCCGAACCGAACTGACTTTTTGATAATCGTGTTGGGTTTATATGTATGATCAGTTTGTTTTGATGATTATGATATGCCTATTAGAAAGAAAATCAACAAACCTATATGAGTCATATTTTTTAGTATGTATATATTTGTATGCATTTCGGGGTTTTAATTCGAAGAGGTTTGCATATAAGGTTTCTGATCTACAGCAGGTACACTTTATGAATTCAGTTTTAGGTCAATTTATGTAAGTGTAATTGAAAGATTGTAGACCTTCATGAGTGTTAATAACATTACGGAGTTTAAAAGTTTTCTGACAAATAGTTGCGTAGATGTATGTTTATACACACGCGCGCGTGCACACACACGTTTATATAGTACTATATTTGAAATTCACTATTGTTTATTGTGATGTGTGTGGATACTTACTGTAGGCATTGCATTTTTGCATACCGAACCCGATGAGGAGTCTTATAAGGAGGCACCGCCTTTTAGTCGTGGAGTTCGTGGAAAGCGGTCGAAGGAAAGGTTAAGTCAAGAGATAATACATTTTGGAAATTAATTCGCCGAGTTTGCTCAAAGTTCGCTTGCTAAAAGTTTGTTTCAAAGCGTGTCTACAACCCGAAAATCACCGCAAACCCTTCCAAGCCCACCTAGACACCTAAATCCGCATCCAAAGCCCATTAAACCAAAACCAATCAAGCACCAAGCCCACCACCTATGAGGCCCACGACCTTGACACACAAATTACCCCTCCTTACACTATTCCAACATGATTTACCCAACCAAACTTACTTTAACCATTCCACCTCACTTTAACAAAATATTAAATAAATAACACTTCACTCATTCAATACCCATACCTCACCCATACTTCACTCATTCAAACCCATACCTCACCCATACTTCACTCATTCAAACCCATACCTCACTCATTCACACCCACACCTCACTCATTCAAGCCCATACCTCACTCATTCAAAACCACACCTCACTCATTCACACCCATACCTCACTCATTCACACTTACACCTCACTACACCATTTGCCTATATAAACCATCATTTTCCACCTTGAAACCCCTAGCACATATCAAGATACATCAAGCAAAAAATCAAGCATTCACCAAGCATTTTAGGAGAACAAAACAGCCCCCTCATCTCCCTTAGAAGTGACGCCACTGCTGCCTATTTCCAAGCCATTCACTGCCTCCTTTGAGACTTGAAGTCACGCCCAAGCCCTTCCATTCACTACCTCTGATCATTTCAAGCATTCATCCAGCCCCCTAACCCTCACATCTTCACGCATAAAGCACCCACTCGACTTCCCCTCACTTCCCTTGCACCCAACACGCAAAACAGCCCCTTATTTCACCCAAAACAGTCCACCAAACAGCCCATTGTCACGCCCAATTTAGCCCCTGGAATTTACACCCAAATCAACCTAATTTTAGCCCCAAACCAGTACACAATGACCTAAATACCCTCCAAAATTCGCCCAAAAACAGCAGCTCAAAAGCCTTCAAAACAGTCCCCAAAGTCACCAAAACAGTGAGCAAAAACTGCAGTTGTAAGCCCTTGAGTAAACCAAGCAAACGGCAGTCCAACGCCTCTTAAAAATCACCAAAATTGACCTTAATCCACTGCCAACCAGCGAGCCAAGTACGAAGACCTGAAACGCAGCGAAACGAACTCAAAACAGCGAGCAAAGTGCCAAAGCAGTGAGCAAAACGTCGAAACAGTGAATCGGTGGAATCGTGGTGACTTAGCCTTTCCGACGGCCATGTAACGCGTCTCCGAGCAATGACAAAAAAGGTTAGACCTGAGGGTTTATATTACAGAATTTTCTCACATAAAATAATGATTTAAAAATGTATTTTATGGCATTTTGGCATGAGTAATTAACTTGGCATGTTGTTGGAATTGGCTCACATGAAATAATGGTTTAAAAATGTGTTTAATGTGTTTAATTAGTTTAGTATGTTGTATTAAATTTATTTGCATAAAATAATGATTTAGGAAATGTATTTTTACTTGTTTAGTATGAATGATTAGCTCGGCATGTCGTTTAGGGTTAATTCACATGAAATAATGACTTAGAATGGTTATTTGAGCATGTTATTAGTTTACATGAAATAATGACGTAGGAAGTATGTTTATTTAAATGGTTATTTAAGCATGTTATTTAGGATTAGTTTACATGAAATATTGACTTAGAATATGTGTTTAATAATGCTAGCATGAATAGTTAATTTAACATGTTAATTAATTTAGGTTACATAAATTAATTAAGGTAGGATTGCATGTAATTTATTTTTCTGTCGCATGAATGTCATTAATTAGTACGTGATGTGGTTTTGAGTGAATGGAATATGTATTCTTTTGTGGTATATTGGATGGAAACCTGGACATAAATTCCATAGCCGAATCCGAATGGACGGTAGTATGGTTTGCACTCGGGATACAACGCCCCGTACCACTTAAAAGACTCACATGTTTCATTTCACTCAAATTTGTATTTGGAGCATGATTAGATTGTTGTAATGTTGTTTTTACCTTCAAAGCATGTGAACTTAGATTTAGGCATGTATGTTGAGTAGACTTGGTTAATATTGCACAAATCCATTCATTACAAGTGACATAAGTAAGGGACCATTCCGAACCCAACGGTTTGAGGTCTTCCCTTGCGAGGGGTGAGTGCGGCCTTGAATCATTTTCCCGGTTCACACCGGGTGCGACTCCATGTATTTCATATTTCTCAGCTAGGCCGCGAGCCTAGGACGGCGTCGCCCAGTTTCTGTGTCTACAGTCTGGCGACTCCACTGGGGACAGAGAATCGGCCTCGAAATATTGTCTTGTAATATTTGGATTTGTGTTTTAATTAACCATGACTACTGTGGGTTTAGGGAGTTTAATTAAAGGCATTGTTAGGGCTAGGTGATGGTTTGTGTCTTCCTTCACTCACTACCTTTTTACAAGGAAAAGCTGTGAAGGCACCTAGATAATCATTTTCCTAGGGGATGGTTGGTGTCTCCTTCACTCACTACCTTTTTATAAGGAAAAGCTGCGAAGGCATCTAAATAATCATCTCATGTGATAGACTAATTTGGAGGACTCGTTGTTTATTCCTGTCACCAAGCGATAAGAGCCTAAGGGGCTTGGGTATCCACGGTGAGCTTTGCTCCGCCCTCCCTCTGGGGAATCTACAACGGGAAGTCCATTTGACAGTTAGTCACATACCTTAACTTGTTGACATATAAGGTGCACTCACTTGGTCGTTTGAACCCTTGAGTGGGGAGTCCTAGTTGTGGGTAATCCTTTGTCAATAAGGGCCTTTGTTTACATTCCTAGAACTTACACATGAACCTTAGTTTTGTGACCAGTAAAAATTACTTATTTATGCTTGTGTTTTGGACCATTATCATTTGGATTCAGTTGGACTTTTTGTCAATAAATGTGAACTTGTTGGGCCATTTAAACAGGGACAAGTTCATGTCCTTTGAAAATTAGGCCAAAAGCTTCTAAAATGCTAATGGGCTATTTTGTGTTTAGGCCTCTTATTATTTGAAGTTATTTAGTTATATTATCGCAAAGTGTAAACATGTTGGGCCTTTTCAACTGGGACAAGTTTGCACTGCGCAATAGTGTGACTAAATACTTTGAAATGATAACGGGCCGATTATTGTAAATTCTTTTACGAGCTTATTTATTTCATACATCACGCGCATCTCATGCATGCATGCATCATGTTAACCCTTTGTGCTTGAAAGCCATCATAGATTCCCGTTGGGTTAGGGAGAAAAAAAGATTTTTCAAGGGACCATCAACCAGTATGATCAAGTCAACCAACGAGGAATCCCGTTTGGATCGATTGGAGATCAAAGTGACCAAAATTGTTGAGCAACTGCAAGTTTTGACCAATGTTGTGGCTAGTTTGACTGTACCCAGTGTAGCCAGTGACATAAAGTTGTGCAACCGGAATGGAAAGACCATTGAGGAACCTTCAAAGACCAAGCCCACTTCCTCTGGGGTTACCCCTGCTAGAGACAGACGATTCTCCAAACTTGGTAGACCTTGTCAGAGGTGTTTAAGGAGTTGAAAAGGCAAGGACTCATAATTCCCTTAGAGCCTAGACCACTTCCAAACCCTGTGCCACGCTACCTTAACCTGAACCTTTTCTGTTGCCTCCACCAGCAAAGAGGTCATGACACCGACAACTGCGCCCGCCTTAGGCATGAAATCCAAGACCTCATAGACTCCCATAAAATACCCGACCCTGAAAGAGAACAACCCGATACACACAAAAAATCTCCACCCTCTCGCATAATCAACCCCGGCCTACCTGACAGCCATGTCCTTCAAACTCGCAACTACCAAACTTCTCGCAGGGGGATACATGGCAACAGTGGTAAAAGTGAAATAAAACAGAGGGAGGATCTTTGGGAAAACCTCTCGGACAGTGACGAAGGTGAATTGGCAGAAGAACTATTGAAACTGGAGAAGTTGTTGGTCGAAGGAAGCAAGAAGATAGGGGAAGACGAAGTTACAAATCACGGGGATGTTTATTTCCCTGATCTTATTCAACTCTGATCCATCATTTATTTTGTCTACTTGTTCGAACCTTTTTCTAAATGATAATAAAGAAGTTCATTTCGCTTACTTGCCTGAGTCTCATTCATTCAACCTGCACAATATGAGTATATTTGACAACCCTGATACCATGATATTCAGTGACACTCAGAACACGGAGAATTCTCAGCGGAGTAAGCAGAAAAAGAAAGAAAATCGGGAAAAAGGCAAGGAGATTACCAGATTTGGGAGTTCACCGAATTGGTCGATGAAAGCAGATTGAAGCTGCACTTTGCTGAAAAAAAAGAATTGAGCGGTCACCGAGGGAACAGGCGGAAGACCTAACCCAACAGGATAGGAAATACATACATGCATACACGTAACTTGCATTCTTGTTTTGTGTTTTGTTTTTACAGATTTCAAACAGATGGGAACCATCAAGGGGCGACCGGGGACATATGGCGCCGAGGAGCACAATGAGGATCCAACCCATCACGAAAAGGGAGTATCTCTACACTTGCATACTTATATGCACACGTATTTATTCTGTTGTTTTGTATTCGCAGGTCTCAAAGAAGGAAAGAGAAAGCAGCAGAATACAAGCAAATTGAAAGTATATTCAGAAATAAACCCTTGGGGGCGAAGCCCAAAATTACCAACAATTGAAAAGAGGAATGTCTGAGAAAGGAGAAATCTTTGGTGGCTAGACATATGTCCGATGATGACATTATATGTTATAGGGAAGAAACCCTAGAAACGATATGTGTGAGACGCGCTCTCATCCGGTGTTCTGAATGGACTGATCTCTGTCAGACTCATAAGCACTTGATTACGGGATCTCAGCAGTAGAAGCCCGAGGGTGGCAAGATGACTAGTTGAAGAGATAGTGGATCAGTGAATGACCGTTTGCCTGGATGTCCACCCTGGTTTACTGATGCTACGATATATGATATGGTTGGAAACGAAGAAAAAGTCTCTGAAATGAAAAAAAAAAAAAAAAAAAAAAAAGGCCACCTATAACCGATAAGCGTGAAGCTACCCATGGGCGAGTATTAGGACCACCATGAGGAGAAATGCTACCTTAAAGGGTAGGTGTGTCGAAAAAAAAAATGTTCAAAATAAAAAAAAAAAAAAAAAAAAGAGACAAAAGAAAAAGATGAAAACCATATCATGATGAGTATGCTGAAGTAATCACAGAATGTGATTAAGACATCCAGGTTGGTTAGACCCACTGGTTCGATTCTCTGAAACGAAATCACCAAGTTGGCTTACTTAATGACTAAGCTGCGAAAGAGCCTTGGCACACACACACATGGAGTCTAGCTCAGATCACCCATTCAGATGATTGGACTTGAGTATGTCGAGTACTTTGAAGGTTCTTCGGTTTCGACGCGAAAGTATTCGTTGAGGACAAAAATATGTCTATCTATCAAAGATTATCTCGTGAGAGGTTGTGCAATGTGTGAGGTAGATATCATATCAGCTGGGGGCGAAGCCCCACATCAGTATCAGTTTGAAGACGAGGCCTATCTCAACCTGGGGGCGGGGCCCACATAAGTTCAGTATCAGTTCTGCCAGGTAAGGCATTCTAGGGGCGAGGCCCATATCATTTCAGCATCAGTCTTGCCAGGTAGGGCAATCTGGGGGCGAGGCTCACATCAGTATCGGTATCGTCGGATATAGCACTCTGTGTACGGAGACACATTCAAATCAGTAATTGATTCAGAAATGAACCGCTTTCACTTCAGCATTGGTTCAAAAATGGACCACTCTCACATCAGTTAGGGTTCGGAAATGGGCCCCAATCACATCAGTTAGGGTTCAGAAATGGGCCGCTTTCACATCATTTATGGTTCGGAAATGGGCCGCAATCACATCAGTTATGGTTCGGAAATGGACCACCATCACTCTCATCACTTGCCGAAAATGGCGCTCCAAAATGGGGCACACTCTCATCACTTGCCGAAAATGGCGCTCCAAAATGGGGCACACACTCTCACTTGCCGAAAATGGCGCTCCAAAATGGGGCACACACTCATCACTTGCCGAAAATGGCGCTCCAAAATGGGGCACACTCTCATCACTTGCCGAAAATGGCGCTCCAAAATGGGGCACACTCTCATCACTTGCCGAAAATGGCGCTCCAAAATGGGGCACACACTCTCACTTGCCGAAAATGGCGCTCCAAAATGGAGCACACTCATCTTGCCGAAAATGGCGCTCCAAAATGGGGCACACACTCATCACTTGCCGAAAATGGCGCTCCAAAATGGGGCACACTCATCACTTGCTGAAAATGGCACTCCAAAATGGAGTACACACAACAGATGCCAAAAATGGCACTTTGAACGACATATCATATACATCTAATTTTGTTTTATATTTGCAGGTTTGTGGCCGCAAAGACCTCTCATCAAGTAACGGTTCAAAATGAGCCACATTCTCACACAGCACGGTTCAGAAATGAACCAGTACCACATCAGCTACCGAAAATGGCACTCCAAAATGGAGCACTCACAACATATGCCGAAAATGGCATCCCGAAAATGGAGCATAGTTCGAAAATGGACAATCATCACCACTGCGGCACTCTAGGTACGGAGACGCAACCGCGACGCCTTAGGTACGGGGCTTAGCACCATCAGTTCAGAACAACAGGCAGACCATGCGGCAGCTGGCGAGCCAGGTAAGTAAAAATGCATTGCACGAACTTTGATAGGGTTGTCACTGTCACACACTGAACAAATCCCATCAAAGTGGGGGCGACTGTAGGCATTGCATTTTTGCATACCGAACCCGATGAGGAGTCTTATAAGGAGGCACCGCCTTTTAGTCGTGGAGTTCGTGGAAAGCGGTCGAAGGAAAGGTTAAGTCAAGAGATAATACATTTTGGAAATTAATTCGCCGAGTTTGCTCAAAGTTCGCTTGCTAAAAGTTTGTTTCAAAGCGTGTCTACAACCCGAAAATCACCGCAAACCCTTCCAAGCCCACCTAGACACCTAAATCCGCATCCAAAGCCCATATTAAACCAAAACCAATCAAGCACCAAGCCCACCACCTATGAGGCCCACGACCTTGACACCAAATTACCCCTCCTTACACTATTCCAACATGATTTACCCAACCAAACTTACTTTAACCATTCCACCTCACTTTAACAAAATATTAAATAAATAACACTTCACTCATTCAATACCCATACCTCACCCATACTTCACTCATTCAAACCCATACCTCACCCATACTTCACTCATTCAAACCCATACCTCACTCATTCACACCCACACCTCACTCATTCAAGCCCATACCTCACTCATTCAAACCCACACCTCACTCATTCACACCCATACCTCACTCATTCACACTTACACCTCCACTACACCATTTGCCTATATAAACCATCATTTTCCACCTTGAAACCCCTAGCACATATCAAGATACATCAAGCAAAAAATCAAGCATTCACCAAGCATTTTAGGAGAAAAACAGCCCCCTCATCTCCCTTAGAAGTGACGCCACTGCTGCCTATTTCCAAGCCATTCACTGCCTCCTTTGAGACTTGAAGTCACGCCCAAGCCCTTCCATTCACTACCTCTGATCATTTCAAGCATTCATCCAGCCCCCTAACCCTCACATCTTCACGCATAAAGCACCCACTCGACTTCCCCTCACTTCCCTTGCACCCAACACGCAAAACAGCCCCTTATTTCACCCAAAACAGTCCACCAAACAGCCCATTGTCACGCCCAATTTAGCCCCTGGAATTTACACCCAAATCAACCTAATTTTAGCCCCAAACCAGTACACAAACTGACCTAAATACCCTCCAAAATTCGCCCAAAAACAGCAGCTCAAAAGCCTTCAAAACAGTCCCCAAAGTCACCAAAACAGTGAGCAAAAACTGCAGTTGTAAGCCCTTGAGTAAACCAAGCAAACGGCAGTCCAACGCCTCTTAAAAATCACCCAAATTGACCTTAATCCACTGCCAACCAGCGAGCCAAGTACGAAGACCTGAAACGCAGCGAAACGAACTCAAAACAGCGAGCAAAGTGCCAAAGCAGTGAGCAAAACGTCGAAACAGTGAATCGGTGGAATCGTGGTGACTTAGCCTTTCCGACGGCCATGTAACGCGTCTCCGAGCAATGACAAAAAAGGTTAGACCTGAGGGTTTATATTACAGAATTTTCTCACATAAAATAATGATTTAAAAATGTATTTTATGGCATTTTGGCATGAGTAATTAACTTGGCATGTTGTTGGAATTGGCTCACATGAAATAATGGTTTAAAAATGTGTTTAATGTGTTTAATTAGTTTAGTATGTTGTATTAAATTTATTTGCATAAAATAATGATTTAGGAAATGTATTTTTACTTGTTTAGTATGAATGATTAGCTCGGCATGTCGTTTAGGGTTAATTCACATGAAATAATGACTTAGAATGGTTATTTGAGCATGTTATTAGTTTACATGAAATAATGACGTAGGAAGTATGTTTAATTTAAATGGTTATTTAAGCATGTTATTTAGGATTAGTTTACATGAAATATTGACTTAGAATATGTGTTTAATAATGCTAGCATGAATAGTTAATTTAACATGTTAATTAATTTAGGTTACATAAATTAATTAAGGTAGGATTGCATGTAATTTATTTTTCTGTCGCATGAATGTCATTAATTAGTACGTGATGTGGTTTTGAGTGAATGGAATATGTATTCTTTTGTGGTATATTGGATGGAAACCTGGACATAAATTCCATAGCCGAATCCGAATGGACGGTAGTATGGTTTGCACTCGGGATACAACGCCCCGTACCACTTAAAAGACTCACATGTTTCATTTCACTCAAATTTGTATTTGGAGCATGATTAGATTGTTGTAATGTTGTTTTTACCTTCAAAGCATGTGAACTTAGATTTAGGCATGTATGTTGAGTAGACTTGGTTAATATTGCACAAATCCATTCATTACAAGTGACATAAGTAAGGGACCATTCCGAACCCAACGGTTTGAGGTCTTCCCTTGCGAGGGGTGAGTGCGGCCTTGAATCATTTTCCCGGTTCACACCGGGTGGCGACTCCATGTTATTTCATATTTCTCAGCTAGGCCGCGAGCCTAGGACGGCGTCGCCCAGTTTCTGTGTCTACACTTACTGAATTTCTTAACTCACACCACCTCGGTTTGCTAGTTTTGTAAGTTGGCAACCAGATCAGTCAGCCGTTAAGCTTTAGATGTTCACGCTCAAGACGAAGAACTACCCAGACTACAGTCACCCACTCTAGAGTCATGGGAATGTCATAGAAGTCTAGGAGTTATGATGATCATGTTATTTGTAGTGCCGTGCATGCTGTTTTGTAAATATGTAAATAAAAATTTTGATTTGTAAGTAAATTTTGGGCTTGAAGCCCCTGAGTATTGATGATGTGTATTGGATTTTTATTGGTTGCGAACCTGAGGTCCTATTGTATATTTATTATCAATGGCAACTCACATTTTGGTGCTGGACTGTGATCCATGTTATCTAGTTTTTAGGGTATGTCATATCCGTTTTTTGTTAGATTTAAAGCTCAGAGAGATATGTTATTCATGTCTCTCATAATATCAACCATGGAGGATCACTCACAAGACCACTGTGGTTCCTCAGGTCTAAGGACCATATTAACTTCTCAACTCGAGAAGACATCTATTGATGGTTCTATATAATATTTATTAGCTGTCTTCAGTTAGATAGTTCAATATTCATTCAATGAATGAATATCTGCATTTCTATAAGAGCTTTAGCTAAGCTCACAGTTTGTTGAGACAAACCATAAATCCATTACATATATAGGCAATGTACCAGTCTTATCGATGTTGGACAATTATGACCCATAGCGTCACTATTTGTAAAAGACATTGTGGTTTTTGTACAAATTAACTATGTAGCAATGGAAATTACATTTTATCATTTTGTAATTTGATTACTTAAATATATAAATGATAAAAGTCCTTATGATTAGTTCCGGATTATAAGATATGAGACAATATCAATCCATAACGGTTTAATCATTAAATATCCCTAGTTGTAGTATTATCGAGATTGGACATCGATGATGCAGAATAGACTAGTATTGCACTTGTGCGTGTTATGGAAGCGTAACAACATAGTTCTCATATATTTAAGTATTGGATACTTATGCAAGTGTGATAGGAGGTTGTGTTTACCGATGGTACGGAAACAGCTTCGCTCTGGATAGACCCCGCGGAATCCCATTGGTAGTATGACTATGTGTCTATGGGAATCCGCATCACGGTATGTGTATTTGGTCTTAACCTGAGACTTGCATCGCTAGTACTTGCGACAATCAATACGCTTTGGTTTTGGTCGTCCATGACTTTAATAGGTTATGTGTACGCCTCTTCTGGGTTTATTGAGAATCGTAGTGTTATTGGGTGTGATGTCAAGACAAAAGTATCACTTCAGTCATATGGAGATGATGATCACGCAGGGATACAGAACTGGTACTCTAATTGGTTGCAACCATCGGGATAATATAACAAGGTCATGATTATCCGATTAAAGAGACTAGTTGCTTGTAATCCGATATATGATTCATACGGGGCAGACACTATTCCAGCCCCAGGCCTTGCATGTGACATCCGATACTAGATCGAAATACGCAATACTACGTATACTACACCCGACATAGATTATATATTCCTTTAAGAATATTTCTGGAGAATTGGGTAGGCACGGTGCTTTGCTAGAAGCCAACCATATCTTGTAAATCGGTAAAAACGTTGTACGAGGTACGTACGTGTTCGGATAGTCCGACGACCGGATTTACTGCCAACATATCCAGGGATTTCATGGGTCGCTTCCTGAAGATTCACCGATGACGTATGATTCGAACATAATTAATCTGGGATTAATTACGGAGAGATTTTATCTAGGATAAAATACTATTTGAAGAGAGAGAACAATTAATTTGGAATTAATCGATAAAATAATATATTCGATATATTAAATGAAATTAGATTTCATAGCGAAATGAAAATTGGATTTTAATTCGGGCGAACGAGTTAATTTAGAATTAATTCGCTAGCGACGTGAATAGTAATTTTACTAGGCATAATTATTAAATTAAATTTGATTTAATTACGTCGCAACGGAAAATTCATTAATTCGAAATTAACGAACCCGAGCCTGAAATGTGTTTGTGAGCCCACTCAGATTTTGAATTAAAGTGGGGCCCATAAGTCACATCACAAGTCACATCGCCTGTCACTTTAGTGATGAAAGTCATGTCACCTTTTTGTGATTGACATCGAGTCACTATTCATGATGGGAGTAGATGGAGGCATTGAATGCATTTTTCCCTCCAATTTGCTTTATTCTTTTTGGAAAAGCATATACCAAATATTGGAGTTGACTTTGTTAGTAATGGTTTAAGAAACAAAACACAAAACAAAAAGGAAAAACTCTCCCTCCCTCCCTCTCTCAAATTGCCGAGCACTACAAGCAAGGATAAGAAAATTTTGTAGCAATTTTTCCAAATGCTAACACATTAAAGGATCATATAAGGTGATAGGGAAACCTTTCCCATTGAGCTTGGAATCTCATCACTCAAAGCTTGGAGCTTGGAGATCAACTTCAAAGGAAGCTTGAAGACTTCTCAAAGGAAGCAAAAGTTTTGTTATCAACACATCCAACCATCCGATCTTTGTAAGTATGTTTCCGCCATTCTTACTTTCGTATTCACATTTATTTCATGCTTTACATGATCTAGGGAATGCCTTAGAAACCAACAATGGTATCAGAGCCTTATTGAGCATAAAATTGAACTTAGGGCTTATATTCTTGATTTGAGCCTGTTTTAATCAAATTGTTTGTTTGAGTATGCTTGTATGTTGATAACTTAGAGTTATGCATGATCAATTTTAGAAAAAATTAATTGGATTAATTTTGCCCAAAATCTTAGGCTTGACCGAATACATATATGCCCTAAAGTCATGGTATTTTTTGTTCTTCTGATCATTGAATGATTTTAAAGACTTGGGAAATATGGATTTGAGATTCAATCGGATTGAAATCGAAATCGGATATAAAATCCCTACTAATACCGTGAGCTTTAAGCATGGAAATGAGTTGATTTTGTTTCAATTATGTTGGACATGTATTGATGATGAATAAGCATGATTAATTTATTAGATTAGTTTTTTGGAAATGTTAATTTAAATAGTTAATCATGGCTAAGCACTTTAATTAATTAAATTTTGAAATTTGGAAAATTAGAATTTAATTAATTGGGCTTAATTTAGAATTGGGCTTATAATGTTGTATTTGGGCCTAATGGGCTTGGTTGGGCCAAGTTGGTTTAGAACAATTGGATTGGATCCAAATTGGGCCTAAACTATTCCATTAAGTCCAAATATAACAAATGGGCCTTTTATGTTTAATTGGGCCTAATGGGCCGAAATTGTTTTCCTTGCAAATAGACTGATTCCTTTAATTGGGCTTTGGTATTTGGGTTTGACCCATATTGACCAAAGTCCATGACTTAAGAAATTAATTGAAAGCCCATTGGACTTTAATTAAATGACATTGGATGTTAATTGGGATTTGAGACCCATTTAGATTAGATTTGGAATTTAAGTCGTAAATGCGCATTTAAAAGTGTAATTATTTAATTTGGAATTAAATATAGAATTAGTATTGAATACGAATTAAATTAGATTTAAATTGTAGTTCGATATAATTCAAGAATTCGTACTTTGAGTACTTATTCTTAAACGAGTTGGACTCGCGCAAATCAAATCGTTGTTTGAACATTGGATGATCACTTTATTCAAAGATTAATTAATTAGATTAGATTGATTGAATAACATGCTTTGTGTGAATACATGGATGTTTTGAATGAATAATGTATATCGGATGGATATTAGAAAGGAAATGGCAATTTTAGAAATTTAGAATTTATTAAATTGGACCTGTGTCTAGCCTTATCTCTCGATTCTTTGTAATTCTCTTCTCACCTAATTCCCCTAAATGTTAATGAGGTTTCTCTAATTTTATTATGGAATTGGGTAGAAGTTAGAATAGTGCTAGCCGGGGAGAGGAAATGGAGTGATTTGTTCTAGGAACAATCTGTGAGATATCCATCCGCATATCATTATTAATTTATTTACCGCGCCTTATTATGCTTTTAGAATGCATGCTTAAGGGTGTATGATGAGACCTAACAAAGATAATAAATTAGTTGCCAATTTACGCGAAAAACCCTCAACAAATATTAAGCGTTTTCCTTTCATTGAGTGATTCTTACTCAAGATCCAAGATTGGCACTGGTTTGTTGGCCAAAGTCAAGACCTTTGTCCATCGCGGATGTGTTTGAATCATGAAGGCTTTGTTCCATATCGTATGTCTTGTCAAAGTTGTCATTTTTTGGCCAAAGTCAAGATCACTTCTTGTCCATCGACATCGATTACGAAGCTTTCCAAAGTCAATGGGTTCCGCTTAACTGGAATCATTAAGCTTGTTGTGCCAAAGCCAAGGCTTAGTTGATTCAGAGGAAATAGGTTAGGAAAATATATTGGATATATTGGCATATATATTGTATATATGTTTCGGACTTGGAGGTCCACCAACCGGATCTAGGAATTGGATAAGATCCAATTGATCTTAAAAATCTACCTAGTTAAATATCATACAGCTTGTTGGCCAAAGTCAAGGTTGTGTGTTATTTAACGGGATCCTAGCCCACTAGGAAACTGGGTTTCCCGAGTACTCGACAGAGGGTTAGAGGCTCACCGAAAAATAGTGTGAGGCTAGTATTGAATTTGCAATTACGTTCAAATAATTAGCTTTACGCGCTTTCAAATTATTTCGTCAATTATATTTATTAGTTGGACTAATATTTTATTATTTTTCTTGTAACAGTTAGACTGTACCCATACATCGTTAATCGAATAGTTGGACTATTGCAATTAAGATGACATGAAAGTTAAGCATTAAGGATATTGTCATGGGCGATAATGTCTTTAATGACACAAACTTTCAAGACTGGGATATGAATCTCAGGATTGTCCTGGGATCCGAGAAGTTACTATATACCATAGAGAGACCTTTTGGGCCTAAGCCCAGACCTGATCAGTTGCTTGAGCTAGAGCTTTGGAAGACTCATAGCGATGACAACTCGACTGCTCAATCGGTAATGCTTGCTGCTATGACTCCACAATTTCGCCATCAAAACAAGGGATTGGATCACTATGAGATGATGGCGAAGTTGCATGATCTTCACCGATCTAATCTTAGATCGCAAAGATATGAGTTGCAGAAGAAGCTCTTTCGCGCTCGCATGTCAGAGATGATTGCTGACATTGAGCAGCTGGGACAGATGGGCATTGTCTTCGAGGCTGAGACTTCAGTAAATTTGATCTTACAGTCTCTCCCCGACACTTGAAGTGGGTTCATCATGAACTACAATATGTTGAACCAAGACCAAACTCTTGGAGAGTTGATGTCCACACTGCGTGAAGAAGAAAAAGAGCTCATAAAGGGCAAGAAGCGCGAGGCGCATTTCGCTTCAACATTTCAGACTCCGAGGGCTTGGCCCAATGAGACTGGAGGTGTAAAGAAGAAGAAGAAGATGAAAGGCAAGGCCAAATCGTCAAAACCTTATGGGAAGGGTAAAGACAAATCCCAAGATGTATGTCTGCAGTGCGGAAAGCGGGGTCACTGGAAGCATGACTGTTGCAAGTACAAGGTACACATGAAGGAAATCAAAGCGGGCAAGGCACCGACTTCAGGAATGTTTGTTATAGAAATAAACATGTCTACTCCTAGTTTTAAAAATTGGATTTTTGATTCTGGTTGTGGTACTCATATATGTACTGATGTACAGGATCTGTAGATTAGCAGGAGACTGGCCTCAGGAGAGATTGACCTCCGCGTTGGAAATGGGACACGAGTCACCGTTTTGGCCGTTGGCACTTTTATTTTGGAACTGCCATCGAGGCATGTACTTAAACTATCAGACTGTTATTATGTACCTAGTTTGACTAGGAATATTATTTATGTATCTATGTTAGCCCAATGTGGGTATACTTTTGTATTTAGAAACACTGTGTGTTTTATATATAAAAATGATATGGAAATTTGCACTGCTGATGTAAATAATGGTCTTTATATTTTGAATATGAATCAATCTCAAACATATAATGTAACAAACAAAAGGCTTAAAGTAAGTAACAAATATGAAACTTATATGTGGCATTGTCGTCTGGGACACATAAACAAGACACGTATATCCACACTTTCGAAGAGTGGGTACTTGAACAGATTTGATCCAAATTCATATGACGTCTGCGAATCTTGTTTATTAGGCAAAATGCCTAAATCACCTTTTAGCGGTAAAGGTGCACGTGCCACCGAACTGTTAGCCCTCGTTCATAGTGACGTATGTGGGCCCATGTCTAGCCAGGCTAGATGTGGATATGAATACTTCGTAACCGTTACGGATGATGCATCATATTATGATTATATGTATCTTATGAGACACAAGTCGGAAACCTTTGAAAAATTCGAAGAGTTTCGACACGAAGTAGAAAAACAGACCGGTAAAAGTATTAAGACATTACGGTCGGACCGTGGTGGCGAATACTTAAGCAATGAGTTTCTTGATTACTTGAAAGAATATGGTATTCTTTCACAGTGGACTCCTCCCGAAACACCGCAATTAAACGGTGAGTCCGAACGGAGAAACCGAACTTTGCTAGACATAGTAAGGTCTATGATTAGTCGCATAGAGCTACCTATTTCCTTATGGGGATATGCATTGAACAATGCAATACTTATTTTGAATAAGGTTTCGTCAAAGTCTGTTCAACAAACTCCGTATTAGATATGGACAGGAAAGAAACCGGGTTTCTCATTCCTGAAGATTTGGGGTTGCTGGGCATACGTCAAACGTTTGGAAGGTACCAAAATTGAACCCAAATCGGATAAATGCCTATTTGTAGGATATCCTAGGGAAACCAAAGGATATTACTTCTATCACCCATAAGAGAACAAAGTATTTGTTGCTCTACATGCGGTTTTCCTTGAGAATGAATTCCTAAATGCAGTGATAAGTGGGAGGAAAGTAGAACTCGATGAAAATCAGAGTGATACTGTTCCTGGTACAGAATCCTTAGCAGAACAAGAATAGTCCATCAGGGATGAGACTGTACCACAATCTTCGAATACACAAGAACCGCGTAGGTCAGAGAGAGTCAGAAAACAAATTGAGAGGTATGGGTTTCTGATCTCACCTCATGTGGATATTAATCTTATTGAGGATGACGAACCAGCTACATATGAGGAAGCGATACAAGGTATCGACTCCAGTTTATGGCAAGATGCCATGAATTCTGAAATGGATTCCATGTACACCAACCAAGTTTGGACACTGGTTGATGCACCAGAAGGCGTAAAGCCTATTGGTTGCAAATGGGTCTTCAAGAGAAAGATCGACATGGATGGCAACATACAAACATACAAAGCTAGGCTTGTAGCGAAAGGGTATCGTCAACGACATGGTGTCGATTACGATGAAACTTTTTCACCCGTTGCCATAATTAAATCCATTCGGATTATGCTTGCTATTGCTGCATATTTCGATTACGAGATATGACAGATGGACGTCAAAACCGTTTTCCTTAACAAAAACCTTTTGGAGGATGTTTATATGCAACAACCTGACATTTTTGTCGTACCAAGACTTGCAAACAAGGTTTGTAAGTTAAATCGATCCATTTATGGATTGAAGCAAGCATCGCGTTCTTGGAACCAACGGTTTGATGAGATCATAAGAGAATATGATTTCGTTCAAAACGAGGATGATCCTTTTGTATATAAGAAGGTTAGTGAGAGCACACTGACATTCATTGTCCTTTACATTGATGATGTATTGCTTATTGGCAATGACATTCCCATGTTAACAGCGGTGAAAGCTTGGCTTTCACTAAAATTCTCCATGAAGGATCTGGGAGAAGCAGCCTTTATTCTAGGAATAAAGATCTACCGAGATAGATCTAGAAAGCTGCTTGGACTCTCCCAGAGCACGTACATTGACAAAGTGTTGAAAAGATTCAACATGAATCAGTCCAAGAGGGGACTGTTACCAGTGTCACATGGTGTCACTCTATCTAAGGACATGTGTCATAAAACTCAAGATGAGAGAGACAACATGAGTCAGATACCGTTCACCTCGGCAGTCGGATCGATCATGTATGCCATGATATGTACGCGACCTGATGTCTCATATGCTTTGAGCATGTGTAGTCGCTATCAGGCCGATCCAGGTTATGGTCACTGGATGGCGGTTAAGAATATCCTAAAGTATCTTAGACGAACTAATGATGCTTTCTTAATCTATGGAGATGTAGAACTTGAGGTAACTGGGTTTACCAATGCAAGTTTCCAAACCGATAAAGACGACTGCAAGTCGCAATCCGGGTACATATTTTGTTTGAATAACGGAGCAGTAAGCTGGAAATCTTCCAAGCAAGAGACTGTTGCCGATTCAACAACAGAAGCAGAGTACATTGCTGCAGCTGAAGCAGCAAAAGAGGCAGTTTGGATCCGTAAATTCCTAATTGGATTATGAGTAGTTCCATTAGTAGCTGAGTCCGTTCCATTATATTGTGATAATAACGGAGCTATAGCGCATGCTAAGGAACCGCGATCTCATCAACGATCCAAGCATGTTCTTCGACGTTTCCATCTGATTCGTGAGATCTTATGGCGATGTGAAGATCAAGAAGATCGCATCAGAGGACAACATTGCAGATCCGCTGACGAAAGATATTCCTCAGTAAAAGTTTAAGCGACATGTACATAGTTAAGGTGTTAGATGATTGAGTGACTGGCTATAGGTCAAGTGGGAGATTGTTGGACAATTATGACCCATAGCGTCACTATTTGTAAAAGACATTGTGGTTTTTGTACAAATTAACTATGTAGCAATGGAAATTGCATTTTATCATTTTATAATTTGATTACTTAAATATATAAATGATAAAAGTCTTTATGATTAGTTTCAGATTATAAGATATGAGACAGTATCAATCCATAACAGTTTAATCATTAAATATCCCTAGTCGTAGTATTATCGAGATTGGACATCGATGATGCAGAATAGACTAGTATTGCACTTGTGCGTGTTATGGAAGCGTAACAACATAGTTCTCATATATTTGAGTATTGGATACTCATGCAAGTGTGATAGGAGGTTGTGTTTACTGATGGTACGGAAACAGCTTCGCTCTGGATAGACCCCGCGGAATCCCATTAGTAGTATGACTATGTGTCTATGGGAATCCGCATCAGGGTAGATGTGTTTGATCTTAACATGAGACTTGCATCGCTAGTACTTGCGACAATCAATACGCTTTGGTTTTGGTCATCCAGGACTTTAACAGGTTCTGTGTACGCCTCTTCTGGGTTTATTGAGAATCATAGTGTATTGGGTGTGATGTCAAGACGGAAGTATCACTTCAGTCATATGGAGATGATGATCACGCAGGGATACAGAACTGGTACTCTAATTGGTTGCAACCATCGGGATAATATGACAAGGTCATGATTATCCGATTAAAGAGACTAGTTGCTTGTAATCCGATATATGATTCGTATGGGGCATACACTATTCCAGCCTCAGGCCTTGCATGTGACATCCGATACTAGATTGAAATACGCAATACTACGTATACTACACCTGACATAGATTATATATTCCTTTAAGAATATTTCTGGAGAATTGGGTAAGCACAGTGCTTTGCTAGAAGCCAACCATGTCTCGTAAACATTTTTAAGTCTCCTCATCGCGCCACGTGTCAGCTTTATATTAAAGTTATAAAATTAAATTAATAAATCTATTAAATAAAAATCATATTATAAGAAAAATACACATTATAATTTTATAAGAAATCTATTATAATAAGAAAACATATTATAGTATCCTATTAAAATAAAAATACACTATTAAATTATCTACAATTAACTTAATCTCTACGATTAATTTTTTTATTAAATTATAAAATTAAAATATCTCTACCATAATTTTTTTATTAAATTATTAACATAAGAAACATATTACAATATAAAAATATAATCTACTATTGAAGTAAGAAACCTATTAATTTAATTAATTTATTAATTAATACTTAATTATATTTATTAAATTATAAAATTAAAATAAAGAAACCAATTATAATAAGAAAATATATGATAATCTCATATTAAAATAAAAACATATGTAGCTCTTAATCTATAAAATTAACCTCTACAATTAATTTTTATTATTAAATTATAAAATTAAAATATCTTTACAATTAATTTTTTATTAAATAAAAAATATATTATAATAAAAATACATATTATAATTTTATAAGAATGCTTTTATAATAAGAAAACATATTATATTTTCCAATTCCAATTAAAAATACTATTAACTTATAAAATTAAATTAATAAATCTATTAAATAAGAACCATTTTTTTTACAAAAATTTATATTATACTATCCAATTAATTTTTGAATAATATCACAGATAATCCGACAAAGAACATATATATAAGTTAAACATTTTTAAATTTTCTCATCGTGTCACATGACACTTAATCTCTACAATTAATTTTTTTTATTACATATTATAATAAGAAGATATATTATAGTATTCCATTAAAATAAAAAAATATGTGTGACACCTAATTTCTACAATTAATGTTTTTATTATTAAATTATAAAAAAAAATCTATTACAATATAAAAATATAATCTCCTATTAAAATAATAAACCTAATACCTCTTTCTTGTATTAGTAGTGCTATCTAGGTGAGTACCCATAGACCTATCAATACACTGTATCAGCAGTGCTTTGGGGGGCTTTTTGGAAAAAACTGGCCATAATGAAACTGAACTAATAAACATCCTATAACTCCTATTAAAAGAAAAACGGAACCTCCTGCAGTGTACAAAATAAATTTTGTGGCTGAATAAAGGCGTTTCTTTCCACCCCACACGGCCAGAAGTAGATAAACGGGAATTAATTCTAATTCCCACTCTCAATATCTCTCTCAATTCGAAAATCCAGGATTTGAATTGATGTCCTTTCATTGATTCCTCCTAAATTGCATTGATTTATCCGTTTTCCATCGGAACGGAATAGAGGTTGACCCTTCGAATTCGTGCCCTATCTTTATATTTTTGCCTATCGGGCTACGATTGATTCGCTTGCCTCGAAGTTTTAATCCAATTCCGGGTTCTCTGTTATTCCTGTTTTATTTTCTTGCTGAATCCAAATAATGAATTAGAGCACATGGAGCCATTTCCTTATTTTTCTGTCAAGAAAAAATCTATTTATATAACAGATCGTATGGTAGGACATAAATTGGGAGAATTTGCGCCCACTATCAATTTCTTTGATGATTCCATCATACATGATTGAGTCACATCTATTATTATTTGTTAGTTTATTTTGAATTATTTCTATAAGTTTTTTTTTTATTTCATGAATTTTTTATTATTTAATATGTTTCATGATGCAGATTATGATTATTAGCTCTTACACAGTGAATTAGAAATATTATTTCAGAACTGAGAGACAAACAAATGAGGCATCAATATTACGTGTAAGTTATTATAAATATTCGGTTACTGTGTTCTTACAAGGACTTGAACAATCAGTAAAAACACAACACAAATTGAAAGTAGTAAGAAAATCCAGAATCAGCCTCAATCGCTCAGCCCCTGATATAATGCTTCAGACCCTGATGAGATGATTCAGACCCTGATGAGCAGAGCAGACCCTGAAATCAGACCCACGAGTTTAAGACCCGGACGAGTGATGTGCGTCAGACCCTGAAATCAGACCTAAGTGATGTGCGGCAGACCTTGCAATCAGACCCTGAAGATGAACTTAATGAAGTGTCTGCCTCTGAAATCAGCCCTTGACCCTGATCCTGATGTGGTTCTCGGCGGCCCCGAAGATGCAGTAATCGAGTCAGAATCGAAGCATCAAACAAGGTCAGACCCAATGCTTCACTATTCTGAGGCTTGTTGATATGGCAACAATCTCCTTAAAACAAATTCATCCCCTACCGAAAGGTGCAGTAGAACGTGAGACGTTTGTTTCCCATGATGCAACAGAATTAAACAAGTATGGGCACCACCAAGCTTGTTTCCAACGAACCACAAAGTGATTGAACTCTTTCAAAAAAAAAATAAAGACAACGAGGGGAAAAAGATTTTCCTTAAAACAATAGCTTTTGTGTGTTTCTTTTTCTTGTGTATGCCAAAAACGAAAACACTGCCCACTTTAAAAGAAATAAACATGCCAATTAAATCACATTAGGGTGAGACCTATCATTTGAAGTAACCACCAAGTTAATTAATAGAATTAATTTAACTATTAAGGAACTTCAAAAGGCTTGGAAAAATAAAGAGACTTGCAAAAATTAGCCGGGCCGGGCCCGCATAATTTGGTTCGGTATTCGTGTACGCAGGACGCATGGGTGCACACGAGTCAGGCCTAATCGGATTTTGATTTGCACCCCCTGCGCGCGCACGTAGAGAGAGCCTCTATCCTTATAACATTTACCCATCTACATATAAATAATCATATATAAACAAAATTTCTCTCTATTAGCTTTCTCACGTGGGACAAGTTCATTTCTCCTTATTTTCCAACACCAATGAGTGAACTTTGAGCAACAATTTCTCATTCACCCAAGCACCATTTTAAGCATATGAATATACCATTTCGAACTACTCACGGAGGAGTATCCGAATCACTCAAAAACAACCACTAACACGAAGTGGACCATGCTTAAAAGTTTACCTCAAAATGCTTACTAGGAGCATTTTTCCAACAATCCCCCACATGAATGAAATTGGCGAAAAAACGTCAAATAAAATTATTTTATAAAAACATTTTATTTTGACCTTGAAGAGTTCAACGGACAATATATCTCATTTACTAGCTGACAGTGGACACGATGTCATTGAACTGTACTGCCGTTCATGTAAATGAAAAACATATATCACATAAATATTTTACCTAACACATCTGAGTTCTCATTATTATGTTCATTTTGGCCATGAACATCTACCTGGTTCTGCAAGAGTTTCTAAGAATTGAGCCCCGTACATTCCCTTTGAAGCGGCCCCACTTCTCTCTCACATAGGTGATTTCTTATTTAAGAGTTTCTTGTAATACTCTGCTCGGATTCCCGACGCTGAAGAATCATTAAAAGCCTTTACTTAACCTCTATCCATATGAGCATCACTGTTTCATTTCACCATAGGAATGGACTAGAGGGTAACCCCCACAGTGAACCAATTATGTCTTTTACGAGTAGGTTGTCCCATTGAACCTAGATATTGAGATCTCTAGTCAACAAAGTTGGGTTTTCCTTCGTAATAAACATTTATCTAATGGGCTTTAGTCCCATTGCCCTGGATGATTTCACAACTAACTCTCTATTTAACCCTTTGGTTAGCGGATCCGCAATGTTATCATTTGACTTTACATAGTCAATCGAAATAACTCAAGTAGAGAGTAATTGTCTAACGGTATTGTGTCTACGACGAATATGTCTAGACTTACCATTACACATATTGTTATGTGCCCTTCCAATTGCAGATTGACTATCGCAATGAATGCAAATCGCTGGCACTGGCTTAGGCCAACTTGGAATATCCTCTAGAAAATTTCGCAGTCATTTTGCTTCTTCAGCACACTTATCTAATGCAATGAATTCTGATTCCATTGTAGATCTGGCTATCACAGTCTGTTTGGAGGATATCCATGATATAGCTGCACCTGCTAGTGTAAACACATAGCCACCGGTAGACTTTGAGTCTTTTATATTAGATATCCAGTTTGCATCACTGTATCCTTCGATTACAACTGGATATCTATGATAGTGCAACCCATAATTACGAGTAAAACGTAAATACCTGAGTATTCTTACAAATGCTTTCCAGTGATCAACCCCTAAATTACTCGTATATCTGCTGAACTTGTTTACTGTGCAGTCTATATCAGGCATTGTACAACTTGATAAATACATCAGACTCCCAATCACTCTAGAGTATTCTACTTGAGATATACCATATCTCTTATTCTTTGATAGATGTAGACTCATATCTAAAGGAGTTCTAGCCACAGCAGAATCATCATTGTTGAATTTACCAAGAATTTTATCCACATAGTGCGACTGATCAAGAATAAGTCCATCTGGACTTCTCGAGATCTTTATTCCCAGAATGACATCTGCTAGACCCATGTCTTTCATGTCAAACTTAGATTTCAGTATATTCTTGGTGGATTTCACCATTGTAACATTACTCCCGACAATCAATATGTCATCAACGTAGAGACATAAAACGACATAGCCAACTTCTGTCTCTCTGACATAGATACATTTATCACATTCATTGATTTTGAAACCATTTGCCAACATGGTATCGTCAAACTTTTTATGCCACTGTTTCGGAGCTTGTTTCAGTCCATACAAGGATTTTACTAACTTGCAGACTTTCTTTTCTTGTTCTGGAGTTATAAAGCCTTCAGGTTGTTCCATGTAGATTTCTTCATCTAAATCTCCATTCAGAAAGGCTGTTTTCACATCCATCTGATGTACCTCAAGATTGCGCAAAGCTGCAATCACTAGTATTACCCTTATGGAATTTATTCTCGTTACTAGGGAGAGTAAGTATCAAAGTAATCAAGACCTTCACGATGTCTGTAGCCTTTTATTACAAGTCTTGCTTTGTACTTGTCAATTGATCCATCTGCCTTCATTTTCATTTTGAAAATCCACTTGGACCCTAAAGGTTTACACCCTGGAGGAAGATCCACTAACTCCCAGGTGTGATTTTGTAAGATGGTTCAATTTCACTATTGATGGCATCTTTCCACAAAGCACCATCAGCTGACCTTACAGCTTCGTTATAGCTTTGAGGGTCATATTCTAGCAAAAATGTCAGAAAATCTGGACCAAATGATTTTTCCGTTCTAGCTCGTTTGCTACGTCTTGGTTCAAGTTCAACATCTTGTTGATCCTTTGGAACATTTATGAGTTCTTGGTCCTGACTATCTTCAATGATAGCCTCATGTGCTCGTTTGTGCACATTTGAATTCGAATTTGTTTTACAAGGAAAAACGTATTCGAAAAATGATGCATTCCTCGACTCCATTATCGTATTTTTATGAATATCTGGTATATTAGACTCATGCACAAGAAATCGATAAGCATTACTGTTATGTGCATATCCTATGAAAAACAATCAACAATTTTTGGTCATATTTTCACCTTCTTAGGTGGAGGAATGACTACTTTGGCAAGACACCCCCACACTCGTATAAATTTATAGGAATGTACTTTTCCTTTCCACATTTCATAAGGAGTTTTCCCTGCTTTTTTCCGTGGTATCTTATTTAAAAGATAATTAGCTGATAAGACATATTCTCCCCACATATTCTGAGGTAAGCCAGAGCTGATTAACATAGCGTTCATCATCTCTTTCAAGGTACGATTCTTCCGTTCTGCAATCTCATTGGATTGAGGTGAATAAGGAGCTGTGGTTTGATGTATGATTCCATTTTTTTCACAAAGTGCTTCAAAAGGGAAAACATACTCACCACCACGATCACTTCTTAACTCCTTAATTCTTTTATTCAGTTGGTTCTCAATTTCATTCTTATAGAGAATAAATTTCTCTATAGCTTCGTCCTTGCTTTTCATCAAATACACATAGCAAAATCTCGTGCAATCATCAATAAAGGTAATAAAATATTTATTACCGCCTCTTAATTGTATTGAATTAAAATCACATACATCGGTATGAATTAGATCAAGTGGTTCAGAGTTTATTTCAATACTATGAAAAGATGATCTAGTTAGTTTTGCCTCAACACACGTATCACACTTATGTCTGTTATTAATTTTAAAATTGGGAATATGATTCATGTTAATTAATTTCTGCAATGAATTAAAATTAACATGTCCTAATCTACAATGCCATAGATTAGAGTACTCAACAATACAAGCAGAAGAACTAGCTTTATTGATATTCTTGGGTTTAACAACCATTACATTGAGCTTAAAAAGCCATCAGTTACATACCATTTTCCCACATACATTCCATTTTTGGTCAAAACTACTTTATCAGACTCGAACACCATCCGGAATCCGTGCTTGTTCAGAAGTGATCCAGACACAAGATTCTTATGTATTTCTGGTACATACAGAACATTGTTCAAAGTCAACTATTTCCTAGAGGTCATCTTCAGAATCACCTTTCCTTGACCTTCAATCTCAGATGTTGCTGAATTTCCCATGTATATTTTTTCCCCATTACCAGCAGGCTCAAATGAAGAAAACATGCTCTTGTCTGAGCACACATGTCGAGTGGCACCAGTGTCAATCCACCACTCTCTTAGGTTAGAATCCACCAGATTCACCTCAGAAACCACAGCAGAAAGGTTAATGTCTGAAACATCTTGAGTCATGTGTTCCATCACATTAGCCTCTTGGTTCTTTTTCTTCTTCGGCAGTCTGCACTCAGAAGACTTGTGACCCATTTTGTCACAATTGAAGCATCTTCCTTGAAATTTGGATTTCTTGGAAACTCCTCCTTTATGGCCCATCTTTGACCCTCTGTTCTTGAGGTTCTTGTTCTTATGGCCATGTTCAACAACATTTGCTTTGGCCTCATGAGTTATCACTCTCTTGTCAGATACTCTGCTATCTTCCTCAATTCTAAGCTTAAGAACCAAGTCTTCAATGCTCATTTCTTTTCGCTTATGCTTTAGATAATTCTTGAAATCTTCCAACCAAGTGGTAGTTTTTCAATTATCGAGGCTACTTGGAAGGTTTCACTTAATACCATCCCATCAGCATGAATTTCTGCTAGAATAATCTACAGTTCTTATCATTGGCTTAACACAGTTTTGGAGTCAACCATCTTAAAATCTAAGAAGCGGCCTACGACAAATTTCTTAGTTCCGGCATCCTCAATTTTATATTTTCGATCTAAGGATTCCCAAAGCTCCTTAGCTGTTTTCATTCCGGCGTACACACTGTACAATGAATTACTTAGCCCATTCAGCATATAATTCCTACATAGGAATTCAGAATGTTTCCAAGCCTCGATGTCACTGATCACTTGAATATCATTCTCACCATCTTTGGGTATATGAGCATCTTCCTTTAGGAACCTTGCAAGGTTCAACGTGGTCAAATAAAAGAACATTTTCTGTTGCCACCTTTTGAAATACTGACCAGTGAATTTTTCAGGTTTTTCCGCAGCATGATTGACATGACTCACATGTCCAACAGGTTGTCTAGCCATAGAGGCAACAACACTTTGGCCAGCCACATAGGCTGCCACATTAAGCTCAGAGGCTGAAACATTTTGGCCAACCGAAGAGGCTGCCACAACATTTTGGAGTGCCACAAAGGCTGCCACATTAAGCCCAGAGGCTGGAACATTTTGGCCAGCCGAAGAGGCTGCCATGTTCGGATCAACTGTGTTTGGAATGTTTTCCATATCCACAAATTAAATTTATTTTAAGACTATTACAAATATTTGGTTATTGTTTTCTTACAAGGACTTGAAAAATCAGTAAAAACACAACACAACTTGAAAGTAGTAAGGAAATCCAAAATCAGTCTCAATCGCTCAGCCTCTGATATAATGCTTCAGACCCTGATGAGATGATTCAGACCCTGATGAGCAGACCCTGAAATCAGACCCATGAGTTTCAGACCCTGACGAGCGATGTGCGTCAGACCCTGAAATCAGACCTAAGCGATGTGCGACAGACCTTGCAATCAGACCCTGAAGATGAACCTGGTGAAGTGTCTGCCTCTGAAATCAGCCCCTGACCCTGATCTTGATGTGGTTCTCGGCGGCCCCGAAGATGCAGTAATCGAGTCAGAATCGAAGCAGCAAGCAAGGTCAGACCCAATGCTTCACTATTTCGAGGCTTGTTAATGTGGCAACAATCTCCTTAAAACAAATTCGTCCCCTACCGAAATGTGCAGTAGAACGTGAGACGTTTGTTTCCCAGGATGCAACAGAATTAAACAAGTATGGGCACCACCAAGCTTGTTTCCAACGAACCACAAAGTGCTTGAACTCTTTCAAAAAAAAAAAATAAAGACAACGAGGGGAAAAAGCTTTTCCTTAAAACAATAGCTTAAATCACATTAGTGGGAGACTTATCATTTGAACTAACCACCAAGTTAATTAATAGAATTAATTTAAATGTTATGGATCTTCAAATGGCTTGGAAAAATAAAGAGACTTGCAAAAATTAGATGGGTCGGGCCCACACAATTTGGTCCGGCATTCGTGTACGCAGGACGCGCGGGTGCACACGAGTCAGGCCTGATCAAATTTTGATTTGCACCCCCTGCGCGCGCACGTAGAGAGAGCCTCTATCCTTATAACACTTACCCATCTACATATGAGCAATCATATATAAACACAATTTCTCTCTATTAACTTTCCCATGTGGGACAAACTCATTTCTCCTTATTTTCCAACACCAATGGGTGAACTTTGAGTAACAATTTCTCATTCACCCAAGCACCATTTTAAGCATATGAATATACCATTCCGAACTACTCACGGAGGAGTATCTGAATCACTCAAAAACAACCACTAACACGAAGTGGACCATACTTAAAATTTTACCCCAAAATGCTTACTAGGAGCATATTTCCAACATAAGTAAATCAATTGTCTCATTTAAAATATAAAACCGACAAGATCCAGAACATTTACAATATCAATACATAAAATATATATTTAACCTACACAAAGTGCAGGCCATGCGCTAATTTATATAAATAATTGGGCTTGGTGGTGTATGGTTCAAGATCTCATATTGAGGTCCTGAGTTCGAATCCAGACAGTGCGTTTCTTGTAAGAGTCTGGGACAGTCGGGGGTTTTACATGCTCCGCTTAAGCCCGAAAAGGGTGATTTGACGGTGAGATTTCCAACGATTTTAAAATATAAATATAAATATATATATTATATTAAATAAATAATAAATATTTAAGCAATACGCGAAATCACCAATTTTAACTGACGCATATTGTTTTTGCTAGTTTCCCAAGGGCGATCCTGTGCATATAACTTGTAATTCTTGGTTTCAACCGAAGGATAAAAACAATCCCAATAGACTTTTCTTTATTATTAAGGTCAGTCGTACAGTACTTACTATACTTTTTTGCTCGTTAATGAGAAACTCCATTGTGGTGTTAACACTTCCACACACGTAATATTACACTACTATTTAATTACAATTGAAACGTGATTTATTATATATATATATATATATATATATATATATATATACACACACATTATTAGATTTTAGGGGCTTTAAATAAAGAAATATATATTAGATTTTAGGTGTTTAAAGGATGAGAGAAATTGTAAGGTTAGGTTTTTTTGGAGAAGAGGAATTGTAATCAATAGAGAAAGTGTGAATAATAATAGATTTTAGATGTTTTAAATAAAGAAATATTAGATGTTAGGTGTTTGTAGATGAGATGATTTGCAATCAATAGAGCGAAAATATGATTTATGTCAAAAATAAATAATAGATTTTAGGTGTTTTAAATTAAAAAAATATTAGAGGCATTTTAATAAATATTTATATGTATATATATCACGTGATGCGTTGAGCAAAAAAAAAATTCAACTTTTACTTTATATGGTTTGAATCAATTTTTAATTGTATTTTTATATGATAATGAAAACCGACAACTGAATAATTAAAAAATAGACCCGAAATCTTAAAAAAAAAAAAACTAAAATAAATTATAACTTGAAAATTAAGAAGTAAGAACCCTCATTAAGTTTCAAGAACATAAAGCAAAATATAAATGCTACATAGAAATAGTGGTGCTTGATTATAGTAATTAAATTAAATGAAAGAAATAAAATTTGAATTCTTAACCATACATGGGATTTTAAGCTAAGCAGCTTAGCCTGAGACAATGAAGATTGTGATTTGCGATTTTTGATTTGTGAATAAAGAATACATCTTCAATGACTCAATTTTATTTTCATTATCCTTATTTTGTTTTTGTTTTTCAGGCGTTGGAGATCTATAACAGTAATTGATTTTATTGGAAAACAATGAGAATATATATTCCAGTTGGATTCCTTTTTTTTTCTTTTTTTTTCTAACGTAATTTTATGTAATTTTTATTTTTAATTAAATTTTTAATAATAGTTTTTAATAATCCTATGTGAGCTGGAGCTTAAAAATATTTTATATATATATATATATATATATATATATATATATATCTATATTAGCTTGGGGATTTTAATTTAAACAATTTTAATTTTAATTTTATATATGTTTTTTTAATTTTAATTATATATATATATATATATATATATTATATATATATATATTTATATTTAAATAAAGAAATAAGATTATGATGATAAACTAGGTAGATTTATATACGTATTTGATTAGAATCAATTTGATATTTTTTATTAGGAATATGATAACTTAATTAATATTTAATTAAAATTATTATTATTATTTTTCTTATTTCAAAATTGAGTCGCCTACGTGGTGCAGTGAGAGAACTTAAATTTTTTTAACTTTTATATGTGTGTGTTTGGACGAAATACATATACACAAGTTAAAAAAAACACTTTCTGTTTTCTTTCTTTATCATTTATACAAAAGTTCTCAAGCAAGTTTTCAAGTAGTTTTGACTTGCATTCTCGAATGTATACATTAACGCAGTACGAACACAAATCTGATTCTTTCATGCTCAGTCTGCCAAATACCAGTCCAATTGCACTAAGATCTTCAAGACTCATTACAACTCAATTGAACTTGTTTTGTTACGGACATTACCAATAAAAATGGAACTAACAGTTTTGACTTGCATTCTTGAATTGTTTGGTTATTTCTTGGAATAAATTTGATTCAATCTTGTAAGGAACCTAGGACACCACTTATCTCCACATTGGTATGATATTGTCCATTTTGGGCCTAAGCCCTCATGGATTTGCTCTTGGGTTATACCAAAAAGGCCTCATACCAATGAAGATACATGTCCATCCTTATATGCCCATGATCTTCCCATTTCTAACCAATGTGGGACTTTGGGACTTTGTTTGCACACCTAACAATCCTCCCCTCGAACAAAGGACTACAAAGGACCACCGAGTTGTTTCTTGGAATAAATTTGATTCAATCTTGTAAGGAACCTAGGACACCACTTATCTCCACATTGGTATGATATTGTCCATTTTGGGCCTAAGCCCTCATGGATTTGCTCTTGGGTTATACCCAAAAGGCCTCATACCAATGAAGATACATGTCCATCCTTATATGCCCATGATCTTCTCATTTCTAACCAATGTGGGACTTTGGGACTTTGTTTGCATACCTAACAATCCTCCCCTCGAACAAAGGACCACAAAGGACCACCGAGCCTCCCCTCAAACGATCATCCGTCCGTCCGGCGTCCACTCTAGCCTAGGCCAACTCTTCTTCACCGTGTTGGGATTAGGACACGTCCATGAAGACCGGAGCACACCGCCTATCTAACCGAGCACATTCACGGATCACGATCGGGGCTCACCGTCTTTTTGTTCGATATTCCGAGGATTCATCCACATAGCTAACTCCGGGGCATGGCTCTGATACCACTTGTAAGGAACTTAGGACACCACTTATCCACTTTGGGCCTAAGCCCTCATGGATTTGCTCTTGGGTTATACCCAAAAGGTCTC
This sequence comes from Zanthoxylum bungeanum, assembly GCA_019454045.1. Taxonomy (NCBI): domain Eukaryota; kingdom Viridiplantae; phylum Streptophyta; class Magnoliopsida; order Sapindales; family Rutaceae; genus Zanthoxylum; species Zanthoxylum bungeanum. Next base: position 131,649 of record SKCR01023804.1, read on the forward strand.
ATACCAATGAAGATACATGTCCATCCTTATATGCCCATGATCTTCCCCATTTCTAACCAATGTGGGACTTTGGGACTTTGTTTGCACACCTAACAAATCTCAATCTACATCAACATTGCGAAGAATGGACATTGCCACGAGACTGATAAATATGTCTCTATGTCGCATCGCTGTGAAGTATTGATTACTGAGTTACCCTAAGTGATTGCACCATTTTAAAATTGGCGGCCATTATTGGTAAAGTTTTAAGATAGCTTTCGGTGATGGCAGGGTGTGTTGGATTGTTCAAGCTGCCATGGATCCAAGCAATGTCATGCAGGTTTCCTTGCAAGATGTTTAGGTATTTGGTTCCTTTTTCATATACTGAATCCTTTTATTTGAAACCTTTAGATGTCATTATATTTTATATTTTGCATTTCAGGAAATAAGTGGTATGTCAACTAGATTAGTGATCTAATGGCAACTGATTATGGTGAGTGCAGAAACAAAAGTATATGGACATTGCAAAGCTTTGATTCTTCTGAGGGAATGTGATCAAGTCTCAGCTTTAACAGTGACGTAGAGAATAGTAATGTCTAGATATTAATAGTGTGTCTAATAGGAATTTCTTTTATATAGGAATAACTCTTTACAATCTTGGAAATTCCCATTCATTTGGAAAATTATTGCCCCAAAAAAAGTCTTGGTTGTTGTTTCTTAAGAGAGTTCGCTCAAAAGAATTTCTACATAGGAGGGGGATTTTAAATGGCAAATCATTACGTTGTGCTTTTTACGATAAGAGTGTTGAATCCATTAAGCATTTGTTTTTTCTCTGCCTTTTTGCATGGAACATTTGGTCATGGTTATTTTTGAATGGTGGGGTGTTCTATGGGTTATTCTAGGGAATATAGTTGATTTTTTACACTCTTGGGAATTTTTGTATAATAATATGGTAAGTTATCATATTTCATTGATTATCTTTTTATTGCGGTATCTTTATGTATTTGGATTGAAATGAATTAACCTATATTTAAGGATCTCTCATAAGAATTTCCTCAAATATGTTATAACATCATTTATCTCACTTTCAAGTGGATCTCTATTATGTGTGATGATTGGATCCATGGCGGTAATGAGCGACAATTTACCATTTCTATTACTCTCAGCTTTTCTGCAGTGTCGTAAACGTGTAGATTATTTGTAGAGGTCAAGTTACAGCCTACTTGCATCTTCTTATTGGAAATTTTAAACCAATGAATGGAACAAGTTTATGAATTGAAGATGTATAAAAATCTTAAGATATGCATTATGATTTATGGATAAAATTAGAAAAGCAAATAAAGGATCTTTTTAGTCAAGATAATAAAGCTGTTTCATTTTGTTTTTTTTCCTGGAATATGATTCTATGCTTTGATTCATTGCCATTGGTAGTGGAAAACAGAATCAGCTTCTTCCAAGCAATTCTTAAACTATATCTAGTAAAACAAAAATGTCACACCCTTTTTGCTTTCATAAATACTTGTCATTTCTTCCCAAAAATTCAAAGCAGCTAGCATCCCAACAAATTCCATTAGCTATGGCTCAGTCACAAAGCTATTATACCACTGGAACAGAGAAAAATGGCTACTCACTGTTGTGATTAAACACACAATAATAGAGGATAATTTGAGAGAAAACTCTTCTTTATATACCAACAAAAGAATTACAAAGCTTCCAATATCAAGCTTTACAAAAAACTCTCACCAATCACTCTCACTACACTTTCACACATTTAGGGATACTTAGGATGACTTCAAAATGCTCATTTTATAGTGTCCAAACCGCGTGAACAGTGCCACGCGGTTTGGCACACGTTTTCAACACAGCTTGCCATAAGCTGTTTTCATTTCCTGCATTGCTGGCCATTCTCATCAACTTTCGGTGATGAGATTGGCAGCTGTCTTCAACAAATCTCCCCCTCGGTGAAGATTTCCAAAATCTGAGCCGACCATCAATCATCCAAATCCGGATCCTCCAAAGGATCCTCCCTGGCTGCATCTGAATGACTGCCTACGTACCCTGAGTTGGGATCAAGCCAATCGTAGTTCTCTGAATCTCCCCACTCTGACTATGTGGAGAGTTTTGTCATCCCGGCTATGGCACGACAGATTTCAAGCTTCTCTTTCGGTAAAACCTTCGTGAACATATCGGCACCGTTGTCGTCGGTGTGAATTTTCCTGAGTTCTAACAGCCTTGAGCTCAGGACGTCCCGTATCCAGTGATACCTCACATCGATATGTTTTGACCTCGAATGAAATGTCGTATTTTTACCGAGATAGATAGCACTCTGGCTATCGCAGTACAAAATGTACTTCTCCTGCTTGAAACCCAATTCCTGGACGAATGTCTTCATCCACAACAATTCCTTGCAAGCTTCCGTCGCTGCAATGAATTCCGCCTCTGTTGTAGAAAGTGCAACACATCTCTGCAACCTAGACTGCCATGCCACAGCTCCTCCTGAGAGAGTAATCAGATACCCCGAAGTAGACTTTCGGGTATCCACATCTCCTGCCATATCTGAATCGGTGTAGTCTATCAACAATGGCTTGTCGCTGCTTCCAAAACATAACCTCATCTTGGATGTGCCTCGAAGATACCGCATAATCCATTTGACAGCATTCCAGTGTTCCCGTCCTGGGTTTGACATAAACCGGCTGACCAATCCAACTGCGTGTGCTAAGTCTGGCCTCGTGCACACCATGGCATACATAAGACTTCCCACTGCTGAGGTGTATGGAACCTGTTTCATTTCCTCCTTCCCTGTCTCAGTAGAGGGACTCTGTTGTGTACTCAATCTAAAGTGGGTAGCAAGAGGAGTGCTAACCGCTTTAGCCTTGTCCATCTGGAATCTCTGAAGTACCTTCTCGATGTACTCCTCCTGTGACAAGTATAACTTCTTAGCTTTCCGATCACGACCGATCCTGATGCCAAGAATCTGTTTAGCTGGCCCCAAGTCTTTCATCTCAAAAGACTTACTCAGTTGCTGCTTCAAGTTATCAATCTCGATTGATTCCTGCCAACTATCAACATATCATCTACATATAACAGTAAGATGATAAAGTCATCGTCAGAAAACTTTTGAACGAAAACACAATGGTCTGAAGTGGTCTTCTTGTATCCCTGCTCCCCCATAACTGACTCAAACTTCACGTACCACTGTCTCGGTGCCTGTTTCAAACCGTATAGGCTTTTCCTGAGTCTGCACACAAAGTCCTCTTTCCGCTGACTCTGAAGCCTTCTGGTTGCTCCATGTAAATTTCTTCTTCCAGATCTCCGTGAAGAAATGCGGTCTTGACATCCATCTGCTCAACTTCCAGGTCGAGGCTTGCTGCTAAGCTGAGTACCACTCTGATGGATGACATCTTCACAACTGGAGAGAAGATTTCATCGAAGTCAATGCCTTTCCTCTGATTGAATCCCTTGACAACTAGTCTGGCTTTGTACCGGGGTTGTGAAGTATGCTCTTGTTGCTTCACTCTGTACACCCATTTGTTCTTCAAAGCCCTTTTGCCTCTTGGCAATTTCACCAACTCAAAAGTGTGATTGTCATGCAAAGATTTCATCTCATCTTGCATGGCTTCCTCCCACTTTTCTCTGTCATCTGTTTCCACAGCCTCCTTGTAGCTCTCGGGTTCTCCCCCGTCAGTAAGCAGCACATACTCATATACAGAGTATTTGGTTGAAGGTCGCCTCTCTCTGTCAGACCTTCTCTGTGGAACTGTTGGTGGAACTTCTGGTACTGGTGGTTGATCATGATCATCATCTCTGGGAGCTTCATCACCTGTACCCTCATGTCTGGGAACCTCATCTTCAACTCGTATTGGCACCGGTGTATGAGGTTCTGGATTCACATTTCTGTATTGCTGGGGCTTGTATTGTCTTATCCTTCCGGATATTCTCTATGGTCTGGTCTTCAACAAAGACAACATCTCGGCTCCTGACGATCTTCTTCTCCACAGGATCATACAGTTTGTAGCCGAAATCATCCTGACCATAGCCAATAAAGACACATTGTCGCGTCTTCGCATCAAGCTTGGATCTCTCGTCCTTTGGGATGTGTACAAAGGCTTTGCACCCAAAGACGTGCAAGTGTTCATAAGACACTTCTTTACCTGTCCAAGCTTGGTTAGGAACATTACCTTTCAGTGCGACCGCTGGGGACATGTTCAAAACATGTACTGCTGTGATGAGTGCCTCCCCCCAGAATGTCTTCGGCAGCTTGGCTTGTGACAGCAAGCTTCTGATCCTCTCGCACAAGGTTCTGTTCATCCTCTCAGCTAGGCCATTCAGCTGAGGTGTCTTCGGAGGTGTCGTTTGATGTCTGATTCCTTGCATCTTGCAGTACTGATCAAACGGACCTCTGTATTCTCCACCGTTGTCTGTTCTGATGCACTTCAGTTTCTTGCCGGTTTCTCTCTCCACCAAAGCATGAAACTCCTTGAACACTCCAAGCACTTGGTCTTTTCTCTTCAAGGTGTATGCCCAGATCTTCCTTGAATGATCATCAATAAATGTCACAAAATACAGTGACCCACCAAGTGTTCGTGTCTGCATCGGACCGCATACATCTGAATGTATGAGATCTAGTACCTCCGGTTTCCGTTGAGGCGGGGAGCTCTGGAAGGATACTCTGTTCTGCTTTCCAGCCATGCAGTGTTCACACTTCCGTAAGTGTGAGTTCTTCAATTCCGGAAGAACATTCCGCCTGCGTAGTATCTCCATCCCTGTTTGGCTCATGTGACCGAGCTTTTTGTGCCATAGCTCGGCTGCCTCATTGCTGTTGACTGTATTTATGCTACTATTTGAAAGCTTAGCATGCATCAAATACAGAGTTGAGTCTTTCTTACCTCGTGCCACGACCATTGATCCTTTAGTGAGCTTCCAGCATCCGTCACTAAAGGTGCTGCAGAAACCTTCATCATCCAGCTTGCCTGTTGAGATCAGGTTTAAACGGATATCTGGGATGTGCTTGACTCCCTTCAATACTAGCCTTGTTCCGTTCTCTGTTTCAAGGCAGATGTCTCCAATACCGACGGCTTTGGACTGTCCGTCATTCCCCATCCTTACAGCACGTAGTCCCCTGGTGTGTAAGATGAAAAGAAGTCTCTGCGAGATGTGGCGTGTATGGATGCGCCACTATCTATCACCCAACTGGTCTCGTGGCTGGCAAGATTCACAACATCTTCTTCATATATTATGCAGAAGTCTTTAGAGGTCTTCTCGGTGGTAGTAGCAACTCTTTCTTGGTTAGAGTCACCATCTCTCCTGGACTGCTCGTTCTTCAGCTTGTAACAGTCCCTCTTTATATGGCCTTTCTTTTTACAATAATAGCACTCAATATCTCTAGTTTTAGATTTACCTCGGTTCTTGTCTGGTCTACCTGGGCCTCGGCTTTTACTCCTCCCCCTTCTGGTGTTCTTTTCTGTCACTAAAGCTTCTGAGGTTGAGGCTGATGCTGACTCCTGCATTCTCATCCTCTTTTCTTCCTCGAAGATCCTGGTCTTTGCCATCTCCATAGTGACTTTCCCATCTGCGGCTGAATTGATCACCGTAGATCTGAACGTTTCCCAAGATTCTGGTAACGTATTAAGGAGTATTAAGCCATTTACCTCATCTCCGAAGTCTATGCCCAATCCAGACAATTCCTTCATGGTTCCGAGGAAATCGTTGATATGATCCGCCACAGCTGTACCTTCCTGGTATTTCAACCCCATCATCTTCTTGATGTAGTACAGCTTGTTGTTTCCAGTCTTTGCTCGGAAAAGCTCCTCCAGCTTTCTCCATAAAACACGTGCATTTGTCTCTTCACTGACATGGTTCACGATACTGTCGTCGATCCACTGACGAATAGTACTGCATGTTTTCTGGTGAAGATTAGCCCACTTTCCATCGGTCATTCCTTCTGGTTTCCTCCAGAAATACCGATCCATCATAGTCCTTCACATACAGAAGGTCTTTCATCCTTCCTCTCCATGTGAAATAGTTTGTACTGGTTAACAAAATCATTTTTCCGTTGCTCCCCTCCATCATAAAAATTCTAAGCAGAATTTCAAAAAACGGACCTCACCGTTGCGTCCGGAATGGCCGAAAATGGTGGAAATGACACTTCGTTTGTCAAAATCCGACACAGGGACCAAATTGCAAATTCCAGAAATTACAGGGGTCAAAGTGCAATTTCCGAAAGTTCAGGGGCCAAAGTGCAATTACGGAAAACTTCAGGGAACTAAATTGCAATTTCAAAATAGTTCAGGGACTAAATTGAAATTTTTTGAAAGTATATGGGCTAAATTGTAATTTCCAGAAAGTTCAGGGACCTATCTGAAATTTACCAGACACCGATGATGTGGCAGCTGACGTGGCAACAGTGCTGACGTGGCTGTTGACTGGATGCCACGTGGACGCTGACTGGGCTGCTGACGTGGACGGCTGACTGTGCAGGGTCTGCTGACGTGTCGCTGACTGGACGCTGACTGGACGACACGTGGCGGCTGACGTGGTCGTCTTCTTCCTTGAGCAGCGCGTGGAGCGTGTGTCTGCGCGTGGAGCGCGTGTCTGCGCGTGGAGCGCGTCGCGATCTCTCTGTTTGGCGCGTGGAGCGCGTGCGGTGTCTCTGGACCTCCGATCGATCGCCGGAAAATACCACCGTGCTCGTCTCTCCGTGAAAAGTCCGATGGTGTGCTCAAAATCGATTTTTGACAACTTTCGTCGGAATCGACTTTCCGAACCGAAGCTTCGTTTCCGAATTTCGGGATCCATCCGTGTAACCGTAGCTCTGATACCACTTGTTGTGATTAAACACACAATAATAGAGGATAATTTGAGAGAAAACTCTTCTTTTATATACCAACAAAAGAATTACAAAGCTTCCAATACAAGCTTTACAAAAAACTCTCACCAATCACTCTCACTACACTTTCACACATTTAGGGATACTTAGGATGACTTCAAAATGCTCATTTTATAGTGTCCAAACCGCGTGAACAGTGCCACGCGGTTTGGCACACGTTTTCAACACAGCTTGCCATAAGCTGTTTTCATTTCCTGCATTGCTGGCCATTCTCATCAACTTTCGGTGATGAGATTGGCAGCTGTCTTCAACACTCACTTGTACACGGGAGCGTGGGCGAAAACTATGATATAGTTCTGGCTGTGAGGCAAAAGGATTCTTTTGGCAATTCCCAGCAAAGCGTTATCTCAAAGCCAAAGGATTCCTTTAGCAAGCCCCAGCCAAACGATTTCTCTAAGCAAAAGAAAAGTTCCAGCTCCAGTTCTGATGACTCAAGTGATGACGAAAAAAATAAGGTGAATAAGCATAACTTTATTTAATTTTCGTTTTGGAAGAGTTATATAATTTTGTTTCTTGTTTTTAATTCAGAAGCGTGGTAATGGAAAGTTGCCACCAAAAGTCGAAGGTGCAACAACATATGGACCCTGGGGAGGTACTGGTGGATCTGTGTTCAACGATGGAACCTATACAGGAATTAGGCAAATAAATGTCTCTAGAAATGTTGGAATTGTGTCCATGAAAGTTTGTTATGATCAGGATGGGAAAGCTGTATGGGGAAGCAAACATGGGGGCACTGGAGGATTTAAGCATGATATGGTATCCTATTCATAGATTTATTCAACAGTTTCAGTCCGTTAGTTTCGCCATAAAACGATTTCCATAACTAAGATAATTTTCATAAATATCATTTTTTTTTCAAAAAGGAAAGTGTTTTCCGTGTTTGACTATTATCTAAAAATATTTTTCAAAAAATATTTACAGCGAAACAAAAAGACTATTTTGAATATAATAAGATACATGTTCAATAAAAAATTACTAAATTCATGGTGCAATTTGGCAGGTAATATTTGATTATCCATATGAAATATTAACACAAATATCAGGAACATATGGTCCTTTGATGTACATGGGACCAAATGTTATAAGGTCTCTCACATTTCATACTACCAAAGGGAAGCATGGGCCAATCGGAGAGGAACAAGGACAATCATTTTCTCACAAAATTGAAGGAAAAATTGTTGGATTTCATGGGAGGAATGGTCTGTTCGTGGATGCTATTGGTGTCTATGTAAAGGAAGGGAAAGTAACATCTGCCTCACATCCTGTTTCCAACGCAATTGTCAAAGTTGATACACCTATAGCTGAGATTGATAACCCTCAGTGGTCTAACAAACTACTAGTTTCAAAGCAACGATTACCGGAAGAGGTACATGATCTTGCTAATAATATTTCAAATTTGCTGATTTTTTTCTTTTTAAAGTTTAAGGAAGATCTCTTCTAATATTATATTATATTATTTCATTATAAAAAAGAATAGAATTTGAATGCCTCTATCACTTTTATATAGATTAGCTTTTTCGCTTGACAGATCATCATTAATTAGGTTTCAAAGGGAATGAGAACAAGAGATGTAAGTTGCGAACAAGGCCTGAACTCTAATAATTACATGAATTTTTTATCAACTCATGCTGCCATCAGTAATCGAATCCAAGATCTACTATATAAAGTAGATGTATTTTGACCAAATAAACTATCACTTGTTGACCTGTAAATCTGCTGATTAATTAATAAGTTCCACAACTTATTGTTTAGGTTGCCTGTGGGGTGATAAAAGAACCAGCTCCATGCGGACCGGGTCCATGGGGTGGAGATGGAGGGAAGCCTTGGGATGATGGAGTGTTTTCTGGGATTAAGCAAATATTTGTGACAAGAGCAGAAGCTATCTACTCTATTCAAATTGAGTATGATCGAAATGGACAATCTGTTTGGTCTGCAAAGCATGGAGGAAATGGAGGAACATACACGCATCGAGTAATAATTTAATTAACACCAAATTGCAAACTAGTTAATTACTTTGATTGATGTGCTCATATGTGATCAATTTTTCAGATGAAATTGGAGTACCCCCATGAAGTTTTTAATTGCATATCTGGGTATTATGGTCCCATAAGCAAAGATGAGAGGCCACAAGTTGTAAGATCACTAACATTTTATACAAGTAGAGGCAAATATGGTCCATTTGGTGAGGAAGTTGGAACATTTTTCACTTCAACTACAACAGAAGGTAAAGTTGTTGGGTTCCATGGAAGGAGCAGCTTCTATTTGGATGCCATTGGAGTGCATATGCAACACTGGCTTGGAAATGTAGGACCCGCAAGACCATCTCGCTTCAATTTTTTGAAGTAGCTAGGAGTTATTTACCCAAATAATTATGTTGGTGTGTCACTGATAACTTATGAGTCATAAACAATAAGCCTGTGTTTGAGATGCATTCACTACAATAACATGTGTTTAGTCCCATGGCCATTGTGGGCTAATCCATCAATCAACTTGTTGTAATGCTGCATTTGAAGTTTTTGAAGTTTTGAAATAATTAACCCAAGTTACCAATTTCATTTATCTTCCATGTCACTGACTTATATAAGCAAGATCCAGTTGAACATCTTGTTAGATGGGCTTATATTAATTATGATATGGGTTTTAATAAAACACTAAGATAATTGGTTTTATAATAGAAACTATGAAGCTCAATTGTCTGATCTAATAAAATGGGCAAGACTCTATATTAATTGATGTGTGGAAATTAGAGCGGACTCTAGAACTGTTATGGGCTTTTGATAGGTGAGTTCATTACACTCCATAAATTAGTGAGTTAAGGTCTCACATTCACTCTCATATAATAGCTTACTCAATAAGCTTCATTTAATTGTATAAATACACATGTTTTCCTATATATCTCTCAAATATTAATTAATCCTTCATTATTGAGAATTGATGTAAAGCAGAAAGTTAAGCTTTATATCATATCGTATTTATGCATTATTATATATATTATTTGTACGGGCCAAATTTGGTCCAAGGGTAATTTCGACCTTTCGCCTCAAGCCCACTGCTAAATGCACCCCCAAAACCCCCTAACCATACCCAAATACCGATATTTGAACGCCTTTAAATGCCAACCCATAAAACGTCAATACCCATAACTGCCCTTCATGACTGCCCATAACTGCCTCTTCATGACTCGACTGTTACAAGCACCCAAAACGTATAACAATTAAGGCATTCATGAGTCCCACCTCGAATCGCCTATAAGAGGAACCAAAGTCCAGAAGAGAAGGGGGGAGCTTTTCTACTTATAGCTCGAATAATGTTCTCTCTAGGGACCCCTTACCTACAGCCCTCACGGTAGCTCACAGGAATCAAGGTAATCTCTGACCTTGCTCCTCCTTCTACGGTATTAATAGCTCACTTCCACAACTGACTTGAGCGTCGGAGTTCCCCCGGCACCCACCACATCGGTGGGTAGTCTACTCACGCTCACTCTACCTTTGTTTTGCAGGATCGCTAGTGCCACATACCTACAAATTCTCGATTGTGGACCTCGGGCGAAAACCAGCATCCATAATTTGGCGCCCACCGTGGGGCCTTAACGATTCATAGCATTCAAAGATCTCTCCATTTACGATCTTTCCAAACACCCCTACTCGTATGGCGTCACGCAACGAGCACACACTATATCTCATGATCACTTAATGAGCCATCCTCCAAAAACAAATACATGCATCAAGATTGTCATCTGGCCACTTGTTCCGTTCTTAATAGGAAGTCTGTTTGCTTCAATTGACATATATAGACCATCATTTGAACCATTCTACACACTTCCTCCAGTCGACATGGGAATACCCTCGTAACCCCCAACATACCCAATCAACCAAGAAGTGTTCTCTATAATTGACATCTATTCTAGACTTCTTAGGGCGGTTACCATCTTCTCTAGATGGTATAGATAGAATGTCATTCCCTTCAGACTACGTAAGAGGATTGTCATCACTTCCAGACTACATGAAATAAGTGTTATCTTCTTCAAACGACGTTAAGAGGATTTCCATATCCTTCAGAATACATTAATGGATTGTCATCAATTTTAGACTCCATTCCACCAGAGTCTCATGGACCTACATAAGGAACAAGGCGCGTCCCCTCAATAGAACCATTTTCCTTATCATTCACCTCATATGATGAAGCGATGTACTTGGCATAAAAGATTGTCTCAGTCGACAGTACCCGAGTGAAGATTTGGCGAGGACATCCCGGTCAACATTACCAGGTATGACTTGCACTTTTTAAAAAAATCATCAGTCGACATTAGTAAGGCATTAGACTAGTTATGGGTGTCCCAGTCGACATCAATACGTGGCTTGGGACTTGTAATAGACGTCCTAGAAGGTATTACAATCATAGTACGAGACATGTCATGGGTGTCCCAGTCAACACTGCAATTTAAAACTATGTAATTGTTATGGATGGCACAGTCGACATTTGCAGTGTCTGACATAGGACTTGTTAGACATCTTCCACTCAACATCAGTATGTTGTAGAGGATGTCCCAATTGTCATTATTATATATATAGCTTGTCATTTGCTTGAGATTCCATTCGACACTCCACATATGAGGCATGTCACTTGTTCAAGATCACATTTGACATAAGATGGAAGAAGTCCTATCAAGATGGTTGAGGTTCCATTCCACATGACAATGAAGAAGTCATAGCTAGAAGTTCCACCCCACACGATAAGGAAGAACTACTAGCTAGAGGCAGAAACACCACTCGACACTACAAAGATGTAGTCTCGGCTAGGAGTGAATGCTCCAAATAAATGTTCATCTTGAGATAAGTGAGTGACCCATTCGACACTACAATAATGTAGTCTTGGCTTAAGAATGATGCTTTAGATGAGGATACAACAAGTTGGTATCCCGCCCAACACTACGAGGATTTGATCTTGGCTCAAGGAAGATGCTTCAAATGAAGACACATCATGAGGATACTATCCCACTCGATATTGTAAGGATGTAGACTCGGCTCAATGAGGAAGCTCCAATTAACACTTGTGAAGATTCGTTATGAGGTGGGAGTCTCACCTGACATTATTAGGCAGTATACTCATTTTAAAGAGAATATACCACTCGAAGACATCTCCCCACCACGTGCTGCCCATGACCTGGCGCAGACCATTCGAAGACAGCCCATCATGAACACCCATGTCGTCTCAACATACAGACCACCCCACAAATCCATTCCATGACAAACCCATCACCAAACCCATTACCCATGCGACAATAAGCCCCAAAACACTTGGCAAAGGATGATCCCAAAGTTCTTGCTATTGTAGAGAAGTTGTTGGATGTATTAAACACTCCGTCAGAAGCTGTTCAGCGTGCAGTCTCATCCTGCCTATCTCTGTTGATGCAATCAATGCAAGATGGTGCACCAACTCTTGTTTCAAGGCTGCCGGATCAGCTGATGCAGAGTGACAATTATGGAGAGCGTCGTGGAGCAGATTTTGGACTGGCTGCAGTGGTGAAGGGATTTGGAATTTCTAGCTTGAAGAAGTATGGCATTGCGGCTACAATATGAGAAGGTTTTGCAGATAAGAATTCTGCAAAACGTCGTGAAGGAGCTTTACTGGCTTTTGAGTGCTTTTGTGAAAAGCTTAGTAGATTGTTTGAACCGTATGTGATCCAAATGCTACCATTGCTTCTGGTTTCTTTCTCTGATCAAGTTGTTGCAGTTCGTGAAGCTGTTGAGTTTGCTGCTCGTGCCATGATGACTCAACTTAGCACACATGGGGTGAAACTTGTCTTCCATCGCTATTAAAGGGTCTAGAAGATAAAGCCTGGCGAACTAAGCAAAGCAGCGTGCAAATACTTGGTGCTATGGCTTACTGTGCTCCTCAACAGCTTTCTCAGTGTCGAGTTAGATTGCGCGCCAAAGCTGACTGAGGTATTAACAGATACACATCCCAAAGACCAGTCTGCAGGGCAGATGGCCCTTCAGCAGGTTGGGAGTGTGATAAAGAATCCTGAGATAACATCTCTTGTCCCTACTCTTCTAATGGGTCTTACAGACCCCAATGACCACACAAAATATTCACTTGATATTCTTCTTCATACGACTTTTGTTAATGCCCATTCACTTGCTCTATTGGTTCTAATAGTACGTAGAGGGTTGAGGGAGAGGAATGCAGAAACCAAAAAGAAAGCTGCAAAGATTATCGGAAATATGTGTTCATTAGTTACCGAACCAAAGGATATGATTCCTTATATAGGATTGCTTCTTCCTAAAGTGAAAAAGGTACGTGTGGATCCAATTCCAGAAGTCTAATCTGTTACAGCAAGGGCCATTGGATCCCTGATAAGAGGAATGGGAGAGGAAAACTTCCCAGATCTTGTTTCTTGGTTGTTGGATACTCTCAAGTCTGATAATAGTAATGGTGAGCGTTCTGGAGCTGCTCAAGGGCTAAGCGAGGGAATCAACCTCAACTGGTCGACTGGCCAAAACTGCTACTATTCAAACAGATGGTGTTGTGCTGCAAATACACAAACTGAAAGTAGCAATGACTCGAGCGACCATGTACGCCAAACGACCATGCACAATACTGCAATGACGTCGCCATCATAAACATAAATTAACGAGTCGAGGTCCTCTGACGGAAGCTGGTACTTCAAGATAAACGACCCACCGATTGCGAGAGTCGCAACACAAGTGAAGAGAGCGTGACGTTACGATCGACGACCATGATGTGGGTTTCTCCGACGACGTAGCAAAGTGACTTATCGTGTGGACGTGGCACGATGTGATTGTCGTAGCTGCACATGAGACGAAGCTGTTGGGAAGGGGGTCGTCCCAAGAGTCGGTGTGTTGGGAACGAGGAGAGGAATCAATGGAGTCGACGTAGGGTTGGGTGACCGTCGTGCTGGGAATGGTGGAGAGAGGCTGTGGCGGGTCCATCGCCGGTGGGTGAAATAGTTTCTTTTTGTGATTGTACATTCTGATGTATGTGGTCCACTAAGTCAAACTGCTCACAGTGGTTATTCATACTTCGTTACCTTTACCGATGATTTGTCACGGTACGGTTATGTGTATTTGATGCGACATAAATCGGAAACCTTTGAAAAGTTCAAAGAGTTCCGAAATGAAGTAGAAAAACAAACTGGTAAATATATTAAATGCCTTCGATCAGATCGAGGCGGTGAATATATGAGTGGTGAGTTCATGGATTATATGAAGGAGAATGGGATTCTCACTCAATATACTCCTCCAGGTACACCACAGCACAATGGTGTATCTGAAAGGAGAAATCGAACTTTATTGGATATGGTCCGATCGATGTTGAGTTTCACAGATTTGCCCTATTACTTATGGGGTTACTCTCTCTTAACAGCCGCACATCTTTTGAATAAGATTCCTTCAAAGGCTGTTCCTATGACACCGTATCAGATATGGTTCGGTAGGAGACCAAATCTTAATTATATTAAGGTTTGGGGTTGTCCTGCCTATGTCAGGGTGACTCAGCAAGATAAGCTTTCACCTCGAGGGAAAAAGTTTAGGTTTGTTGGATATCCTTCGAATACGAGGGGATATCTGTTCTATGATACCGAGCATCGAAATGTGTTCGTAGCTCGCTTCGCAAAATTTCTAGAAGTAGAATTTTTGTCAGAAGGTGGTAATCATAGACAGGTTGAGCTTGATGAAGTCCAACCTGAAAACAACGAGCCAACGGAGGAACCTGAAGTTCAAGTAGATGAAGGACCTTCAACACACACACTCCGTAGGTCGGAAAGGGTATCTAGACCTCCTGAACGCTTGTATTTGATACAAGAAAAAGAGTCTGGATGTTCTCTTAATTGAAGAGACAGATCCTTTCACCTATAGAGAATCGATGTTGGACATCGACCCTGTGAAATGGCAAAGTGCCATGAAATCCGAGATAGACTCAATGCATGAAAATCAAGTTTGGGACTTGATTCCGCTTCCCGAAGGAATTGTTCCTATCGATTGTAAATGGGTTTACAAAAGGAAGCGCGGGCCTGACGGTAAGGTTGAAACTTACAAGGCCCGACTGGTAGCAAAAGGTTACACGCAGCGACCAGGCGTCAACTACGATGAAACTTTTTCGCCGGTAGCAATGCTTAAGTCTATCCGGATTTTGCTTTCTATAGCTGCGTATCATGACTACGAGATTTGGCAAATGGATGTCAAAACGGCTTTTCTAAATGGATTTCTTGATGAAGAAATCTATATGGAACAGCCGGAAGGTTTCGCATCCAGTGAAACCTCGGGTATGGTATGTAAGCTTAAGAAGTCCATTTATGGACTTAAACAAGCTTCACGAAGTTGGAATCTTCGATTCGATGAGATTATTAGATCGTCTGGTTTTCTCAAGAATTCGGAAGAATCCTGTGTGTATCAGAAGGCCAGTGGGAGCATGGTCGTATTTTTAGTCCTATATGTTGATGACATCCTAATCATTGGGAATGATTTAGGTATGTTGCAAAGCGTCAAAGCGTACCTCTGTAAGAATTTCTCCATGAAGGACCTGGGAGAAGCTTCCTATGTTTTAGAGATAAAACTCTATAGAGATAGACAAATGAGGCTGATTGGGTTATCCCAATCAACGTACGTAGATAAGATCTTGGAACGGTATAGCTTTGGTAACTGTAAGACAGCAAACATACCGTTCAGACATGGGATTCATCTTTCCAAGAGGATGTGTCCACAAACAGAAGATGAGAAGGTTAGAATGTCTAACCAACCTTATGCTTCATGTTTGGGTAGCATAATGTATGTCATGTTATGTACGAGGCCTGATATCAGTTTCGCTGTTAGCGTAACTAGTCGATATCAGTCCAATCCAGGTAATGACCATTGGATGGCCATTAAACATATCCTAAAGTATCTTAAAGGTACTAAGGATAAGTTAATAGTTTATGGAGGAAACGAACTGCAGGTTAATGGGTATACAGACTCCGATTTCCAATCGGATCCCGATGATAGAAAGTCTACATCTGGATTTGTCTTTACCCTTAACGGAGGTGCAGTTTGTTGGAAGAGTTCCAAACAGGGATCGACAGCTGATTCCACCACTGAGGCGGAATATATTGCAGCTTCTGAAGCTGCAAAAGAGGCTGTGTGGATAAAGAACTTTATCACAGAATTGGGAGTTATCCCAAGTATCGAGAATACGATTCCGTTATATTGTGATAATACTGGAGCCATTGCGCAAGCAAAGGAACCGAGGGCGCATCAGAAGTCGAAGCATGTGGAACGCAAGTACCACATCATTCGAGAGATCGTGTCGTGAGGGGATATTGTCGTGTGCAAGGTACCGAGTGAAGATAATGTAGCAGACCCGCTGACGAAGGCCATACCTCCGAAGCTGTTTGATAAAACACGTGGAGTCGATGGGTATTAGATACAATCGATATTGGCACTAGAGCAAGTGGGAGATTTTGTTGGGGTTGGTGCTCAGAGCGCCAATTCCCGGTTGTATTTCTGTTAAATACTTTTGTAAAACATTATTATTATGAATAATATATGGAGTTTCTATAATATAATCTATCTTTCTATATGGTAAAGACGTAATGACCCGAGAATGATTAGTCATGATACAGTTGCAAAAGCGTCGCAACGGACATTGAGAAGTATCATGACGTTGTCATTCTCAGACAGTTCCTGGTCAAGGTTTACACTACTTGGTCAGTATAGTAAACCCGTTGAGACCGGTACATGTCGTATACTGGAATATATGATTCCAATGGTTTCTCAATGAACCATTAGTCTTGGAGACTAGTATAGACGTGTAGGTGTTTATAGCGGATAAATACTGAACGACTCACCAAAGATTCTTAATGGATGGTACACCAGCGTAAATAAGAATCTTCTTGGGTTGAATAGCACTTGTGATTCTTAGACTTGAGATACCATTGTAGGCACCTGAGACATCTTCTACACTTAGACGGCAGTCACGTCACCGATCTATTTAGATCAGACCTCCGCCTGTTCGTTGGGTCTAGATAGATCCTCAGGGTGTCCTATGTGTATCAAGAAAGCATCCGTCAGTTCTGTGTATCAGAGCATAAGTAGTCCATATGATTAGCAATCAGATAAAACCATGGGCCCGTGGTAAAGTTTAGAAGCTAGTTCTAAACATTCTTTTAGAGATTGCTAATAGAATAGTCGACTGGATAATCCCGATAGAGATTTGACGTTTACATCTATATCTCTGGGATTTATCCAGATACCTGTGACGGAGGAATTATACATTTGCCATGACCTCGACCTGTATGGTTCAGCGTGATTATCCGTGATCGTCATAATCTACGGGTGGATAGATTATGGACACGAAATTTGATTTCGTGACGGATATACCTGAATCTAGAGAGTCTCAATAATGAAACATACTCGTAGAGCACTAGAGCAACATTAATAAATAATATTGATTATTTATAAAGTCGTTTAAAGGTTAAACGCAAGATACGTGCTAAAGGGACTAGATAGTCATTTGCCTAATTATTGTGTATTTACATTTAATACTTGATTAATTTAAATACACATTAATTAATAGTCAAAATGAGTTATTTGACTTTTATCCTAAATGAATATATGTTTTTAATATTTAATGTAAATATTATACATAATTTTTTGATTAATAAATTAATTATTTAATTGTTAAATGATTAAATTAATTAAAATATAAATATCTTATGTTAGGATATTTGAAGTAAATGACATTAGTTGCAATTTTTGACTTAAATAAACATCCATAAAGTGTTTTAGATATTTGTCAAGTTGATTAAATGACTTTGAAATGAATTTAAAATGAAAAGTTTTGGTATATGCTTGTTGTTAGTTTCGGCCAAGGCATTTTCTTTCACAAGTATATATTGTTTTCATTTGCTTTTCATTTGGATAACCTAATACACTTTACTAAAACATAAAACTCCATTGAAGAAAGACAAAAGGAAGCTTGAGAAAAGAAAGACAAAAATCAAAAAGCTTGGATTTTTAGTAAGTTTCTTGAACTTGCTATTAGTAAGGAATTTGTTCCTTAGGTTCTAGGCTTTAATATATGACATTCTTAGGATGTTTCTTTCTTTGTTCCTTTTGGTTTTTGTTGATGGAAGTTTTGGTGGATGTGTAAAGCATGTGTGATGAATGAAGTGTATGACTATTGTAGTTATAAACATTCTTTTAAGGTTTTGGAAACCATGTTGCTAATCTAGAGTTGTTGACCCACTCTTAAATGACCTAGATTTGATCTTGAGTTGTTTCATTGTGTTGAGACTTGGATTGGATGGAAGAATGATGATTGAAGTAATTGATTTAGTGTATTTGGTCTAATTTGTCCAATTTGTGGAAATTGTAAAATTAGGGTTCATGGCCTATTCCAAATTTGGGGATTTTCATATATGTTGTGTATTTGTGTGTTTATATGATGCATATAAAGTTTCATGTTCATTGGATTACATTTAGATGTGTTTTGAGACATGAAATGACAAAGTGCACAATTGTGCTCCCTTATGGTGCTCTCGGCCTTGTGAGAGAAATTTGGGGATTTTGGTGTTTTGGTGTTTTGATGTTTTGAGCATCATAAGTTCATCTTAGAAATGATTTAGAATCATTCAAAATTGATTAGATCAATTTCGGACTAAAATGGACAAAAATACAAAGCAAGGGTAATTTGGTAAATTCACTTGAATATGATTCATTTGAATTTTATTTCATAATTTGATTATTGGAATATTAAATAAATATGTTTATTTAATTAATCCGAGAAAAATTTTTGAAATCTGAAAATCAGATTTTCACCGCTTCCGTTGCGTTACCGGATTCACCCCCTAAAAACCCCTACAAAGTACTCTCCAAGCCAATGACTCATTGACTTAGAGAGTATGGGACAAACTGTACGGGCCAAATTTGGTCCAAGGGTAATTTCGACCTTTCGCCTCAGGCCCACTGCTAAATGCACCCCCGAAACCCCCTAACCATACCCAAATACTGATATTTGAACCCCTTTAAATGCCAACCCATAAAACGTCCATACCCATAACTGCCCTTCATGACTGCCCATAACTGTCTCTTCATGACTCGACTGTTACAAGCACCCAAAACGTATAACAATTAAGGCATTCATGAGTCCCACCTCTAATCGCCTATAAGAGGAACCAAAGTCCAGAAGAGAATGAGGGGAGCTCTTCTACTTATAGCTCGAATAATGTTCTCTCTAGGGACCCCTTACCTACAGCCCTCACGGTAGTTCACAGGAATCAAGGTAATCTCTGACCTTGCTCCTCCTTCTACCGTATTAATAGCTCACTTCCACAACTGACTTGAGCGTCGGAGTGCCCCCGGCACCTACCACACCGGTGGGTAGTCTACTCCCGCTCACTCTACCTTTGTTTTGCAGGATCCCTAGTGCTCCATACCTACAAATTCTCAATTGTGGACCTCGGGCGAAAACCAGCATCCACATTATTAAGATTTGTTGTAAAACATAAAAGATAAGCTTTACATCAAATCTCATATTATGGAAATATATTATATATTAAGATGAATGCATAATGATGAAGACATGGAATTTTCCGTGAAAGAAACATAAAATTGGAGAGAGATAAAACATAAATTTTCATAAATAACAGGCTTAAGGTTAAGTAGAAAGGTTAATAAGGTATGATATTCTACCCGCTCTTGACTTTATTGACCTAAAAATATGTGTTGATTGTTGTAAGGGTAAACTAATCAAAATCAAGAAAAATGAATCAACTCGTAACTCCGATCTTTTACAAATTATTCATATAGACATAAGTTTACCTTATTCACCCACAATTTGCAATAATAAGTATTATATAACATTTATTGATGATTTTTCCCGATATGGATATATGTACTTGGTTAAAGAAAAGTCCAAAGCCCTTGATAAATTCAAGATATTCAAGACTGAAGTTCAGAAACAGTTGGGGAAATTTAGAAAGATTGTTAGGTCTGATCGGGGTGGTGAGTATTATAGTAAACATGGGGTCGGTGGATAAATAAAGGGACTGTTTGCCAAATACTTAGTAGATTATGGAATAGTAATTCAATTTACTAAGCCAAGTAGTCTTGAACAAAATGGTGTGGCCGAAAGGCTGAATCACACCCTTCAAGAGATGGTAAGGAGTATGATGTTTAGAACTAATCTTCCAAACTTCTTTTGGGGTGAGGCAATTAAAACAGCCTTATACATCATCAATAGAGTTCTAAGTATGTCTGTTTCTAGAACTCATTTTGAAATATGTACTGATAGGAAACCTAGCATGAGTCACCTCCGTGTTTGGGTATGTCCTTCAGAAGTATGCCTTTATAATCTTACTGTAGGTAAGTTACAATCCAGATTTACTCGTTGCTATTTTATAGGATACCCTGATAATTCTAAAGGCTACAGATTCTACTGTAGAGAATGAGGTTCAAGGATTATAGAATCACAAACATCTAAGTTCTTGAAATTTGATGTGGCTGATAAAGATAATCATACAGAAATCTCAAATCAAGGACAACAGACCATAATTGTTCATATATCTATACTGTAGGGGTTTTAAGGGGGAATATCGGTAACGCAGCAGAAGCGGTGGAAAATCAAATTTTCCGATTTCAAAAATTTTTCTTGGATTAATTAAATAAACATATTTATTTAATTATCCAATAATCAAATTATGAAATAAAATTCAAATAAATCATATTTAAGTGAATTTACCGAATTGCCCTTACACTTGGTACTTTGTCCATTTTAGTCTGAAAATTGATCAAATCAATTTTGAATGATTCTAAATCATTTCTAAGATGAACTTAGCATGTTCAAAACATCAAAACACCAAGGGCAACATAAATCCCCATTTTTCTTCATTTGGCCGAATGCACCACTTTGGTGCCAAATTGTGCACTTTGTCATTTCATGCATCAAAACACATCAAGATATAATCCAATGAACATGAAACTTTATATGCATCATATACACATCCAAATACACAACATATATGAAAAGCCCCAAATTTGGAATTGGTCATGAACCCTAATTTTTCAATTTCTTCAAATTGGACAAATTAGACCAAATTGGTTAAATCAATTACTTCAATCATGTTTCTTCCATCCAACCAAAGTCTCAACACAATGAAACAACTCAAGATCAAATCTAGGTCATCTAAGAGTGGGTCAACAACTCTAGATTAGCAACAAGGTTTCCAAAACCATAAAAGAATACTTATAACTACACTAGTCACAAGCTTTCTCCATTATACATGCTCAACACTTTCATCAAAGTTCACAACCAAATAAAACACAAAATATAAGAAGAGAGACAACAACAAAGCAACACAAAATGATGCTAAGCATGTTAGAAATAATTTTCATGCTGAAGACTTTGAAAGATAACTTACAAAATCATAATTTTCCAAGCCATCTTCCTTTAGGCTTCAAGCTTTTCTCTCAACTTCTTTTATGTTTATTTTGGTATCAAATGAACTCCTTAAACCCTAAAATGAAATTAAACAATATATACCTCCTCCAAAAAAAGCCTTGGCCGAAATTGGTGGAGAAATATACAAAATATCATGATATTTTATTTCATTTAATTTTGCTTATCAACTTGCAACTTTAATCATCAAACAATTTAATGAATAAAGTAAGTCAACAATTGCAACTCAAAAATATAACCATTATATTTAATTAAGGGTCTTGGCCGAAATTATGTATACATTTATACCAAAATTTCATTTCAAATTCATTTAACAAAAATTTGATCAACTTGATTAAATATCTAAAAAACACTTTATTAGATATTTATCACTTGGTCAACAAAGGCAACCATGCCATTTAATTCAAATATCCTAAGTTAAGATATTTATATTTTAATTAATTTAATCATTTAACAATTAAATAATTAATTAATTAATCAATATAAATATATTAAATATATGTATAATATTTACATTAAATATCAAATACATATATTTATTTAGGATATTAGTCAAATATCTCAATTTGACTATTAATTAATGTGTATTTAAATTAATCAAGTATTAAATGTAAATACACAATAATTAACTAAATGACTATCGGGTCCCTTTAGCATGTATCTTGCGTTTAACCTTTAAACGACTTAATAAATAATCAATATTATTTATTAATGTTGCTCTAGTGCTCTACGAGTATATTTCATTATTGAGACTCTCTAGATTCAGGTATATCCGTCACGAAATCCAATTTCGTGTCCATAATCTATCCACCCGTAGATTATGACGATCACGGATAAACTAGCTGAATCATACAGGTCGAGGTCATTGCATACGTATAATCTCTCCGTCACAGGTATCCGGATAATACCAGAGATATAGATGTAAACGTCAAATCTCTATAGGTATTATCCCGTCGACGTATCTATTAGCAATCTCTAAATAACATTCGGAACTTACTTCCAAAGTATACTGTGGCCACAGATTTAACAGACTGCTAATTATAAATGGACTACCTATGCTCTGTACACAGAACTGACGGATCTTATCTTGACACACACAGGATATCCTGAGGATCGGTCCACACCCAACGAACAGGCGGAGGTCTAATCTTAATAGATCGGTGACGTGACTGCCATCTAAGTGTGGAGGATGTCTCATACATCCACAATGGTATCTCAAGTCGAAGGACCACTATGCTACTCAACCCGAGAAGATTCTTATTGACGTTGGTGTACTATCCATTAAGAATCTTCGGTGAGCCGTTCAGTGTTTATACACTATAAACACCTACACGTCTATACGAGTCTCTCCAGACTCATGGTTCATTGGGATAAACCATCGGACCAAGTCTCGATATATGACATGTACTGGTCTCAACGGATTTGACTAACCGACCCGTGTTAGCAAATCTTGACCAGGAATTATGTTTGTTAATATATATATAACAGTGACACTTCCCAATGTCAATTACAAACTCCCTTTGTAACTGTGTACTGTATTATATTATCGGGCCTTTGTCTGATATATACATATCACTAAACCACATTTAGTTTCAATCTAATAGTAATTAGATCGAATACGTATATAAGAACAAGAGGTGTAACCATAAATAAGTAATATTATGGAATAAGGGGATGTTCGTATTCATGAATCAGACATAAATACGGTCTGGATTGGCGCTCTGAGCACCAACCCCAACAATTTCTCCCATTTGCTCTAGTGCCAATCCACAGTATCATATACACATCTCAATGTGTATCGTATACTCATAGCTCTCAAAAGCTCACCCAGTACATAAGAGGTAGGCAACAAAAAGCAGGTCCGCTTATGACATATTGAGTTTGTCAAACAAACTCCATCGGTTCCCATAGTTAGCATCATTCATATTTTTTAGAATCTAAATTATACATTAATATGACACTGATGCTACATCAGTATTATGCTACAGCTACTAAGTTGTCCAAGTATTTATGGATCAAATCCAAAATACTATATGGACAACCGCAAGCACAACACCAATATAAAACTTCTAATTTATAAGGTCACTATACAACTTCATAAGTCAATACTTCATAAGTTGCATCTAATTCTACTCAGTTAGTAGAATCCTTTCGTGACACTCCCACTGCATCTTTTCTGACTCTTTATGACGTAGACTGTCTAACGTCATAATTAGTCTCAAAACTAATATGACCCTAATGGTTGCAGACTATATTCTCCATGAATTAGAAACTCGTTCTTAATATCTCAAAGATCACAAAGAACGTGTTTCAAGATCCATCATATGGTCTATAGGATATCAAAATAACTCGTAACAATTACGATTAAATCAATATCTTTAATCGCACATTATAAAGTATTTATTATGTCATCATCAAATGATACATAAGATTGATTAGACATTCTAATCAATATCTCTTTCGAAAAAGGAATCATCATTTACGAAAGATGAATACTTTATATAAAACACACTATAACTGTCAAACAGTTATACTAACTGTCATACAGATAGCCTAGTTATGTCCTTAATTAGATCATATCTAATGTACGAATAATAGGAGTATCTCACAAGTCTCTTGGTTTTATATCTTATATATAAAACTTTATATCGTATATAACAGAGACTACTCCCACTGTTTTCACGGAGTAAAGAAGACTTAAGTAAACTTTTTACCTCACTAACATCTCATTATTACTATAATAATGATAATGTTGTTAGGATATATAAAACTAGAAAGTAATTTGTACGCTCCCACTAACCCTTCTAATCACATATGTATTCTCTATATTTTGACAAGATCAGACAATCTGACGATATCAAAAACAGAGAACACAGATTTTCGGAAGACTTATCTGAGTCTACAATAGGCTCTATAAGCTAGCACACTAAACTGCGATCTCAGCAGAACACAAACTCTAGGGCCATTTCAGAATGAACTCTTCAAATAAGGAAATCACAACTGATCTCTTATCTGAATAAGTCATCCAAAAACGCCACTTTGCATTTTTTAGCTAAAATATACAGTTTATTATCAACATTAACCAATATATCTTTAATTGTTCAATTAGCGTGACTAGAGATAAGTTTTCTCAGAATCTACAATAGATTGCTGAGTATAACTTTTCTCACTGTCATACTGTAAAAGTCAAACCTTTAATAAGCTCACAATAGCACATTTTATAAACTAATTCATAATGAAAGCTTAATCAAGTTCAAAACTTGATCGTAGTAAGCTATGAACAATCTTAGATCAATGGTTCAATGGTGAACTTCCAGAGTCGATATCAAATATCGCTTCCATTATAAGTCATAGGATAATTTTTCTTCAATAAGAAAACAACAGAACCATTAAGTATCAAATACTCGTGAATGATTCTGTTATCCTATTAGACTTAAATAGAAGATGTATAAGGGTTGTTTCATCTTATTAATTACATAGTTCCATTTATAATTTATCATTCTCACATTTGACTTCAATAAGTCAAGTCTTTTTCTACAATAATTAACATCAGATGTTACACAACAAGTAATAAAACAATTTTATTACTTAGGATCGTAGGAAAGATATTCTATTAAATAGAATACAATATTCTATTAAATAGAATAAATGATAAACTTTTACTTATACCTCCAAGGTGTAAGTAATTTCCATTATATAACTATTATATAAAAGAAAGATTGAAATCTCAAACTTTTTAAGATTCAAATTTTCTACCTATACACATCATATATGTAACTGTAGAAATTAATGGAACATTAATTAAAGAGATGAATTAGTGTTACTGGAGTATAACCCCAAGAGTATTGAAACTAATTCGGTAACATTCAATATCAAACGAATCAAATCATATAAGATTCGATTGCTCCCACTAATCAAATCATATAACAGTGACACTTCCCAATGTCAATTACAAACTCCCTTTGTAACTGTGTACTGTATTATATATTATCGGGCCTTTGTCTAATATATACATATCACTAAACCATATTTAGTTTCAATCTAATAGTAATTAGATCGAATACGTATATAAGAACAAGAGGTGCAACCATAAATAAGTAATATTATGGAATAAGGGGATGTTCGTATTCATGAATCAGACATAAATACGGTCCGGATTGGCGCTCTGAGCACCAACCCCAACATATACAGTCTAAGACATTGGAACCTACACAAGCGACTAATCCAGTTATGGATGAGGAACCCATAGAAGTAAACGAGGTTCTGCCATTACAAGATATAGTTACAGAGGATCCATTAAGAAGGTCAACCAGGGTAAGGCGGTATGGTGTTCCCTTTGTTATGAAGTATATTTAAATGAGATTGATTATGACATAAGTTATTGTGCTGATCCAACAACTTTTAAAGAAGTTGTTTCTAGTTCTC
This sequence comes from Zanthoxylum bungeanum, assembly GCA_019454045.1. Classification (NCBI taxonomy): domain Eukaryota; kingdom Viridiplantae; phylum Streptophyta; class Magnoliopsida; order Sapindales; family Rutaceae; genus Zanthoxylum; species Zanthoxylum bungeanum. Next base: position 157,390 of record SKCR01023804.1, read on the forward strand.
AATCTGATCTATGATGGAATGCAATGAGGGATGAAATGCAATCTATGAGATATAATGGTGTTGGAGCATGTTGAATTACCTGATGGTTGTAGACCTATTCACTGTAAATGGGTCTATAAGACCAAGAAAGACGTCAAAGGGAATATTGAGAGTTTAAAGCTAGATTAGTTGCTAAGAGATTTACTCAGATATGAGGAATTGATTACAATGAAACTTTTTCTCATGTATCTTCTAAAGATACATTAAAAATAATCATGGCACTAGTGGCTCATTGTGATTTAGAACTACATTAGATGGATGTTAAAATTGCATTCATAAATAGAGAATTAAGCGAAGAGGCCTATATGGTATAACCTGAAGGATTTCGGAAATATGGTGAAGATCATCTTGTTTGTAGACTTAAAAAGTCTATTTATGGTTTGAAACAAGTTTCTCGTCACTGGTACCTAAAATTTGATAATGTAATATCTTCTTTAGGCTTTGTGGAAAGTAAAGTTAATAGATGCATATATATATATATATATATATATATATATATATATATATATATATATATATATATATATATATATCAAAATTAGTGGGAGCAATTTTATCTTTCTCATGCTTTATGTAGATGATATTTTTCTTACATGTAACAATATATGAATGATGCATGAGGTAAAGAAGTCATTTTCTAGGCATTTTGATATGAAAGATCTTGGAGAAGCATCTTTTATTCTGGGTATTGAAATCCATAGAAATAGAACTCGAAAGGTACTAGGTCTCTCTCAAAAGGCATACATTGAGCGAATACTGAAGAGATTCAATATGCATGATTATAAATCTTGGGATGTGCCAGTTGCTAAAAGTGATAAATTGAGCCTGACACAGTCACCTGGGAATGAAGTTGAGAGAGGCAGTGTCATATGCTAGTGCAGTAGGAAGCTTGATGTATGCACAAATATGCACTAGACCTGACATTGCATTTGCAGTTGATGTACTGAGAAGATTTTTATCTAATCCTGGAAAAAAAACATTAGACTACTACCAAAAGAGTTTTTCGATATCTTAAGGGGATTAAAGATTACATATTGACATACAAAAAGGTTGAGAATCTTGAACTAGTAGGGTATACAGACTCTGATTTTACTGGTTGTTCATATGAATGGAAATATACCTCAGGATATGTGTTTATGCTAGCAGGTGGAATAATATCTTGGAAAAGTGTCAAGTAGACATTAGTAACATCTTCCACAATGCAAACTGAGTTTGTAGCATGTTTTGGCGCAGTGTCACATGTTGTTTGGCTATGAAATCTCATTACATAAATGTCAATTATTGACTCTATTTCTAGACTTATAAGTTGTATTGTGATAATCTTTTAGTTGTATTATTTGCGAAAAATAATAAGAATATCATTGGGTCAAAGTATATGGAGGTCAAATACTTGACAATTAATGAGCTAGTAAAGAAAAGTGACATAATAGTACAGCATATCAGTACAAATGATATGATTACTGATCCTTTGACAAAAGGTCTTCGACCCATTATTTATGCAAATCATGTTGCTTGTATAGGATTTGGTAAATTCTTTTGATATCCTAGATTAGTGGGAGACATCATTGCTCTATGTTATTTTGTTTGTATGTTTGTACATCTATTTTGTGTATTTTACAATGATTATCTATAAAGGTGCATCCTCATTGGAAGTTATTAATATTTATTGTTTGATATATCATTGTGTAAAGTCTTATGATGTGTGTCAATCATAAGCATTGGCTTGGGGCATAAAGTTACAAAGCTTTGTTGGTATGCCTTGTGACACATAAAGTTTATCTCGAGATAATAAAATAATAAAAGACATACATTCTTATTATTTAAGCCTTGATTTTTCATGCGTGCCTTGGCTGCATAAAGTAGAGAAATTGGTGACTGATAAGAGAAGATAGCACGTGAATTTTAGATAATAAAGTGAGTGTTATTGTATCTTACTGCTATATCACATATTGTTCATGTCGATAAGGTTATTTGATATATGTGACCATGGAAGGAACTATGTTGCATTATAATATAGATGTCACCATCTATGATCTTATTGGACGAAATGATATATTAGAGTTGTTTCTGAACTAATTTTGGATCTATAAAGTATTTTTAGCATTATAACATTCACAATTAAAATCGCTCAAGTGGCTGAATGTTAGAATATTTCACTACAAGAATTATGGCTTTTAGCGTCCAAATATTTAGCGTCGAAACAGTATTCGACGCTAAAAGTGAGTTTTAGCGTCGAATAATATTTTCGACGCTATATGTCATATTTTTAGCGACGGAATAAAACTTCGACGCCGAATATTAATTTTTTAGCGTCGAACACTTTTTTCGACGCTAAAATCAGTACTTTAGCGTCGAATAATATTCGACGCTGAATAATTCTATTATTGTAATAATTTTTGGCGCCAAATATTACACTTTTAGCGTCAAAAAATGGAGTCGACGCCAAAAATTTACTTTTAGCGTCGAATATATAGCGTCGCTAAAGGTTTATGAAGTTTCCACCGACAAATCCTTGATTCTTTAGCGTCTAAATTAATTTCGACGCTAATTTGTTTATATTTAGCGTCGAAACAACCGTTTCGACGCTAAAAACGGCAACAATTAGCGTCGAATTTAAATATTCGACGCTAAAGATAGATTAAAATGCAGATTGCCACCAACCCTTCTCCCCCTCTGTTTTTTCTCTCATTCTCTTCATTTTCACCCTCTGAAATCTGAGAATTTCTCCTCTACAGCCTCACATCTCTCCTAAAAATTTCAATAAAATTGTAATCAATTTCCGATAAGGTAATTCTTCTTTCATATTTCTTTATTATTTTCAATTTTTATGATTATATATGTTGTTTGTTAGTGATTTATGATTCATATATGTAGAGTAAGTATATTAATTAATAAAATATAATTTTTTTGTAAACTATTTAATTTATCAACCAAATATATATATATATATATATATATATATATATATATGCTTAAATAAAGTATTAATGAATTAGTAATGTTGATTATTGTAAAATGATATCTAATAATTATATTATTATATTTAGGTATTCTGCTGAAATGGATAGAAATTGGATGAGCTCTCTGGATAGATTGAGTGTTGAATATCGTAATGGAGTGTCTGAGTTTATGGAAGTCGCAAAGCAACATATTGATGCAGAAGGTCGTGTTCGTTGTCCATGTGCAAATTATTTGAATAGGAAAAGGAAGCGGTTAGATGAAGTTCATAATCATTTATACATGCCAGGAATATCACCAACTTACCGTACGTGGATTTATCACGGTGAGCAGTATAATTCTCAGTCAAGGTTTTTTGATTCCGGCGGAAAGGAGCAGTAGTTACAATCAACCTGCAAACGATGAGATCACCGATATTTTGCATGACTTACAAGGTCCACAACTTGGTCATAGTGTTAGTGGTGACATGCCAGTGTTAAGTGGAAATGATCAAAATTTATTTAGTGAACTACTTGATGAGGCAAAAAAAAATTCCATTTGAAGGTGCTGGAATGTCGATCTTGAATTTCGTTGTGAAATTATTACACATTAAAGTGATCAACAGAATGACCAACAAAAGTATCGATATGATGTTAGAGTTACTGGCCCAAATGTTACCGGTTGGAAGCGAATTGCCTAAGTCGTACTACGAGGCAAAGAAAATGTTGCGTGATCTGGGAATGGGGTATGAATCCATTCATTCTTGTAAGTTTGATTGTGTATTATTTCGTGCCGAGTATGAATCACTTGAACATTGTCCGATATTTGATATTTGATTTGGTTTGTATTGGTTTGAGCTTGAAAGACTATATTTGTGTTATAGCTGAATTGAAATCCTTTGTGTTTCATTGTGTTTCATTGGAGTGTAAACACTTGTGAGTGTGTGTGAGAAGAAAAGAAAGGTGAGCTAAAACACTATAGCGAATGACCACAAGATTGCTTCAGTGACACGTTGATTGCTTGCTTGCTTATTTATTGCATTTAGCTAACTCGTCATTCTTTCTTATTCTGAGCACTCTAGCTATAGGTTTCTTTCGATTGAGTCTCCGTGATTACTTATCTTATTTGCTTTATTCCACTTGCTCTATATATACATTGTGTTTCTGCTAGCTTGTGGACTACACCTTAGTTGACCATTCTTGGATTAAGTGTGATTCACATTTCAATTGAGGACGAACTCAAGAGTGGTAAAAGGCAGTGATTGTGAGCACAGTATCGGGTAAAAGCCAATAGAGTGCAAACACGAGTGGAGTGATATCATTCGAGTGTAAACACGTGAGATTGTGAGGATTTACATATTTGTTTTGCTTTTATTATTTCTAATCTGTTTGTTTAGTGTTGAGATGGATGGTCAAAGTTTAACCATTGATGATAAGACCGAGGTTTTGGATACTTTCAAAAGTGATATCCAGATATTATGAGTGATTATAGAAGATCTTATGAGAAATGGAAAAAGACTTTGAAGGTAACTAAATATGCAGTGAATGAAGAGAGTACTCAACAACCAAAAGCCTTTGAAGTTGTGTGTAATGAAGTGAGAAGCACTTGTGGTGTTGAGTGCATAGCGAATGAAAACACTTGTGAGGCCTTGAATGTTGTGAATTGTGTTATAAGTGACATGGTGAGTAAAAATGCTTGTGAGACCGTGAGCATTGAGGGAGTAAACACTTGTGAGGTAGTGTGCTTTGAGGTTGAAAAACATAGTGAAGCTGAGCATGTGTGTGAGGAGGTCTTTGCAAGTATGGTTGAGATAGTGGCCATGAGTGATGATGGAGCTGTGAGAGCTGGTGAAAAGAAAGTAGAAGTGGTAGTGAAGTTTTTCCATAACATTTTCTCTATTGTTTATGCTTTTTCATCGCAGGTACAAGTGGTCAAGAATGATTCTTTTATATTTCAATATCATTGTCCAATTGATTTTGTCATAACTATCTATGATCCGGGTTCGGATTCGAGGACAAATCTATTTCAAGAGAGGAGAATGACATGATCCAAGGGACAACATTTGACATGAATGCAGTCACCCAAGGAACATTAGAGCCTTTGCAATTGTCAACAGGCCCAATCACACGCCAAAGAGCTAAGAAGATCATAGACGCAATAGCGGGGCCAGAGTTTGCATATAATAGATGCATTCATTCTTCTAGTTTTTACTTGCCTTATGAGATTGATTATGATTCTAATTCCTTAACTCCTATGGATTTATTATCTTTGATTGTTATTAAGCTTGGGAGTATGAATGATAAGGGAAAGGCAGAGTGGTGAGAATAATAGGTTTCCAACGCATTGTGTTTGACCCCGGCAATTGGGTGTGGCTTTATATGCAAGAGGAAAAGATACAAGCATAACGAAGATCCAAGTTGCAACAAAGAGGGGATGGTCTATTTCAAGTCTTGGAAAAGATTAACGACAATGCATATAAGCTGGATTTGCAAGGTAAGTACAACATATCTGCTACTTTTAATGTTTCTGACTTAACTCATTTTGATGCAGGTTCAGATTCGAGGTCGAATCCTTTTCAACAAGGAGGGAATGACATGAGTCCAACCACACCAGAGACATTACAGGATGCAGCTAACAACTTGGAGGAACGCATGCTATTGCCAACATGTCCAATCATACGCCAAAGAGCAAAGAAGATCAGAGAGGCCTTTGTGGGACTAGCTCAGAGCTATGTGACCAGTTGCAGCAACCAAGTCAAGTGCATACCAGAGACACATATGGGCATAACCAGAGAGGTCCCCAAGCTATTTCATTTGACCCAGATCAGCTCAGACTGAAGCATAGCAGAGCAGCTTCAGCACCAGCACCCTTTTGACCCGATTTGACCTATTTTGGGACTATGTTGAATTCGGCCAAATGGGGGCATTTTTGTCATTTGTGCTCGTCATTTTGACTTTATTTATGATGTAATTAGCATGGTTGACTATGCCATTAGGCTTAATTATGCTTAGATTTGTACTTAGCCGGAAGCACGTCAATTTACTATAGCATGTAAGCACCTTAATTAGCTTAAGTGAGATTAGCTTCTAATCTTTGTTTTAAGTTTATTTAGGTGCAAAAGGACCTTAATGGTCGTGGTTGAGGTGCTTGACTTAGGGATTTTGGTAATTTTAGCTCTAGGGTCATTTTAGCCTTTTTACTCTTTTGTAACCCTTATTATATGACTCTTCTTTGTATATTTTGGAGAACCAACGAAATATACAGAATTTTAAAAGAGAGAAAAGCTTGAGCTTTCCATGGCTATGGCCAAAACCTTGTTGAGGGAGGGATTCCCCTTTTCAAGTTCAAATTGACTTATCTAAGCTTGGCAACTTAGTGGCGTCTCCATTGCTAGCAAAATACAATCTGATTTCATGCTTGTGGTTATCATGGACGTGAGTTTCATGGTGGTTAGGGGCTGATCTTGGTTGGGTTTTGTTCCTACAAAATCAGTATTCAAAGTTCTTGGGGTTTTGAGAAAGATGCTTGGGGGTTTGCTTGGTTTCCAACCCAAGTGAGTTCTTGTCATTTGGTATCATGAGCTTAGGGTTCTGAGGTCTGATTTCCTATCCTTTGTGTTGTTTAATCTTCTATTCATCTTTGTTCTTTGTTGATTTAATTTCGGCATCAAGGTTTTACTTCCACCTTGATTCGGCCATTGTTGGATCTTGTTATTTCTTGCTGCTGATTCTTGTTGATTTGTGATCAAAATATCATGAATAACATTCTGCCTTGAGTGTTTTTTGATTGATCATGAGTATTTCTTTGAGTTAAGCTTTGGCTACTTAGGTCAAAATTGAGGCTTTTGTGTTCTTTGCTTAATCAAGTGTTTAGTTGTTAATTGTAAGTTACTAGGACGTGTTTAATATTGTTATTAAGTTATTAGTTTCAAAAATCAAAAAAAAAAAAAGAAAAAAGAAAAAAGAAATGCATCAGGTCAGATTCGGCCAAGGAAGAACCATCACCACCCTTGCTTTGTTCTTGCCATATGCATGTCACTTAGCTTGTTTTCAATAGGTATTGTTCATATCTACTTTGAGAAAATCAGATTGCACTTCATTACTCCTAGCATTTGCGTGAACTAGCTTGTTTGCAATCTTTGTGAAGTTGTTGCAATCTTGTGAAGTGTGAGGAAAACAAGTGTGTTTGAGTGTTGTGGTGAGGCATTTGAGTGAATGAGTGTTGAAACAAAATGAAATGCTTATGGATTGATGAGGTTGTGACTTACTCTTGAAGTTTACTTATGCTTGTGTGTTAACTTTGTGAGACAAGTCTGGTTGCTTTGTTACACATATTGCCGTGAGTAAGATGCTTGATGTGCTTATGTTGAAGCATGAATTAGCAAGTGTGCTTGCTGATTTGCGTGAGCCATCATTAGCATGACATTGAAAATGGAAGCACTCATGAGCTTGACATGGAAATTTGAGTAGCCATCATTGCATTTGAGAGGTGCTTGAAGAGGCAAGCTGCTGCATCATCAAGTTAGTTGGAAAAAGTGTTTAGTTGGTTTGTAACTTACCATTGCCGAATTGACATGCTTACTTGACCTACTTGTAAGCTACTTACGTAAGCAGTTGAGTCACCTAATTGTTTTGAAAAAATAAAAAGAAAGAGATTGGTCGCATTGTGCTTAGTTGATTAGACCATTTGCAAGTTTATTGGATTGTTTTACACATGAGTTACATTGATATTTGATTTGGTTTGTATTGGTTTGAGCTTGAAAGACTATATTTGTGTTATAGCTGAATTGAAATCCTTTGTGTTTCATTGTGTTTCATTGGAGTGTAAACACTTGTGAGTGTGTGTGAGAAGAAAAGAAAGGTGAGCTAAAACACTATAGCGAATGACCACAAGATTGCTTCAGTGACACGTTGATTGCTTGCTTGCTTATTTATTGCATTTAGCTAACTCGTCATTCTTTCTTATTCTGAGCACTCTAGCTATAGGTTTCTTTCGATTGAGTCTCCGTGATTACTTATCTTATTTGCTTTATTCCTTGCTCTATATATACATTGTGTTTCTGCTAGCTTGTGGACTACACCTTAGTTGACCATTCTGGATTAAGTGTGATTCACATTTCAATTGAGGACGAACTCAAGAGTGGTAAAAGGCAGTGATTGTGAGCACAGTATCGGGTAAAAGCCAATAGAGTGCAAACACGAGTGGAGTGATATCATTCGAGTGTAAACACGTGAGATTGTGAGGATTTACATATTTGTTTTGCTTTTATTATTTCTAATCTGTTTGTTTAGTGTTGAGATGGATGGTCAAAGTTTAACCATTGATGATAAGACCGAGGTTTTGGATACTTTCAAAAGTGATATCCAAGATATTATGAGTGATTATAGAAGATCTTATGAGAAATGGAAAAAGACTTGGAAGGTAACTAAATATGCAGTGAATGAAGAGAGTACTCAACAACCAAAAGCTTTGAAGTTGTGTGTAATGAAGTGAGAAGCACTTGTGATGTTGAGTGCATAGCGAATGAAAACACTTGTGAGCCTTGAATGTTGTGAATTGTGTTATAAGTGACATGGTGAGTAAAAATGCTTGTGAGACCGTGAGCATTGAGGGAGTAAACACTTGTGAGGTAGTGTGCTTTGAGGTTGAAAAACATAGTGAAGCTGAGCATGTGTGTGAGGAGGTCTTTGCAAGTATGGTTGAGATAGTGGCCATGAGTGATGATGGAGCTGTGAGAGCTGGTGAAAAGAAAGTAGAAGTGGTAGTGAAGTTTTTCCATAACATTTTCTCTATTGTTTATGCTTTTTCATCGCAGGTACAAGTGGTCAAGAATGATTCTTTTATATTTCAATATCATTGTCCAATTGATTTTGTCATAACTATCTATGATCCGGGTTCGGATTCGAGGACAATCTATTTCAAGAGAGGGAGAATGACATGATCCAAGGGACAACATTTGACATGAATGCAGTCACCCAAGGAACATTAGAGCCTTTGCAATTGTCAACAGGCCCAATCACACGCCAAAGAGCTAAGAAGATCACAGACGCAATAGCGGGGCCAGAGTTTGCATATAATAGATGCATTCATTCTTCTAGTTTTTACTTGCCTTATGAGATTGATTATGATTCTAATTCTTAACTCCTATGGATTTATTATCTTTGATTGTTATTAAGCTTGGGAGTATGAATGATAAGGGAAAGGCAGAGTTGGTGAGAATAATAGGTTTCCAACGCATTGTGTTTGACCCCGGCAATTGGGTGTGGCTTTATATGCAAGAGGAAAAGATACAAGCGTAACGAAGATCCAGTTGCAACAAAGAGGGGATGGTCTATTCAAGTCTTGGAAAAGATTAACGACAATGCATATAAGCTGGATTTGCAAGGTAAGTACAACATATCTGCTACTTTTAATGTTTCTGACTTAACTCATTTTGATGCAGGTTCAGATTCGAGGTCGAATCCTTTTCAACAAGGAGGGAATGACATGAGTCCAACCACACCAGAGACATTACAGGATGCAGCTAACAACTTGGAGGAACCCATGCTATTGCCAACATGTCCAATCATACGCCAAAGAGCAAAGAAGATCAGAGAGGCCTTTGTGGGACTAGCTCAGAGCTATGTGACCAGTTGCAGCAACAACCAAGTCAAGTGCATACCAGAGACACATATGGGCATAACCAGAGAGGTCCCCAAGCTATTTCATTTGACCCAGATCAGCTCAGACTGAAGCATAGCAGAGCAGCTTCAGCACCAGCACCCTTTTGACCCGATTTGACCTATTTTGGGACTATGTTGAATTCGGCCAAATGGGGGCATTTTTGTCATTTTTGCTCGTCATTTTGACTTTATTTATGATGTAATTAGCATGGTTGACTATGCCATTAGGCTTAATTATGCTTAGATTTGTACTTAGCCGGAAGCACGTCAATTTACTATAGCATGTAAGCACCTTAATTAGCTTAAGTGAGATTAGCTTCTAATCTTTGTTTTAAGTTTATTTAGGTGCAAAAGGACCTTAATGGTCGTGGTTGAGGTGCTTGACTTAGGGATTTTGGTAATTTTAGCTCTAGGGTCATTTTAGCCTTTTTACTCTTTTGTAACCCTTATTATATGACTCTTCTTTGTATATTTTGGAGAACCAACGAAATATACAGAATTTTAAAAGAGAGAAAATCTTGAGCTTTCCATGGCTATGGCCAAAACCTTGTTGAGGGAGGGATTCCCCTTTTCAAGTTCAAATTGACTTATCTAAGCTTGGCAACTTAGTGGCGTCTCCATTGCTAGCAAAATACAATCTGATTTCATGCTTGTGGTTATCATGGACGTGAGTTTCATGGTGGTTAGGGGCTGATCTTGGTTGGGTTTTGTTCCTACAAAATCAGTATTCAAAGTTCTTGGGGTTTTGAGAAAGATGCTTGGGGTTTGCTTGGTTTCCAACCCAAGTGAGTTCTTGTCACACTGTAAATGCTAGATTGGACCTACAAGATCTTAGAATTCGCAGTGAATTGCATTTACAAGTCACCTCTCGAGGTCTTATTAAACCTCATGCTAGTTATGTGCTCAATCAATCAGAGAGAAAATCATTATGTGATTGGCTGAAAATGGTTAAATTTCCTGATAATTATGCATCGAACATTGGGCGTTGGGTCAGAGATGATACAATAATGGGATTAAAGAGTCACGATTGTCATGTGCTTCTCGAGATTCTCCTTCCTGTTGGCATTCGACCTTATCTCCCCCCGAATGTATGTGACGTCGTACTTGATCTATGTGGCTTCTTTAAACAATTATGTCAGAGGACATTAAACACATCTGTATTGACGACCTTGAGCGAGGAATCATGATAATCTTATGCAAGCTGGAGCGAGCGATTTTGCCACCTGCTTTTTTTGATGTCATGGTACATTTGGCTGTGCATTTACCGGCTGAAGCTAGAAAGGGAGGTCCTGTCCATTACAGATGGATGTATCCCATTGAGAGGTACTATATATATATATATACACAGTTTTATATAAGAAAATTCTTAACTTTTTTCATGTGCATAGAATTTAGTATTAATGCAAACTTGTTGTCATATCTGCAGGGCTTTGGGAGATTACAAACAATATGTGAAAAACAAGGCACGCCCTGAAGGGTCAATAGCTGAAGCTGTTATAATAAGTGAAGCAATAACATTTTGTTCGATGTACATGCAAAATATTGAAACTCATTTTAATCGTCGGCCACGAAACTATGATGAAGATGCAAGTAATAACCAAGATATCACAGTGTTCCGTCAAAATTGCAGACCATTTGGAGCAGTAGGTGTCAAATTACTATCCCTTCAGGAAGTTGAACGTGCACATTGGTTTATATTGAGTAATTGTGATGAAGTGCAACCGTATATAACGTAAGTTTTTCTGGTGCATAACTATTGTATTTTTGCCATACATTAACCGTGATAATTTATTGTAGGCAACATCTAACAATGCTACAATGTCGTGGTGACCACAATGTTGATGGAACACACATAAAAGAATTTCCTAAATGGTTTCAGACAACTGTAAGTTAGAATATTTTATATTTATTTTTATCCTAACATTAAACATTTCACTTTGTTATATTAACACATATATTTCTCTCATTGTCAGATTAACAACCAAGTTCAAAATGGTCAATTGGACTCGCAATCCTCGTTGGTTTCTTTGGCTTATGGGCCTCAAAAGCAGGCTTATGAGTACAGTGGATGCATTGTCAACGGAGTTAGATTTCATACCGAACAGCGAGATGTACTCATGTGACTCAAAATTCTGGAATTGTAGTCCAAGGAGAACACGGCTCAGATCTAATTGACTTCTACGGCGTATTGCAGTCAGTCATTGAGTTGATATACCGACCCAGACGACATATTATGCTATTCGACTGTAAGTGGTTTGACACAAATGCCAGAAAGAGGAGAATTCAAGTTCGTAATCATCTAACGTCAATTAATGTTCAACGTTTTTGGTACAAGAATGATCCATACATTTTTTGTACCCAAGCACGTTCAGTGATATACATATCTGATCCCAAGTTAGGAACTTGATGGATGGTGGTAGAAAAGTTACAACATAGGGCCATCTGGGACACGCAAGAGAAAGATAGAGTTGACATATCAGATGAAACAGAAGAAGTCTCCGGCAACTTTGAAGATACTGCACAAATATATTATGGACCAACTGTAACCGTTCCTGAAAATATCACATTAACTCGAGCTAGTACAGACGTTGAGATAATTCCTCATGCTGAAGTGAGCGCTGAAGTAGCAAGTGAAGAACAATTTGACACTGAAGATGACTTCGATTCCAGTCACGAATCCTCAAATACCGATGACAATAGTGATTAATGAAGTTACTGTATTTTGTGATTGATGAATAATTTTCTGGATTATATAATGTATGGTTGTTGATTTTAATTACTCTTTAGATATGGTTGAAATATTCGTAATTATTAATAGTATAACTATCATATATTTGTTTTAATTATTTTTAATGGTAGACATCTAGCGTCGAAAAAATATTCGACGCTAATATGAATGAACATTAGCATCGACTTATGGTCGACGCTAAATGTCTTTCATTTAGCGTCGAAAACAGTCGACGCTAATGTCTGTAATTTAGCGTCGAAAATATTATTTCGACGCTAAATATAAAAATTAAATTTCCCGGAAAAATAACCCTAAATTTTTAATAAACCGCCTATTTTTTGGCGTCGAAATAGTCGACGCTAAAATCAAATTAATTCGACGCTAAATGTACAATTAGCGTCGAAAATTGTGTTTCGACGCTAAATATAAAAATTAAATTTCCCGGAAAAAATACCCTAAATTTTAATGAACCGCATACTTTTTGGCGTCGAAGTATTCGATGCTAAAATGAAATTAATCGACGCTAAATGTCGTTTAAATCCCTAAAACCAGAGACCTCTTCTTCTCGGCTCAAACGAGCAAAATATCTCATTAACTCTCTCTTCTGCATTCTCGGCTTCTAGACATCGCAAGCAATGGATTTAAGGTAAGTCTCACTTTTTGATTTTAATTTGATGATGATGATGATGATGGTGATAGTTGTCAATAAGATTTATGGTTGTTGATGATGATGATTGTTGAAGTTGATGATGAATTTGCATGATGACATATCATGGTTGTTGATGTATGATGATGAATTTGTATGATGATGATTGTTCATAGAGTGGAATCATTGATGATGATGATGATTGTTGATGAATGGTGATGATGATTGTTGATGAATGATGATGATGATGATTGTTGATGAATGATGATGATTGACGCTAATGAATGATGAATGATGAATGATGAATGATCGACATAATCTGAATGACGACGAACATGCTGTTCTGCCCAGAACATAACCAAATTTATATATATACATATGATGTTAAGAGACGTATAGGTTGGATATGTTTATTTGGAATGTTTGTATGTGTTTTGGAATTCGAAAGTTCATATAGTATAGTATGTGTTTTGGAATGTTTGTTATGGTTATGCGTGTGCATGAGAAGTCGTGTGATGAGTTTGGTGTGTCGTGATATGTATGTATTGTTTGATTGTGTGCCTTGTGATGTACTGGTTGTTAAATGTGCTTCGTGGTTGGTTGTATGATGATTGTGTGTATGTACGTGTATGATGGAACTCGTAGATTATATGGATAATGAATGCATATGTGAAATGAATAAATGAATGAATGAATTTGAAAACGAAAGTGAGCATTCGATGTTATAAGCGCTTTTGTTAAGTTGTATTGACTTGTATGGATATGTATGTATATGTATAAGAACTTTGGAATTTGATGACGCTAATGCGACGGGTTTTTGCAGATGGCACCGGGCAATCGCAAACGGGCTACCGCGACTTCATCTACATCAGCAAGGGCAACTGGCCGTGGTGATTTCTCTGCTAGAACAGGTGAGTCCAGTACAGTGAAGGGTCGAGGACGCACCCGTGGCATGGGGTTGGCTAAGTACGTTAAGGCTCACGGCCGTATCCGGATAGAGATATCAGATAATGGACACACTCAAGTCGGACAACATAATTCAGCGTTTAATACAGCCATAGGAGCTACAGCTCGATATGAAGCTCCCCAAAACTACGTATCTTGGAGAAAGATACCGTGGGAGACGAAAATGAACCAGCTATTCCCTTCGCTACTTGTAAGTTTTCGATATTGTTTGTTATTTAACATTTTTATTTTATACTTATTTTTACTCGAATTTTCATGTAGGAATGGTTCGACTTCGATCTGACCCAAGTGAATGTCCAACAATATATTGACTACCACATGGGGAAAAGTTATAAAGATTATAGAACAAAAGTCCTGAAACCAATATTCGACGAACATGGACCTTCAAATGCTCCACAACACAAGCCTGATTTTATAGAGGAACAAGATTAGACATTCTTATGTGAGCTTTGGACTAGCAAAAAACACGAGGTAAATTTTGAAATAATCGGAAATTTATAATTGTCTTTGTTTTCGGTACTTACAGTGTTGGTAAATACAGGATAAATGTCACGCAAATGTGGAAAATCGAAGTCACTTGCGTTTTAACCACCGTGGAGGTTCGAAGTCATTTATCCAACATCGTGCCGAACATTCTGAGGTAAATATATCCTAACGTAAAATTTAACAGTTAATTGTTTTTACTAATCTGGAATAATATTGAATTTATTTTATGTTTATAACAGAGTAGCACAGGTGAGGTGCAATCATTTCCAGATTTTTTCCGTGTGACGTATTACAATGAGAGGAACAAATGGATAAATGAAGAAGTCGAACGCTGTAGTTTCAGTTTTTAAAATAAAATAATTAATATTATATATGTTAATTTTTTTTCTCAAATTCTAATAATAACTTATTTTTTGAAACAGAACGAAATGATGGAACTCCAACATCAAACTCACGAGACAGGGTCCGACCCCATACCAGATGAGCAGCTGTTGCAATTGATTATCAAGAATCAGACAGCTTACAACATTGGCCTTGGCACTCGTAAGAAGCCAACGTCATCTGCACGCAATAGTGGTAATTCGGACAATGTCTCTCTTCGAGACGAGATAGTCACCACCAAAGACGACCTAGCCAGCACCCGAGACGAGCTGCAGCAGACTAAGGAGAAGCTACAACAGGTCACGGTGGACCACGAGAAGAAGATGGTGGACCACAAGAAGAAGATGGAGCAGTTGGAACAGCAACTGCTAGCTTTCCGTCAGATGTTCGAGGCCTCAATGAGTCAGGGTGCATCGGGCTTGAGCGTCCCCCCATCACAGTAGCAATTAATTTTATATTTGGTTTTGTATAAACATTTTGAACAAATAGATTTAATATAATATTTTTTTTTCTAAAACAAATTTCAATATAATATTTCGTCATTTTGTTATTAATTACATTTTTTTTCAACTAAATTAAATATTTTAGACCAAAAAATAAGTAAATTACTAATTTTTAAATAAATAAATTTTTTACTTTTAGCGTCGAATATTTCGACGCTAATAGTATCAAAAATGGCCGATGTAAGCGTACATATAATACTTTTTTAATATACGTTAGCGTCGACAGGTTTCGACGCTAAAAGTCACTTTTAGAGTCGAATATTTCGACGCTAATAGTAACAAAAATGGTCCATGTAAGCTTACATATAATACTTTTTTAATATACTTTAGCGTCGACACTTTTCGACGCTAAATGTTTGGATTTTTGCGTCGAATTATTTCGTCGCCAAATATAAAATATAGCGTCGGATAATTTACTTTAGCGTCGAAACAAATTGGACGCAGAATACTGTTTTTTAGCGTTGCATTTAATTATTTCGACGCTAAAAGTGATTGTCGTCGACATTTTATCGTCCATTGTTTGCGTCTAATTTTTTCGACGCTAAATGTCTTTTGCGTCGAAACCGTCACTTATGGCGTCGAAATTATTCGACGCTAAATGGTCTAATTCTTGTAGTGTTTTATTCTAATATTATTATAGGCTTCTATTAATTGTGATATACGTTTTAATAAAGCGCTAAGATAATTGGTTTTGTAATAGAAATTACGAAGTCCAATTGTCTGATCTAATAAAATTGGTTGAACTCTATATTAATTGATATGTGGAAATAAGAGCGGGTTTTGGAGCTGTTACGGGCTTTTGATGTGTGAGCCCATTATACTCCATAAATTAGTGAGCTAATGTCGCATCTTCACTCTCCTATAATAAGCTTCCTTTAATTGTATAAATACACATGTTTTCCTCTCTCTCCAATATTAATTAATAATCATTATTGAGATTTGATGTAAAGCATAAAGTTAAGGTTTATATCAAATCTCATTGATGCATTACTATATATATTTTTAAGATTTGAAGTAAAGCATAAAATATAAGTTTTACATCAAATCTTCTATTATGCAAATCTATTATATATTAAGATGAATGCATAAATGAGAAAGGCATGGAATTTGCCGTGAAAGAAACATAAAATTGGAGAGAGAAAAATATAAGTTTTCATAAAGAAAAAGACTTATGGTGCGTTTACGTACTCGTAATCGGAATGAGATGGAATCAGAATGAAATGTAATCGAAATGAGCTGAAATGAGAATGGTAAATCAGAATCAAAATAAGTTGTTTACTTAACTGTAGGAATCGGAATCGAAATGAAGCAGTATTACCATTGATGTGTTTACTTTGTCCAGTAATCGGAATGAATTGTAAAAAAATTATAAAAATACCCCTAGTTATAATTATATATTAATTATTATTAATTTTTTGATGTATTAAATTACTCAATGTTAAATTATTCTTTTATTAAAATATTAAATATTATTTTATTATTAATTATTGATTAATAGTTTTTATTTATTATTTAAGTATTAATTAATTATTAATGTATTAAATTACTAAATATTAAATTATTATTTTATTAAAATGTTAAATATTATTTTATTATTAATTATTATTAATTTTATTTAATATTTATAAATTAATATTAATTAATTATCTTAGGGAAAATATTGTAATTTCCCATTAATAATGGGAATGAGATTCTCATTCCCATGGGGTGGTGGGAATGAGATTCTCATTCCCCATTCCCAAATTTGTGGGCCGCACTCTCATTCTCATTTATATTCAATTTTATGAAGTAAATAACCTTATTGGAAATGATTCTCATTCCTCATTCTCATTGCCCTTAAGTAAACACACCATTAAAGTTAAGAAAGCTTAATAAAGGAGATAAGTTTTTCACCATCAAGAAGATGAGAGTAGATGATGATCTCTTAAGTACAAATATCCAACAGATCTATCACAATTTTCCGCTGCATCAATCATGAATAATCCGATTAATTCTTTTAATAGTATTCTAAAGTCTTGAACTAATCATGTTGGTTGCAAAATAAATCCTAAGACATCTATTGCAAAAAAATCTTTTAGGGTCCCTAAAAAATTGCTTTGACTGATACAGTTCTTGACGTTGAAGGGTTTGCGTTTGATAAAATCCAAGAAGGATGAAAATTAAGTTCGATATTAAAAGCCGGGACATATATACAAAACCTTTCAAATCAATAATTAAATCTGTAGCTGAGGTTTTAGACATCTCAAATCCCAAAATATTTTATTAATCCAACATACATATCTTGTTAAAATTAATAAGTGGAACACATGAAGATGACGATGTTGACATCAAATGAATCCTTTCAATTCAATTACCATAAATAATCAGAAATATGAAATATCATATATTATTGACACATTAGCTTTTTGGACCAAAGTGACGTCTTTTTTTTATGCAAAAACTCATCTTATGAAATATTGTTTCATCATTGTGTGATTAATTAGCTGTAATACAATTGCAAGTTGCCTCAAAATTTAGAAATATTGCTTCATCACTTGTGTGATTTGAGTAGGCAAAATATTGCCCAATTTATAATTGAGGACGGATATCGATAAATCAAAATTATTTCATTAATAAATCTAATTTTTATTTTATTAATTTTTAAGATATATTTAATAAATTAACAATCTCTTTAGATCTTTGATGGGTCCCTTCATCATTAATGCTTGAGGATCCATTATTTTGATTATTGATTTGATTATAATGTAAGACTAGACATACCATATTCAATCTGGGAAGAATAAATATGACGTATTGAAAATAGACCAAGATTTTGCACTAGATTTAATTCCTGTGGCCGGCTTGCCATTTGCATGGAGAAACATAGCACGTGCAAATTGACCTAAGACTTTTTAATTATTTGATTCTTGGACAGACATATTAATTTTTTTTTTTTTTTTAAAATACGCAAAGATGATTCAATTTTGTGTTTAACAAAAAAAGTGCAGAAAAAACAATCAACAATTTGTCTACCCATTGCATGAATGATTTAAGCTCTTTCACTAAAAAACCAACGGTCCCATGCATTCATTGCCTAGGGTTTTTAAAATCTTCCAAGTTGGGTGGCGTAAAGTCATTTGAAATTGTTTTTTTTTTTTGGGCCAATAGCAAATTTTAAAATGCACACTTGAGAATTGAGATCAGCTGCGTGCAGATTTCATACTGAAAAAGAGAAAATGATTGAAATCTTGATGTTATATGAAGTTATGTGAAATCTTTTATATATTTTAAAATTAAACAAAATCTTTCTTTAAGTCTGTTGACGGCGGATTTTGGTCTCAGGGCAATATGAGAATATTACTCCCGAGACAATCATCCATCAATAGTGAATTTGTTTGATTATGGGGGACCAAAAGCAAACTTAGCAAAAGACAGATAAATATGCCAATTGACAAAGAGATTTAACGTGGTTCGGCGGATCTTGGTCCGACCTACGTCCACGGGCGCAAAAAGGATGAAACTTTTATTACTCAAACACGCTTCTCAGCTCTGCTTCTTGTTTTTACAAGTCTGATGATAATGATTTTGATCTTGATTCTGATCTCAACTTTCAACTTGTTCCCCTTTTACCTATGCTTTCCCCCTTATTTATAACAGTGTAGAAATCATATTCATTCTCCTACAAGAATTTCCTAGTTGAAACAATTTCATTTTCCCATAAGGATTCCTAGTCAAAAACTACTTTCACTTCCTTTATCCTGTTAGGACACTGACTTATCAGTTTACCCCATGAAGGTAGGATAACTTGTCATCTTATTCGTAAAAATAGGATGCCTTATCTTCCTGAGCACGCCTCGCCATGTGCTCGGTCTTCATGACGTCGGTCATAATCGTCATTTGAACTGAGAATGCCGCTGTCGATCTGATAATTGCCCGGTTATCTGAACCGAAGTGCTCGGTTACCGATCATAAAGTGATCGGTCACTTATTGTTTGGCTTTTAGTGGTCGGGTCGGCATTAATGATTTCGACCGAGAAGAGAATTACCCTTTTTACTCATGTCGTACTCCTTAAATGACATAGGTTCTGAAAACACCATCAACATCTGTCCCCTAGTTCTCGGTAACAACGAGTTTGCGAGTTGATGCCGGGAACTATAAAAAAATATGGTGTGCTGATCGCCTTGCTGGTGGTCGTTCCAGAAATCACAGAGAAATTGCTTTCGTCATCAACTAAGTCTTCTGTTTCTATCTTCATATCCTCGGTTATTGGAGATGCTGACCCTATTCAGAACGATTCTCCACCTCAAAGCAAATTGCTTACTTGGGTCGTTCCATCAGGAGATGAAGTTCCTCTTGTTGTCCAAACTAAAAATGACTCCTCCTCTATAATGTATGTACTAGAGATTTAGAGGTCCTGACCCCTGACTGATCTAATCTCGATTGTGAGGGGAAAATTTTGCCTCTGAGCTAACGATGATGTGCTCGGTGGCATGTGATCCTGTCTCGAGCTGTGAGAGATGCTCGGACCTGGGGGAATGTTACGTCCCCAGTCCGAAGGACTGACTCGGTGGGACGCAACCCGACCCCGAATGAAGAGAGACACTTGGACTTGGGGGAATGTTACGTCTCCAGTCCGAAGGGCTGACTCGGTGGGACGTACCCTGACCCCGAGCAGAGAAATGCACTTGGACCTGGGGGAATGTTAAGTCCCTAGTCCAAAGAGGTAGACTCGGTGGGACGTAACCCGCCCCTAGTGAAGAGAGGCACTTGGACCTGGGGGAATGTTACGTCCCCAGTCCGAAGGGCTGACTCGGTGGGACGTACCCCGACCCTGAGCTGAGAAAGGCACTTGGACCTCAGGGAATGTTACGTGCCCAGTCCGAAGGGCTGACTCGGTGGGACGTACCCCGACCCCGAGATGAGAAAGGCACTTGGACCTGGGGGAATGTTACGTCCCCAGTCCGAAGGGCTGACTCGGTGGGACGTACCCCGACCCCGAGCTGAGAAAGGCACTTGGACCTGGGGGAATGTTACATCCCCAGTCCGAAGGGCTGACTCGGTGGGACGTACCCCGACCCCGAGCTGAGAAAGGCACTTGGACCTGGGGGAATGTTACGTCCCCAGTCCAAAGAGGTAGACTCGGTGGGACGTAACCCGACCCCGAGTCGAATAACTAAGTGGCCTCGGCGGAACGGAATCCAGCCCCGAGCCGAATAATCAAGTGGCCTCGGCGGAACGTAATCCAGCCCTGAGCCGAATAATCAAGTGGCCTCGGCGGAACGAATCCAGCCCGAGCCGATTAACCAAGTGGCCTCGGCGGAATGAATCGAGCCCCGAGCCGATTAACCAAGTGGCCTCCGCGGAACGAATCCAGCCCCGAGCACTGGTTAATCATTGAGACTTATTCAGATGGGAAGTGTTCCACCTTTGAAGCCCTATCGAATCTGACTTGGGCATCCCCTTGTCAGACCGACGAAAAAATAAAAACAAAACTTTGGAAAATAAAATCAAAAAAGTGTAAACAACAGCACGGATGCCTTAGAACAACGTCCCGTCCGAGGTCTCCAAAACACAATTCTGAATCTTTCAATTCAGTGTCCCGGCGAACCAGGATTTGGATCAGAGAGCGTTTAAAATGGTAAGGGCACATCCTCCATACGTCGGGTCACTGTGGAGCCTGTGTATTTGTGCGAGGGCTCCTTCGTACCACGCTGGAGCAGGCACACGCCACAGGGGCACAACGCCTCCCCGTGCTGCGCCTCTCTTGGATCCAAATGATGAATGGATCAAAGAGTGTCCGGGATACTAAGGGCACATTCCTCCTTAGGTCCGATATCACTGGAGCTAGCAATCGTCACGGGGGCATCATCACTCCCCGTGCTATGCTTTCTCACGGATCCATTACATCGGGTCAGTGAGGATCAGAGAGTGTTCGACACATTAAGGGCATATTCCTCCTTATATTCGGTAACACTAGAACAAACAATCGCCAAGGGGGTATCATCCCTCCCCGTGCTATGCTTCTCACAGATCCTATGCATCGAATATGTCCCTGAATATTTTGAGGACCCCAAGCTTGAGAGACATTTGGTTCTGGGGGAATGTTCCGTCCCCAGGCCAATAAGCATGACTCGGTGGGACGTAACCCGACCCCGAGCTATAACAAACATCGATCTCGGCGGTACAAGAGCATACCCGAGCCGGAAAGAGACATCGGTCTCGGCAGTACAAGAGCAGACCCGAGCCGGAAAGACACATCGGTCTCGGCGGTACAAGAGCAGACCCGAGCCGTAAAATATATATCAACAAAATGGACTCGGCGGTACAAGAGCAGACCCGAGCCGTAAAACAAATATCAAAACTATTGTGTGAGCCATAACAAACAAGCATAATCAAATGTCAACCTAAGTCAGAAGATGTTTTACTCACCTTTTTGGGATCCGTTGCCTTTCTTGCAACTCTATAAGGGTCACTACAAGCAATGCTCTTCTTAATACATCCTCTCTGCATCTCAGCATTCCACGCATCCGATCGGATGACTTCCGCTATCAACTTGGTCGACCTCAAAGACCGAATGGTCTATGTACACACTGAGATAGCCTTCTTTCACCAAGTCTTCCACCTGCTCCCGCATATCTCTGCACCCATTTGTGGCATGTCCCCTTACGTTATGGTAGATATAGTATGCCCTACTATTTTCCTCCTCAATCGGGAACCTCCTCAAATTAGGCTCGGCCAACAGACCTTTATCCTGGATTTCCCGAACTATCTGGTGAAATCCCTGACGATCGGTGATTTCCATCTTCTGCCATCGTCTTACTATGTGAGCTGTTTTTTGTTGAGTTCCCCACAGACGGCGCCAACTAGGGGTGGGCGCGGTTCGGTTTGGTTCGGTTTTTAGTAAAAACTGAACCAAACCATATTTTACGGTTCAGATTTTTTACCTTTCAAACCAAACAATTAAAGAACGGATTGGTTCGGATTGAAAATTTTTTAAACCAGCGGTTTACGGATTGGTTCGGTTCAGTTTACGGATTATTATATTTAAAACAAATTTGCATCCACTTAATTGAAGAAAAAAAAAAAAAACTAGTCTATCAAACAAATAGTATGAAGTGCTAGGGTGTAAGCTGCGACTCCAGGGAACACATGCACTCCATAAATGATTGAAAAATGAGGCACAATTAATTATTGTATTTTTTAAAAATTACCTCGAATAATGATGTTACAATCATTCTAATTAAAAGACAAATTCAACATCTTACTTTCAAGAATAATGATGCTATCATAAAACAAAAAAATTTAAAAATAAAAGTATTAACAAATAAATATATTAACAAAAAATTTAAGAATAAAAGTATTAACATACTAATAAAAAGAAAAACATAGAATAAAATTAAAATACAAATACAAATTTTTTTATAAAAATATATAATTTTTTTAATTATAACGGTTCGGTTCGGTTTAACAGGTGCGGTTCGGATTAGCTCCTGAACCGAACCGTAACCGTTTGGGGTGAGCCAATCCGAACCGCAAACCGAACCGTTAGAAAAAAAAAACCGTAAATTTGGTTCGGTTTGCGGTTTGGTTCGGTTCGGTTGGTTTTTTTGCCCACCCCTAGCGCCAACTGTTGACGGCGGATTTTAGTCTCAGGGCAATATGAGAATATTACTCCCGAGACAATTCTCCCTCAATAGTGAATTTGTTTGGTTATGGGGGACCAAAATGAAACTTAGCAAAAGACAGATAAATATGCCAATCGACAAAGAGATTTAACGTGGTTCGGCGGATCTTGGTCCGACCTACGTCCACGGGTGCAAAAAGGATGATACTTTTATTACTCAAACACGCTTCTCAGCTCTGCTTCTTGTTTTTACAAGTCTGATGATAATGATTTTGATCTTGATTCTGATCTCAACTTTCAACTTGTTCCCCTTTTACCTATGCTTTCCCCCCTTATTTATAACAGTGTAGAAATCATATTCCTTCTCCTACAAGAATTTCCTAGTTGAAATTAATTTCTTTTTCCCATAAGGATTCCTAGTCAAAAACTACTTTCACTTCCTTTATCCTGTTAGGACACTGACTTATCAGTTTACCCCATGAAGGTAGGATAACTTGTCATCTTATCCGTAAAAATAGGATGCCTTATCTTCCTGAGCACGCCTCGCCATGTGCTCGGTCTTCATGAGGTCGGTCATAATGGTCCTTTGAACTGAGAATGCCGCTGTCGATCTGATAATTGCCCGGTCATCTGAACCGAAGTGCTCAGTTACCGATCATAAAGTGATCAGTCACTTATTGTTTGGCTTTTAGTGGTCGGGTCGGCATTAATGATTTCGACCGAGAAGGGAATTACCCTTTTTACCCCTGTTGTACTCCTTAAATGACATAGGTCTTGAAAACACCATCAACAAAGTTAAAAAAATCTTAAATTCTAACTTAAAAAAATCTCAAATCTCGATCACAATTTGAATTCCTAATTTTCGGTTCAAGATCCTAGACGAAGATTCGAAAAAACTGAGAGTCGGGATAAGATATGATTAGATCGATTTGGGAAGAAAAGTTCCAATTGTCAATTTCTATTCATATTTTATAATAAAAATAAAAATATTTACAGCTAAACTCAATATATGAGATTTAACTTAATTTTAAAATGTTAATAGAATTTTCACTTAATTTCACCAGATAACATGATTTTTTACTATTTTCCCTACTAAAAAAACTTTACATATATAATTTGAAAACATTATATATATATAAATTTCATATAACCATAATAAGAGGATTTACAAAGACCAATTAGCACTCTCACTTTTAGAATGAACTTAGCTGGTTTTAGACACTGATTCATTAATGAAATAATTCAATATCTATATATAATATAGGTGAATTGAATGGACGGAAATTCAATTATGTAATAACGAAAAGACACAACCTTATTGTGAAAATCTGGAGAAAAATCAGGTAACATTTGAAAAGAATGCAAAGTTTGTCATGTAGCCAAAATTTTGATCGATTTGTCTTGTCAAGCTACATGTATCTTTCCAAATTTGGCATTAGAGTTGCTGTTACTGCATTGAGACTTGAGAGGATCAAATGGGCTACCCTACAAATCCAAGAGCAGTGATGTTTGATGAATGTGCTCAGATTTCATGTGTCTATACAGTTGTAAATCTTTATTATTATGATGATTTTTTTTTTTTGAAATACGGCACTGTCATTGTTATTATCAAACCGAAAATATTACAGCTCATTTTCATAATTTATTCCCCAAATTTCCAAACTTTTCAAGACAGCTGCCTGAAAATTCATATAGTAATCGATAGAGGTAGACCCGGCCGGCGGTTCGGTTCCGGTTCGGAATCGAACCGAACCGGCCGGTTTCCGGTTCCACACTTAAGTGGAACCGGAAAGTCGAACCGAACCGGAACCGAACGGTTCGGTTCCGGTTCGGTTCGGTTCTTTTTTTTAATTAATTAAAATAAAAAATGAGAGGAGTCAAATCATTAAATAAAAAAAAATTTATTAATAAAAAAAATGAGATTAAATTTATAAATAAAAAAAAAAATTATTACATTGAAGAGCTTGAGCTTAAATTTTTGAAAATTTAAGTTGCCTACGTATCCTCCAAGGGTGAGAGGAATCAAAGCTCACGTAGTTCCATTACAAGTTTAAGACATATCCCCTTTGTAAATTATAATTTTACATTTATCAATCATCATTATCAGTTGATCCTTCGGCTCCGGGTCCGCAGCTTCCGCTTGCACTTGTTGCAGAAGCATTGCCATTATCGAACAAATCTTCAAAATCATCGGGGGCATCTTCTTGTTGTCTCAGATCAGCTCGAGTCCAATCATCCACACAAGCTGTTGCTTCTAGAGTGCTTGGATGTAATGAAGATCGCCTAGCTTCCTATATATTACCTCCCAAGCTGAAGGCTTGCTCAACCGCAACGGTGGAAATAGGTGCTGCCAATATCTCTTTAGCAATAATAGATAAAACATGATATATATTTTGATGCCGGTTCCACATTCAAAGATTTTAAAATTTTTACTGCATAAACTTTCATTAGAAAACTCAAAATTTGTAGATAAATAATTATCTAATTCAGGGTTATTAGTTGTTGTCGTATCCCTAGATTTTTTATTTCGTTGTAATAACCAACGATCCCCTGCGCTAAGTCTTGGTTGAATTACCGGTTCGCTACTACTAGACTGACCTATTGTTCCTAAGTTATATCTTACAATATAATCATTAAATAAAATAATTAAATCACTTTTAATTCGTCATTATGCTCGTAATATCAATGTCATCTAATATTCCTAAATAACCATAGTAAGCTTGTAAACCACCATTCAAACCTTCTAATTTAAATCTAGGATCAAAAACAGCAGCAATAAGATAAAGTAAAGGAATTTCTCTAAAATAATTCAACCATTTTACCTTCATAAAGTAATGGCTTCGAGCAAAACAATATCATTAGGGTCGTCACTGTCAACATGTTCATCGAGAGTGCCAACAATATTCAAACTTTCAAGAAGAAATAAATGTGCAGTGGGATATAAACACCGCTAAAAACTAAAGTAGCATCATTAAAAACTCTTAAAATATCTAAAATTCTTTCACAAATATCCCATTGACTAGGATAAAGTGTGATATTTTGAACATGTTGAGAAAAAAAACTACATAATGCATCTTTGTATTGAATGCTTGACATAAAAGAAAATAAGTAGAATTCCAACGTGTTGGAACATCTCTAGAAAATTTAATCGGTTTAATACCATTTATTTTACAAAACTTGGTTCATTCCCTCCTAACTTGAGAATATGACCAAATACAGTTAAGTGCCGTTTTAATAGGATCAAGGAAAGGAGATAATAATTTTAGACCGTCTTGCACACATAAGTTTAGGACATGACATGTACAACGAATATGAAAAAATCGACCCCCTAAATTTGGTTGACATATTTCTTTTAAATCATTGATGGATGCAGTATTTGCAGATGCATTATCAAATCCAATTGTTAAAATTTTTTCTCCTAAACCATATTCATCAAAAATTACCTTCATCATTCTATAAATATTATGTGCAGTATGTTGGTCATCAAAAACTCTAAATGCAATGAGTCGTTTTTGCATGGTAAATGATGCATCAATCCAATGACAAGTCACACCCATGTATGAGTGTGTTTGCCAATGGTCACTCCAAATATCAGAACATATAGAAATACGACCTTTCATCTCTTTAAATATTTCATTTAAAATAATTTTACCATCTTTATATAATTTGAAAATATGACGTTTTGTTGTGTTTCGAGTCATTCTACATGCAGCAGGGTTTAAAGCATTATGCACGTAATTAGTAAAATGAAGTTTTTCACCAAAGCTTAAAGAAAGATGTGCCATACATGTTAATTTCGCAAATTCTTCTCTATTTTTTGCATCAGAATATTTAAATAAATCTACACTACTCGTACCTCTACTAGATGATGCGTACCTGGCCATTTGAGTCTGCGTCGTATCAATGCCAAATTCAACCGGATGATGTTTCTCCATGTGCTTGATCATATTTCCGTATCCACCAGAAAATTTATAGATAACCCCACAATAGTTGCAAATTGCTCGTTGTGAACCATCGTCTAGGCGTTCCAAATTAAAATGAATTTTGAAAATATCGGAGGACCGAGCCTTAACTTCTCTTCTCCGTGATTGTGCACTGACACTGGGGCCGCTCTCTTGGGTCGGCATATTTGACATTATGTTCTCGGATGAGCTTGCCATTTGATAATTGCGATGCGAATGCCGAATGTGATAACAAATTAATTAACAACTAAAATAAGAGAATTGTATTGAAGTAAGATTGAGATAAGAGATTTATAGAAAATGAGAGAGTTGAGAAATGGTGTGATGAATTATGAAAAATGAATCCTATTTATAGAATTTTAGAATTTTTTTGATACCAAAAATGCCCCTAAATATAACCGTTTTATTACCGTTATTAGGGGTACATAGTAATTTTTTTTTATAAATAAAAATTTTTTTATAATTTTTATTTTTATTTTTTTTTTTGGCAGGGAGCCAAACGGCTCCCTGCATCCCCCAACGGTTCCAACCGGAACCGTTCGGTTCCGGTTGGAACCGTCCGAACGGTGGAACCGTACGGTTCCACCGGTTCGGACCGGTTCGAGTTGGGGTGGAACCCCAACCGAACCGGTCCCATTCCGGTTCGGTTCGGAACCGGAACCGAAACCGGTTGGAACCGGAACCTTCCGGTTCCAACCGGTTCGGTTCCGGTTCGGTCCGGTTCGGTTTCGGTTCCGAACCGGAACCGTGGCCGGGTCTAGATAGAGGAGTTCATAGAGTTCGGTTAGCTCACGATTTGATCCGTCTGAGGTAATCTGACCCGATCCGGTCGAGTTCCAAAAAATAAAAATCAAATTTCGGATCAATTCGATCTGACCTAATTTTTCAGGTTGAGGGACGGGCTTTTAGACGCAACCCGACTCGGGAAATAAATTTTTTATTATTTTTTTAAATTTTTTACTATTATTTTAGTTATTTATTATTTTTTATCTTGAAAATTTATATGTTTGACAAGTTTCGGAACATAAAATAGCAAGTATTTAATTCTCAAAATAATTAATACATATAAAAAAATTACCGACCCGGCTTGGTCGGGTTTGGGTTTGTGATTTCAAATGACCCGACCTGACCGGGTTTAGCAAAATTCCGACCCGACTTGTAAACACTAGTGATCAATGTTATTAATGCTATATATGCTTTTGTAATTGCGTGTGTATTACTTCAAAAGCCAACCCTACTTAATTTCGCACCGTATGGTAGAAAATATTGATTGATAGTATAAGCTATCTTATGAGTATTGTAGTGAAAATATAAATTATATTATAAACTCACTAAACTATATATCAAACAGTATAATTATGATTAATTTGCCGGTAACTAATATGTCTAGAAAGTGACTCACTGACTATTAAGTCTTCAGGACATCAAGCTCCACCTCAGAACGGGCCTGGGGATATAAAATGACAATCTCTTTTTTGAAATTTGCTTTAATTTGCATGTGAAATTATTTCCCAGAATAGTTAAGCATTGATATATGTTTAGATAATCTCAAGGGAAGTTTTTTTCCTTAACCACTACAAGAGAATGTTGGATTATCGATCGAAAATATTCCGTCGGTAAAATTTGCTCAATACCAACCGTTTAAAAATTAAGAAATTTTCTGACCAAATACTGATTGTTTACCGACATATATATTACCGATGGACGATTTTGTCAATATTCCGTCGGAAAAAGACACGCGGTGCACAAACTTAGTACCAAGAAATAGGGCCAAGCTTTTATTGAAGTCTTACCGACCGTATTTTCAGTCGGTAAATAAAGTCATTTTACCGACCAAATAGATAGGTCGGTATTATGTCAAATTTACCGACTGATTACATATCGGTTGTTAACTCTGAAATAATTTTAATAAAATTATAAAAAAATAGATATATACCGACTGAATATATATCGATCAAAATATAGGTCGGTAATTACCGACCGATTACAAGTCAGTCGGTAATATTTGGCACCTAACAAGAATTGAGCGCCAAGATATGGCGCCAAACGAACATTTTTCCGACCGATATAGCGCCAATTCGGTCAGTAAATTACCAATATAAAAACAAACTTTCATTTTCCCATGCCTCATTGCTCATTATCGTCTTCATTTTCAGATTTCTCTGCTCACTTCCGCTTCAGTCTTGGTAAGATTTTTTTCTTGCTGCCATATTAATTAACAAATGTATATTATGTACAAATCAAATTAATTAGTAACTTTTTCATAGGGATTTTATTTGGGTGTGGTTATATTTAGGTAAGAAAATCTATTTAATTAGGAACTTGTATTATGAGTGTGTTGATGATTATTTTAAATTATATATTATAATTTGATATGTTGATTTCTGTAACATGGTGAATTGGAAATTTTCTTCCATTTTAATTATAGCATAACATAAATGAATTGAAATAGATGGTGGATGTGTGCGAGGCTTAATAATGATGACACACTTAACATGGACTTTATGAACGAGATACTAGAATTTATTGAATATTTTAGTGGTCAGTCGGCATATATGTTAGAGTTGGTGCTTGGAGCGTCAATCCTAATAATATATTGTACATTATATTTTATTATTTATTAATAAAATAACTATATTTTTTTCAACCTTGTTAATGGTAATGTCATTATGCATATTAGTTTAATATATAAATATGTTGAGAATGACATCAATCTTTTGAATAGTCATGTAATAATACTGGATACTAGGTGGTTCGATATTGAGATAATATTACTATTATAAACTATTCTTAAAATAAGTACTCATAGTTGTTGGTTTCGGAATACGATCGAATTCCTATAACTTAGAAGACTATCACATGTCGTATATTGGAATTGGAGTTCCAATGGTTTAACCCGATGTACCATGAGCAAGGGAAGCTCGTATAGAAATATGGGTATTCGTCGGAGCGAATACTTAATGACTCATAAGTGATTCCTAATAGTTATAAGTACACACCACCGTCAATGGGAATCTCCTCGATTCGAGTAGCATATGTAATCCTTTGACTATAGGATAACATTAATTTTATTGTAATCCTCTACACTTTGATGCCATATATGTCAGAGACTTTTCATGGTCTGACCGCTAGATGTTTGTTGGGTGTGGACCGATGCACTTGTTAATCAAGTGCGTGTAAATATAGGATCTATCGGCCCGTATGTGTACTATAAGGGGTTAAGATATCCATGTGAGTAAGTCACGATTCTTAAGACTTTGGCCAAAGCCGATCACCTATGGTGGATCACATATATCAAAAATGATGTTCTCATTAGTTTTAAGAAATCTTGGACATGTCGATAATATGAGATGTGCGCCTTGGAAACTTGACGGTGTAATCTATGTTTCCTAAGAACAACTCGGATAGCCTATGACAGAGAGATTATTAAACATATATGATGACCTCGACTTGTATAGTTCATAAAAGTCGTTCATGCTCTTCGTGAATTCGGAGGTGGCCGAATTGTGTACATATAAGCTGGGATTATATGACGAACGTATCTGGACTTAGAGAGTCCCACAATATGAAGTGTACTCGTTGAAATCGTACTCGTTGAACGTGTCTGTACGCGACGAATTCAGAAGTTATTTAAGGGAGAATGGGATTCTCGCCCATTATAGCCCACCAGAAACTCTTCAACATAATTGTGTGTCTGAACGGAGAAATCATACTTTATTGGATGTGGTACAACCTATGATGAGCTATACAGATCTTCCATATTACCTTTGGGGTTAGGCTTTACTTACTGCTACCCACATACTTAACAGAGTTCCATCGAAACCTGTTTCTACACCCAATATCATATATGGTATGGTAGAAATCCAAATCTTAGATATTTAAAGATTTAAGGTTGTCCCGCATATGTTACAGTCGCGCAATGGGATAAACTAACACACATGGGGTATAAATATAGGTTTGTTGGATATCCTGAAAATTCTTTGGGATATCAATTCTACGATTCTGAGCTACGAAATGTATTTGTTACTCGTTTTGTCACTTTTCTTGAAAATGAATTTTTGAGAGAAAATGGGAATTATAGAAAGATCAAACTCAATGAGTTTGATCCCAACATTGAGGAACCTAAGATGGAACCAGATATCCAACTAGGTGAAGGATCTACAACACAGGTTTAATAGGTCGAATAGAATATCAAGGCCTCCAGAGAGATATTTTTAACGTCTGATGTGAACCTTGATGTTCTACTCTAGGAGAAAACGGATCCGAATATGTATAAACATGCGATATTGGTTATCGATTCGGGAAAATTACAATCAAGACTGGGACTTGGTTGAACTTCTTAATAGAATTAAACCTATTAGTTGTAAATGGTTTATAAAAGGAAATGAGGGCCGATGGAAAGGTGGAAAACTTTAAGGCCCGACTAGTAGCGAAAGGTTGCACTCAACTTTATGGATTTGACTATGAGGAAACTTTTCACCAGTAGCCATGCTAAAATACATTAGGATTCTTTTAGCCATTGTTGCATATCTCGATTATGAGATATAACAGATGGATGTGAAAATCGCATTCCTAAATGGATTCCTTATATTGTATGTAGACAATATCCTTATCATTGGAAATGATATAAGATTGATGCAAAGTGTGAAAACCTACATTTGCAATAACTTCTCCATGAAAGATATGGGTGAAGCTTCATATATTTTGGGTATAAGGCTCTATCGGGATAGAGCTAGGAAGCTTATACGGTTGTCGCAATCCACGTACATAGATAAAATATTAGAAATGTACGGTTTTACCAACTATAATGTAGTAAATTTACCTTTTCGATACGACATACGTCTTTTGAATAAAATGGCATCTCGGACTGAGTAAGAGAGAATGGGAATGTCTAACTTGCATATGCTTATTGTATTAGAAACATTATGTGTGTTATGCTATGTACAAGACTTGACATCAGTTTCGGCGTCAGTTTTACTAGTTGATATCAATCTGATTCAAGTAATGATCATTAGACAGCCGTGAAACATATCCTTAAATATCTTAAGGGTACTAAGGATAAGTTTCTCATATATGGAGAAGATGAACTACAAGTTAAGGATTTTATAGGTAGATCCAGATGATAGAAAGTTTACATCCAGATATATATCTACCCTTAATGGCGGTGTGGTTAGTTGGTGATGTCCAAAGCAAGGTTCAACAACTAATTCCACCACTGAGGTAGAATTTTATAATGGGTTTAGAAGCAGCTAAAGAAACTATTTGAATTAAAAATTTTATCATATAACTTGGTATTATGCTTTATGACAATCAAGTCATTAACATGCCAATATTACTACGTGACTATTATAAGGTCGATGTTATTCTCAACATATATATATATATACTTTAAGAATAGTTTATAATAGTAATACTATAATGAGATCGGTGTCATTCTCATTATATAACTATATATATGTATATATATATTAAACTAATATGCACTAAGAGATAATGATATAATAATCATTACCGTTAACAAACTGAAATGAAAATGTAGTTATTTTATTAATAAATAATAAAATACAATGTACAATACATTATTCGGATTGACACTCAAAGTACCAACCCGAACAATTTTGACCCATGCTTAGTGGGTTCTCTAAATTCCCTTGTGCACTTCAGCCATGATCGTATTGGTTTCTGTTGGTCCAACCAATTTTAACAATATACCATCTTGACATTTTTTGTATAAGACATCATCTAATAACACGAAGCTCAAAACATAGATCCTTAGCCTTCGATCTGCTAGGCAAGTGGGACCTCTCAAGAATCCCTCGATCTCTTATCTCTAATCGCTTTCATCCTTACTCACTATACTCGAGACATTCATCTATTCTTTCTGTCTTTGCAATACACGCTTAATTAGATCGTTTTCACATATTACATCTTGCAAGAAAAATTACAGTTCATTGTACCCTAAATCCATCTAAGCTAATGAATTTGTTGTTTCACTATTCGAACTGGGGATAGGTTTAATTTCTACATGATCGAACTTGTTCAAAAACTCAAGTGTAACTTCTAATAATATTGTGATCGTTTGGTTTTTTTTCGAAAGAACCCATAACTTGATGGACCATAAATTGTGAATCACCTTTTATGGACACATTTCTTACCCCATATCGATTAATAATTCTAATCTTATGATCATGGCCTTATATTCGGCTTGATTGTTAGTACAATTCTCCTTAATATGAAAAAAAAATCGGTACTTTCGTGTAATAGAGTTAACTATGAGGATCCATATCCCTGCTCTGCTGGACATTTTAGACCAATCGAAATATAGAGACCAAGGCTTTGGATCACTGTCATGTATTTCTAATTTAAATTCTTTAGTTGTTCTTACATATGTGTGATCAGTCAGGAAATCTGCTAGAGCTTAGTTCTTTTTTGTTTTCTATGTTATGTGTTGAATATCGAATTCAGACAATTTCAGAAACCAAAACCCTACTAGCTGATGCAAAATTGAGCATGAAAATATGTATTTAATTACATTAATTTTTGAAACCAAATACACAGTGACAGACCATAAGTAGGCCCTTAACTTAGTACAAGTAAAATACAAGGTCAAACATAATTTCTCCATCGGAGAATACTTGCATTCATACTTCAAAAATTGCATGCTGAGGTAAAAAATGGTTTTTTCCTCGCCTATGTTGTTGTCCAGTGCAATCATTCTGGCTATTGGCTGTTTTCGACCGAAATATGCAGCTTCATTGGCCATCATTGTATTGTGACACCAGAATCGGTGGTCTTGCGAGATAAACCTTCAGGCTGTCGAAAGCCTCTTGATGTTCTTGATTCCAAATGAAGTCATCTTGATCTTTAAGCCTTAGTAGTGATGAGAAGGCTTTAGTTCTCCATGCACAATTAGAGATAAACCTTCTTAGAATGTTAACTTGCCCTAGGAACTTTTATACCTATTTTTTATTACTTGGGGGTTTGGCCTCTAAAATGACCATAGGTTTGCCTTTTTCAATCTCAATTCCTCTCTGATGTACAAGGAAATGTAAGAAATTACCCACACTTACTCCAAAGACACACTCCAAAGGATTCAACTTAAGCTTAAATATCCTCATTCGTTCAAACTATTTCAACTTGTCAAAGTGTTCTTTTATTTTCATTGAATTGACCACTATATCGTCCCCATATACCTCTATAAAATCGGTGATCATGTCATGGAAAATTAAATTAATGGCCATTTGGTATGTTGCTCTTGTATTTTTTGGACCGAATGATATAACTACCCACTCAAAACATCTTAAAGCTCTCAGAAATCTGAAGACAGATTTATGAATGCCATCCTCAGAAATATAAATTTGATTATATGCTAAGTACCCATCCATAAAAGAGTAAATCTTATATCCATAAGTTGAATCTACCAAAGAATCTATAGTGGGCATAAGAAACTCGTCATTGGTTATCGCTAAATTTAAGTTCCAAAAGTCGATGCATATTCTCAACTTATCATTTTTTCATAATTGGGAAAATTTTAGACAACCAGTCAACATATCTGGTTGTTCTAATGAATTTTATCTCTAATACACGTTTAATTTCCTTTTTTATTTCAGGTAAGATATTAGGAGCGAATATTTTAGGTGGTTGCTTATACGGTTTATAATTCAGTTTAATAGATAATATGTGTTCTTCTAAATTTCTATCTAAATCGGGTATTTCCTAATATTCCCATGCAAAATAATCTTTATAATCTTTTAAAACAGAGACGAGTTTATTACATACCTCCGCATCTAGCATTTGACTTATGTAGGTAGGGTGATTCTCCCTCTCATCTCTCAGATTGACTTCTTCTAATGGATCTTGTGTTTTTACGAAATCCATTTTCTGATGCTCCTCCAGTTTACCCCCAAGTCTTCAATATATCCTTAGGAACTTCTTTCTTTGAGATAATCATTCTTACAAGGTTCTTCTTCTATATGGTACTCGACATGTTGCACCATTAATTTTTCTCTTAAGGTCAAAATTACGGCCTGCTTACATAATTATACTTCATTTTCTTAATAATGAGCCATAAATTTGGCTCGGCTTGCCGCGAGCGCGTCATATTCCTCAATTTTTTTTGCTACCATCATTTGCTTTATTAGATTTCTGGCCAATTTTCGGATTTTTGAAGGCCACACTGTTTGGCCTCATTCATGTGAATATGTCTGTTAGGAATTCAGCAGAACACAACTCATTATTCTGTGCAACGATAATGGAATCTTCTTCTTTATTTACTATTCAGACTGGTCCGTAGTTACCTTCATACATATAGTACTATGAAGAATTTGTTTCCACTAAGAACGATCTGCTATCTGCATGTACTACTTTAGCTTCGTCCTCCTGGTTCCAAAAAAGTAAGCACTGATGGAGAGAAGAAGGAATGCACTGACTCATATGAATCCAGTATCATCCTAGAAGTATATTGTAACTCGTAGGTCCATAAATTAAAAAAAAAACATGGTCGTTCTAGTTGTGCTTCTAATTTATATGTCTAATGGAATTACACTTTTGTCGTCGTAGCTCTCCCATTGAAGCTTGTCAAAATAATTTCTATTGGGATGAGATTTGCTTATAATTTTATGAACTTTTTTAGCATTCGCAATGTGATGGAATTGATGACTACTCCATTACCGATTAATACCTTGGTGAGAGGCACTCTGTTCATGGTTGTCTTTACGTATAACAGCTTGAGATGTTTTGTCATTTGTTGCGGAGGTGTTTGAAATATCAACTGCTTGGTCGACTCTATTTATATTTTTTATTATTCTTGTCACCATCCTTCGTTAGGAGACTTTTAGCCTGCATAGTAAAAACATCTTCCTCTCATTCCTTGGGTTCGTTTAAATCCCTGAACAAAAGCGGTAGAGGTGGCGTGTTGTCGGACGAAGCCCCACTATCAAATCGTTTGCTGATGTAGTCTGTGGTACTCTCCGCCTTAGTTTGGGCTTATCGTACGATGTACAATATGGAAAACGTCATGTATCTTCTCCCAATGTGCCTACTGCTGGATTCCCTACCTCATATAGCTCATTCAAGAGTCGATTCTAGGATATCCTCCTCTTACGTGCTTCATGCATAAATTGATCTCCTCTTCAATTTCGGTCATGTCATCCTCTTAGTGTTCCTCTATTTCTTCGTGTTGTAGACATATTTTTCTATTTTTTGGACTTCACCATATTTTCGTTCAAACTTCTCTAGTAATAAATAGTGATTGGTCACGACTGGTGACATGCTATTAAATTGGGTAATGATAGGGGTTTTTTAGCATCTCATTCTCCATCTCTATTACAGTGATCAAACTTCATCCGTTCTCTATATTATGAAGTCGGCTTAGTTTCCATAAGGATGTTTTCGAGCTTCTCTTCGACTGTCTTATCATCACTTTCACTTGCTGTAAAGCTTGACACATGTGAGCCTTTGTGGTGGTCCGCTCCATACCTCTCACGTATCATTTGGCCATACTTTCTTTGATGCCGTCTCAATTGTGTCATTGTCATTTCATCAATGAGAATTATCTTCCCACTTTGCTTGTCATGTGAATGCCACTCGTTGGATCTGGTAGTTGTGGTCAAAAAGTTTTGACATTCTAGACGTAGTTTGAATTTTCCCTCTAGAACCTTGGGGTGAAGGTTCCTGGATTCCATACTTCGAGCTGCCTACTTGGTGGAGGTATTGTTTCACAAGTTTCCTCCAACTCTTTCATCCATTTTAAGCTGTTCCAGCTTGGTCGTTCCCTTTCCTCCGATGACTCAATTATTCAAACACATCGGGAAACTGGTCGTCATGTCCTTCAGTCGGTACTAATTTGAATCTCGACATGTTCATTTTGATTAAGTCAGGATTAATCATGTTCATTTCAACTGGCTTGGGGAACGGGTTCTTGTCCACAGCCATCTTGTCTTTGTTTTCTAACGTAATTTGTCCTGACTTAATAATATCCTATAACATATTCTGAAATACAAGACAATTTTTAGTCAAGTGAGACCGTGAATTATTCCATTTATAATATTTTTTACCCCGATTTCATTCAGGGTTCGACAATTTATGTCGATCGCTTAATCTAATTTGCTTATCTTTAAATAGCGATCAAATATAGCATATGTTTTGGTCACATCAAACGAGAATGAT
Source organism: Zanthoxylum bungeanum (assembly GCA_019454045.1). NCBI lineage: Eukaryota > Viridiplantae > Streptophyta > Magnoliopsida > Sapindales > Rutaceae > Zanthoxylum > Zanthoxylum bungeanum. The sequence goes on from SKCR01023804.1 coordinate 194,471, forward strand.
CTACCCTTTCTATTTTCTATAGTTGACTTGTTATTTTCAACGATTATCCTTGGTTCAGGCAAGACTCTACCTAAGGCTTCTCTTCGACTAACTCAGCCAGACATAAGTCAGCCTAATTAGCTTCCATATCATTCAACTCGTGTTGAAATCTTTTTAGTATGAACATATAGTAGATTTTTTCATTTGCTCGTCTTCTCTCAATAACCGTTCGTGTCTTACCATATTGCTGGCGAGTTGAAAGAGGTCTGGGAATTCCCTATCTTGGAATTTATTTTTTAAATCGAGGCTCAAACAACTCAGAGCGATTTTCTCAAATTTCTTTTTTGGCAAAGATGTGAAGCACTTGCTCTTGGCCGTTTTAAGCCTCTCAAGGAAAGTCCCAGCCCATTCATTCATTAATTACCTCAAATTGGCTAGATCGACCAATGTGACTTCTGAATTAGTCATGTAAAACTAATCATGAAATAATTTTTCTATTTGGTACCAATTTTCTATCAAAATCGATGGTAAATTGATAATCCAAGAGAAAGTCATTCTTGATAAATAACTATAGAACAACCTTAACAAGTCAAAATCATTCACCTCTCCACACCGGAGAGTGAACCTCCCTATGTGTTCTATAGTGGATATTTCTCTTGATCCCATGAACATTGAGAATTCATGTATTTTATAGTTCGTCGGCCATTGATAAGCCATATCGATCCAGTCGGGATAAGGCTTTTTATATCTAGGCCATATCGGCCTTACCCCTAAATAAAATTAATTTTGGAGAATTTCAGCTATTTGTTCTGTTAACATGGAATTGTCATCGAATGGCACTTTGGTTGGTGCTTGGGGCCCATAAATGGGCATACCGTTGCATTGGTGTTGCCTTTGTGGGCCTTGAGGAACTATTTCTTCATGTTGGACAATATTAATTGGTAGACTCACGTCATTTGGTACTAAACTCCAATGATAGGTGCCCCTCGTGACGACATGCCATTACTTGGTCTAGCATTCTAACCCTTAACTAAGGATCGCATATTTTGCTGATCCGAATTTTGGTCATTGTTATCCCCCACAGGTAACATGCTAGATGGCGTAAAACGTCATTGGGGAGGGAACCCCATACCCATGCATCATACCATAAGAGTAAAATATCAGGTAGACCTAAGTGAGATCGCCAAGCAAAGACAACATCACATTCAGATTCAACTTCCTCACGATCTCGTAGCGACTTCCTTCTGCCAAGCCCTCAAAATGTCTCACTACAGTAGGAACACGATTTTGGTTGGTTTGCTATAATCTCGCTTCCTCCGTACTTGATCCTGTTTGAGTGTTCTTTTTCGGAGGTATCTCAATTCCCTTTCACCACTCCTCCCATTGTCGTCGCCAAATATTGCTGAACAGAAAAAAGAAAATATGTAAGGTTCAAACCTCTTGGAATAAAGTCCCAAAAAGGGGTGATCGATTTTATTGAGGAATGCCTCCAAGGTGCCCAAGTATACAATCCTAATTGATTAATCTATCTAAAGAAAAATCACATTGCTCATAAGAGTCTTTTGTTTGTTTCCCTTTTTTCTCTAAATTTAACTTAGAGCTTATATATTGCCGCGAATAACCGCTTGGTAACTGCTTGAGCAGTTGAATCCTATGTCATGCAGCTTTTTACTTCCTCTTCTGCCAGCTGTAACAATTGCTCCTATCGACAGAGATAGTTAAAAATGAAATAAGATATTTATATCTTGAAAAACACAGAGTGTCAAGATAGTTTATCCCATAGAAAAGCAAAGAATGAATTTTTTTACTATTCAAAAGATGGCTATTTATTTGTCTACAAAGCAACACTGTCCACATTTCAGATTCCATGCATTAGTTGCACTAAAGGGGGCTATCTATGGATCAAAAGAAAGTGAAAATGATTTTGTATGCATAAAGAAAATACATGCAAATATGTAAATGTGCCTTTTTCCACAGGAAAGATGTAAGTTTTGAAAATTTGAAGTGAATGAGAGAGAACCATACGGCATAACTTGTTTATAAAGAGAAAGGATTGGCCAGAAGCAAAATTCCCGGGGTTTTGTTTATTAAGGAAAATAAAATAATTGAAGAGAGAGCCAAATCAAATACACCACCTAGTTCAATTCTTTATTTATTAGTTAATTTGTTATTTTATTTTGGGTGCATTAATGGCTGCTTCCTTTTTCGTTTTCAATGGTTGAAGAACTTTGAACCCAAAAAAAAAAAAAAAACCATAAATCGGAACGGTTTACAAAAAAATATTGTATACATAAGAAGCAGCAGTAAGTAATCATTTTATTTACAGCAATTTAAAAGTACCATTTTATATGCACAATTAGTTCTTACAGGCCAGCGGTGGAGTTAAAGAAAAAAAATTATGAGAGCCACATATAATAAATAATAAATTTAGAGGGACAAATCATTAAAAAAATGTAAAAATTTAAAATTAAAATGAGAATAAAAAATGAAAAATCAATCCAAGGTCACTTTTAATCTTAGGAGCCCTTCGTTTTGTTTTCGGCTAATTTACAAAATAACTAACATGATTACATTGGATGGTACAATTATTCTTTCATTCGATTAAGTGGTGGACCATCGCATAGTTGATGAAAGTTAATTTTTTGAAGCATATTGCAAACAAGTTTACTATAATTATATTTTTTCGTATTAGATAAAAATAAAAATAAAGTTGTAAGCATTTGTTTGACTATATTAGTAATTTGTACATTAGTCTCAACTTTGTTCTTAATGAATCGAGCAGAGATAATTAAATAAAAGATATGGGTTTTGGATTCTTTCTTAAAATTGAATACGATGCTACTAAAAGATATATTTTTTTTGGAAATATAGGAAATCTCGCCATCAAATTATCTGACACTGGCTTCAGCGGATGAGGTAAAATCAACGACTGTCTCAAATTTTTATAAGAATGCACCTCTTGAATTCGAATCCAAAACCTGAAAATCAGATCTTGAATCATACAATATCAAATCATACCCTATGTAGGTAGATGTCGCCAGATAAGAATGTTAGATGTTGCCTGGTAGGACGGATAGTAGGGAGCTACTAAAAGATACACCACCTAATATTCTCTAATTAAAAAAATATTAACAACAACGATTGTAATTCTAATATAATGATATTGATGGAGAGTACAAGTAATGTGTGTCAATTACAAAAGTTAATGATTATTATTCCATATCCATAAAATAATAATATATTATTATTATTTTTGCATCAATTATATTCGTTATGAGAAGCCAATCTCGCCAAGAACTGCTTTTACGATCTGTTTTTATATTAAAAAAAAATTATTGCATGCTAAAGTAGAAGTTAAAGTTTTTGTGTAGTACTTTCAAACATTCATTAACTCAATGCTAAAGTATTAATTTATGTAGCATTCTGAAAAACAAAAAACACAATCATTCCAAAAACCAGTATCTTAGCGACAGAAAATTATATGAATATTATATCAAATATCGATTAGCTGTCACATTTCCACTACTGTGATTGTGATGACTATTTTTAATCCTTTTTTTTTTCTTTTTTTTTTTTTTGCCTTTTATATTTTCACATATCTTACTGATGCCTCATACAATACCCAGTTATTATAGTATTATTATTAAATGAATGAAAACCAAATTCCATTACTAATTACGTGAGCGGGGTCTGTAATTAGTAATGTACAAAACAAAACCATATTCATCTTTTATTGCACAAAATATTTTACCAAATTAATTAAATGAAAATGATTTTTACCTAATCAAATTGTTAAACAATATCGACTTGTTTTAGCAACAAACTGAATGTTTTATAAAGATGTTTGCCCTAAATTATGTAATTTTTTAATTTTTTTTTTGGAAATTTTGGAAATCCCACCGTCAAATCACCTGATCCGCATTTAAGTGAAGCAGGTAAAACCCTCGCCTATCTGTAACACCCCACCAGAGACAGGATACTACCGGCAAGAGACAAGATTCCATCTCCATAAGCCTCCAAATTTATAGAAAATCCGGCATGATATATTTTAAAACTGGACAACCTGGATCAAAATGGACCTCAGGTCCACACCAACACATCAAAATCATCACCTAAATGCTTTGTGCCCGTATCATCTATAACACTCAATGGTTCTGTGCCCACAACTTCATAAGTAATCAAGACATTTACCTCATATATACAAACATCGTGCTCAACATGACAAATAAAATATTAATTATATACTCTAACTTCTAAAACTTTCCCAGGAGACTCATGAGGGTGACTGTTGCTTGGGTGATCCGCGTCTCGAACATGGCTTCTAAAGCTGAAGTGGCTGACCCAACTGATAGCCAACCTACAAAACTAGCAAACTGATTTGGTGTCAGTTATAAAACTCAGTAAGTAACCATGCTCATGCAATAAACAAAACATAAAGTCAAGCATACTAGGAACTATTCAACATTGTCAAGTTACAAATTCAGTTTTATCAACTTTTAACTAACTCTTTATCTATTTCATATGCAATCCTACTAGAACTAGGGGTGTGGATCTATACTACCCTCCAAGCTTTAAAACAACTAGGGGCATTACGTATCGCCGTCCCCCTAGCCCTGAACTAGGATATGGGGGCATTACGTATCGCCGTCCCCTCAGTCCTCTACATGTGCACATGTTCTCTGTCTGTCAATTCCATGTCTGTACAAGTTGCATACTCAGGTGGGTTTTTGCCCCATGCCTCGAAAAACATAAAAATCATACTTGAATCTCAAAACTGTACAAAATATTTTCTAAAAACATTTCTTTTCTCAGACATAAATTTGCATTAAATAACTGTAAAGAAAATCTTCTAATGCCCTAAAGCGTAAAAATATAAGTCTGAAACAAAAATAACAAAATAAAAGTCAGTTTAAAAGAAGAGTGTCCACACACTGTTTTTTGGAATCTGGCTGGTACTGGATCCTTTATCGAAGATAATTGCGATTCATGTGGATAATCTAGGATCGGGAACTTGATTAGCATATAAGTAGATAAATAAACCTCGATACTTAACCAAGCTTAATGATACATCAATATGTTTTACATACGAGGCTTATCATGATCATGTTTTGATAAAGGATATGTATACGAACTGATATGAGACCCTAAGGGTGGTCTCTAACACGCTAGGGCGAAACTGGGGTGGTTTAAAACTGATTCTGGGAAATTCTATGCCACGCGTCGCGATGCGTGGCGTCCAAAAGTGTTCCATCATCGGAAGAGGCTTTTGCATAACTTCGTCTTCTAGGTTAATAAACCGATTTATTGCACAAACATGAGATAACCACTTTATCTTTAAAAGATATTGGAATGATTCACAACCCTAGATAGTTTAATAATATTGATTTTACCTTTAATTCACTTTCACACTATTTTATTTACTTGTTTTAGTTTAAAGTCACCATCCAATCAAACAACCAATCTATTAGATACTCGTAAACATTTGGCTTCATAAATTAATAGCTTAGATATTAAGTCCTCGTGGGATCGATATATTTTATACTACTTGAACGATACATGCGCTTGCGTTATACGTGTGTGATCACGCCGATCAAGTTTTTGGCACCATTGCCAGAGACTTATTTATCTTTCACTATTAATTTTGGGGTTAGATACTTTTACTTGTGCCTAATTTATTTTTACTTATTATTTTTTTTCTTTTGTTTCAGGTTCTCAGACACTAAATGAGAAGAACCAAAAGCTTTGAAATCCGACCGCTTGACCCAGAAATTGAAAGGACAATCAGACATTTGAGAAGGGAAAGGTGAGAAGTCCAATAAGCAATCATCAACATGGAATCTGAACCTTTGGAAGTTACACCACCAATTCCTATTCGAGACAGAACTATTCCGGTGGTTGACAGCCTCATTTCATGTATTGTACTTCCTCCCTTACTAGTAAATGCGTGTGACATCAAAACATGTAACCAAATGATACATGTGTCAGTTCAGTTTGAGGGGAATGCAACTAAAGTTCCTAACGCCCACATCAGCAACTTTCTGGAAATTTGCGGCACTTTCAATTGCAACCGAGCAGCCGAAGAAGCAATGAGACTGCGTGTTTTTCCATATTCCTTGAAAGACAGAGCTAAGGCTTGGCTACATTCACTACCAACAAATTCCATCACAACTTGGAACATTCTAGCCACCAAATTCCTAGCAAAGTACTTTCCACTAGCCAGAACTGCAAAGCTGAGGAATGACATCACATCCTTTGTGCAATATGACTCAGAATCCCTCTGCAAAGCTTGGGAAAGATATAAGGAATTTCTTCGGAAATGTCCTCACCATGAGATTGCAAAGTGGCTACAAGTCCAAACCTTTTATAATGGACTTTCTGGAATAATGAGAACCACAATAGATGGTGTTGCTGGAAGAGCTTTAATGGAAAAATGAGAAGATCAGGCCTGAGACTTAAATGAAGAAATGGCCAACAACAATTCTTTGTGGCCAACAGAAAGAAGCATGATTCAACAAATAGCAGGGATTTATGAAGTTGGAGCCAACACAGCAGTGAATGCCAAGCTGGATCAGATATGCAAATTCATGGAAACTATCAGCATGTAAGGTAATGCGAGATCCACAAGTTCACCATATGGAGGAACACCAGAGACAAACCAACATGATGAGACAATGAATTATGTCAATAATTTCAACAAATAGGGAAACAATCCATATTCCAACACCTACAACCCAGGATGGATGAATCATCCCAAATTTTCATGGAGTAATAATTCAGGGCAAATGAACAACCCACCACCCGGATTCCAACAGTAAATCAATGGCCAGAAGTATGAAAAAGAACCAGGAATAACAGAAGTGCTGGCCCATTTGAAAAATCTTGAAGCAAAATACGACTCTCAAGCAGCATTAATTCAAAATCAAGCAGCTTCTATTAAAGCACTGGAGAATCAAATGGGACAATTGGCCACTCAGAGTTACAGACCGCAAGGCACCCTTCCTTGCAACACAGAACCAAATCCAAGAAACCTGGGGAATGAGCAATGTCATGCCATCATTTTAAAAAGCGGTACTGAAATCAACAAAGATGTTGGAGTCAAGGAAACTGCTGAAGAAGTACCAAAAGAAAACAGCGAAGTAGATCCATAGATGTAGGAAAAAAAAACAAAGGAAAAAGATTGAGAAAGATTCACACCACCTCCACCTTTTCCACATCGTCTCCAGAAAAATAAACTGGACAAGCAGTTTGCTCGATTTTTGGAGGTCTTCAAAAAACTGCATATCAACATTCCATTTGCAGAAGCGTTGGAACAAATGCCCAGTTATGTCAAATTCATGAAAGATGTTCTTTCACGAAAGAGGAGATTGAGAGATTACGAGATAGTAGCGTTGATAGAAGAATGCAGCGCTATCATTCAGAGGAGCTTCCCCCAAAGTTGAAAGATCTTGGCAGTTTCACCCTCCCATGCACCATAGGAGAACATTATGTCGGTAAAGCTTTGTGTGATTTAGGTGCTAGTGTTAATTTGATGCCCTTTTCGATTTACAGGAAACTACAGATTGGAGAAGCAATGCCCACATCAGTCTCTCTACAACTTGCTGATAGAACGCTCGTATTTTCGAGAGGTGTAGTTGAAGATGCGCTGGTCAAAGTCAACAAACTCATTCTCCCAGCAGATTTCATCATCCTTGACATGGAAGAAGACAAATATGTACCTATCATCCTCGGGAGACCATTCTTGGCTACATGTCGAACTGTTATTGATGTACAAAAAGGAGAATTAACCATGAAAGTGCATGACTAAAAAGTTACATTCAATGTTTTCAAAGCCATGAAATTCCCGAGTGATGAAAAAGAAGAGGAATATTTCAGAATTGATGTTGTAGATAGTATCATCCAAGATACTGATGCAATGCCACCTCCCACGGATAAACTTGAAGCTTGCATCACCAATATGACTGACTGCGAGCTAGATGATGAAATTCTGGAATGTATAAACTATCTTGACAGACTATTTCACTTCAAATCGACACCACAGGTGGAAAGTTTGGAACTACCAAAAAAGGAGCGAATCAAGCCTTCGATTGAAGAACCACTGCAGTTGGAACTGAAGCTACTTCCAAGCCATTGGCTGAGAGTGTTACGAGAACACAAGAAAGTCATTGGCTCGACTATAGCAGATGACCGGCGTAAACACACACGTATAACACAAGCGCACATATCGTTCAAGTAGTATAAAAATATCGATCCCACGAGGACTTAATTCCTACTATTGTTATTAATTATTGAATCTATTTATTTACAAATATCTAATTGAGGGTGAAGAGAATGATTGCTTGATTGATTTGATTTGTAGTTTTGCTAAATAAATAAATAAATAAAAAGACAAAAGAAAATACTAAGGAAAATAAAAGACTCAAAGATCTAGGGTTGCGAATCTTTCTAATATCTTTTAAAAGATGAAGTGATTATATCATAGTTAGGTAAAATATTGAATTATTAATCTGGAACACTAAATTATGTAAAAGCCTCTTCCGATGGTCATCTACAAATACCTAGAATAATCAAATTGAACCATATGTCTATGTCAATTAAATTACCTAGATTCATTAAGATTGAATTCCAATTATTGATTACCCCCGCCCAACAGGTATATTCCTATCCTGTAAGGAAATCTATTAAAGATTTATCTATCCTTAAAGAAGATCGTGGGTTGTTGAGTATAAGGTCTTTAAACTTAAAATCCCTATGTCTAGTTCATTTTAAGTTTTATCTAATCAATTTTATTAGTGATCGGTTAATAAAAAGACATTAAGGTTATGACTCAACAAATAATTCTTTTAGTTACCCAAACTATAATCTAACCCTTTTTTAAATCGGTAATATTAGATTTTACCACAACCCTAGATATTTACCTTAGTTACAACACATAAATAAAGCTAATATAAACTTTAAAAGACATAAAATGAAATTGCTGAAAAGTAATAAAAAGAAATGCTAAGGTAAAAGGAATTAACTTCTACTATTCACTATTTAGATATCTCCCATAAAACAATATATATTCTTGTGATATTTTAAACCAACCGTCCGGAATGACGGTATCCTGATTAAGTCAAATTCAAATATTCCAGCCATAAGGCGGAACAGAAATATAAACTTAAACCAACCGTCCAGTGTGGCGGTATCCTCATTAAGTCAGGTTAACCAGAATAAATTGAATAACCAACCGTCCGGAAATGGCGGTATCCTTTATTATTCAGATTTTAAATAGTTTATATATTATATTTTAAGGGAGATTAATCTAAATAGCAAAAGTAAAAATATTACCTTATTACCTCAGCATAGAGAAGTTACCCCCTCATGGAAGAATAGAATTACTACTACAAAGCGTAAATAAAACTGAATAAAAGAAGAAAATATGAAGAACTCTCTATTATATAAGTATTTACAGAGGATTTGGTACATTTGAAACTAAAAATTCGAAATCTATTTATAGGCAAAAAAATCCAATTTTTTATTATTATTTTTCTGATTTTTATTTTTTTATTATTTTATTATTATTTTTGTTGGATCGCTGAATTTTCGACACGTGGTATGGTGGCTAAAAAAACGGCTCATTGAATCTTTGACACGTGGCATGCGGTGCAATTACCAAAATACACTCGGTGTCGGGACGCCCAAAATTACCAAAATACCATTTTTGCCAAATTTCATAGTTTTGCTCCAAATCACCTCCAGAATGTCCTGAAACTTTATTTTGGTGTCGGGATGCCCAAAATTACCAAAATACGCTTTGTGTCGGGACGCCTAAAATTACCAAAATACCATTTTTGCCAAATTTCACCAAATTTCACAGTTTTGCTTCAAATCACCTCCAGAATGTCCTGAAACTTTATTTATCTACAAAATAACACAAAATACATCAAAATATTCACAAAACTCAAGAAACTATACAAAATATTAAGTTAAATGAGTGAAAAATAATGATAGTTTTACCACTCATCAGCAGACATACGAGACATTAGTCCATCATTTTACATGCATAATATTTTTATGAACGACGAGTACAAACCCACAGTGGAGCATCAACGGAGACTAAATCCAATCATGAAGGAGGTCGTAAAAAAAGAAATTATCAAATGGTTGGACGTTGGTATCATTTACCCAATCTCTGACAGCACGTGGGTGAGTCATATGCAATGTGTGCCAAAGAAATGTGGAATTACTGTAGTCATAAATGAAAAGAACGAGCTGATACCAACAAGAACGGTGACTGGATGGACAATATGTATGGACTACAGGAAGCTGAACAAAGCAACAATGAAATATCATTTTCCGCTACCATTCATTGACCAGATGCTAAACAGATTGGCGGGACATGAGTTCTATTGCTTTCTGGACACATATTAGGGGTACAATCAGATTTCCATCACCCCAGAAGATCATGAGAAAACCACTTTTACATGTCCGTATGACACTTTTACTTTCTGCAGGATGCCATTTGGACTATGTAACGCTTCTGCTACATTTCAATGTTGCATGATGGCCATCTTCTCAAACATGTTGGAACAAGGTATGGAGGTTTTCATGGATGAGTTTTATGTGTTTGGAGACTTGTTCGACCACTACTTATAAAATCTGGAAAACGTGTTACAAAGATGTGAAGATACTAACCTGTTACTCAACTGGGAGAAATGCCACTTCATGGTGCATGAAGACATCATCCTGGGACATCGGATCTCACAAAAGGGAATCGAGGTGGACAAAGCAAAGATCGATATAATCAAAAAATTATCTCCACCATCAACTGTCAAAGGGATTCATAATTTTCTCGGACATGCAGGCTTTTACAGGATATTTATCAAAGATTTTTCCAAGATTGTTAAACCTTTATGAAATCTTCTAGAGAAAGATGTGCCTTTCAACTTCACCAAAGAATGCCACGAAGCTTTTGAGATCTTGAAACAGAAGTTGGTCTCGGCCCTCATCATAGTAGCACCAGACTGGACTCTTCCAATTTAGGTGATGTGCGATGCTAGTGATTTTGCTGTAGGTGCAGCTTTGGGACAACACAAAGTAAAATTTTTCCATATCATTTACTTCTCCAGTAGAATTTTGAATGAAGCTCAACTCAACTACACAACCACTGAAAAGGAATTGCTTGCATTTGTGTTCACTTTTGATAAATTTCGCTCTTATCTGCTGGGTCTTAAAGTGGTGGTCTACACAAATCATTCAGCAATCAAATACAAGATCACGAAGAAAGATGCCAAACCTAGATTGATCCATTGGGTGCTTCTAATGTAAGAATTTGACGTGGAAATCTGAGATAGAAAAGGGACAGAAAACCAAGTGGCGGACCACTTATCGATGCTCGAGAATGGAGAAACAGCTAGCAATAAACTGACAATCAAAGAAACCTTTCCAGATGAATAGTTGTTTGCCATGAAACAACATGATGTCCCATGGTATGCTGACTATGTAAATTATATAGTATCGGGAAAATGACCGTTGGAATGGACTCATCAGCAACGAAAGAATTTCTTCAAAGAAGTCAAGCATTATGTCTGAGATGAGCCGTACCTGTTCAAACGTTGTGCTGATCATTTACTGAGATGTTATGTTCCACATGAAGTGTTCAATAGTGTCTTGTAGCATTGTCATTCATCACTATACGGGGGACACTTCAGCGGGAATAAAACTGCAGCCAAAGTCATACAATCGGGTTTATTCTGGCCCACTCTGTTTAAAGATGCTTACTTATTTTCTCTTCAATGTGACATGTGCTAGAGAGCGGGAAATATTTCAAAGAGAAATGAAGGACCTTTGCAAAACATTCTGGAAATGGAGATATTTGATATATGAGAGATTGATTTTATGGGACCCTTTGTTCCATCATTCGGAAACCTGTACATACTAGTTGTAGTAGACTACGTCTCCAAATAGGTTGAAGCAATTGCACTTCCATCAAATGATTCAAAAGTGGTGTTAAAATTCCTTAAAAAGAATATTTTCACTCGCTTCGGAACACCTCGGGCGATTATCAGTGATGAAGGCACACATTTCTATAACAGATATTTCGATGCATTCCTATCCAAATACGGGGTTACTCATAAATTTTCCACTGCCTACCATCCGCAGTCAAATGGACAGGTTGAAGTTTCAAACAAGGAGATCAAAAGAATCTTGGAGAGAATCGTTGGATCAACAAGGAATGATTGGTCTATAAAACTAGATGATGCACTATGGGCCTACTGGACAGCTTACAAGACACCCATTGGTATGTCCCCATATCAAATGGTGTTTGGAAAAGCGTGTAATCTGCTAGTGGAGCTTGAACATAAAGCGTACTGGGCACTGAAGAAGTTAAATCTTGATCCACAAGCAGCAGGAGAAAAACGGCTCCACCAACTAAACGAATTGGAGGAATTTCGCCTACATGCTTATGAAAATGCCAAACTGTACAAAGAAAAGACCGAGAAATGGCATGATAAAAAAATAGTACGCAGACAACTGGAGCCAGGGCAGCAGGTGTTGTTATACGATTCACGATTGAGACTTTTCCCTGGAAAGCTGAAATCAAAGTGGTCAGGTCCATTTGTGATTACTCAGGTGTTACCCTCTGGAGTAGTTGAGATATACGACCCCAAGTCCAACAACACATTCAAAATTAACAGCCAGCATGCAAGCAATACTGGGGAGAATCATTTGAGCGACAAAAAGAAAGTGTCACACTTTCAGATCCAGCCTAACGTTCGGGCAATCATGTCTAGCTGATGATGTTAAATATATTCAGAGTTGGTGTGTTTTATTTTTTGTGTGTTTAATTTTTGTAGGTAAAGTCACATTTCAGGATGGAAGACGTTCTCATAAATCTTCACAAGCAATTTCCTTCTCTCCCTCAAAACTCTCTGATGAAAGTCTACAAAGCTCGCTTGGAACGAATGAGGCTTCTGATGATCAAAGGTAATCCTAATGACATTTGTTGGATTATTGAAGCACCGGTCCGATTGGCATGTGAGTTCTTTGACCCTTTTATTTCATATCTGTCTGGTTTAGGAAGAATCACCTATGCTAAGAAAAGAAGAGCTAAACGACTAGGTGTTTGCTATAAATGTGCACGCATGACATGTAATACTCGTTGTCGTTCTTTAGGAATAGTGTATGATAACTGTGAAGATAAAATTAAATTCATTAGGGATGGCTTGAGTAAGGAGTCTTTGGATGACCTATCATTGACTCTTGAGACGCATCCCAGTGGATATGTGTATCACGCAATTCATATGTTACATGCACAATTCCAAAAAGAAAGACAACATTTAAGTCTCAGGAATCTGACTCTAAAAGTCCATGTTTGCTAATTTATAAGAAAATTGGATGAGAAGCTTGTCTCTGACGCATAAACGTCATTCAAGCTGTTACTTCTTGTAAATATTATTATCTCTTTGTATTTATCTAATAATTGTGATTTATTTTGTTATTTTATTTTATTTTCTCCGACAGGATCCAGACTTTTTGACTTTCACGATATATTTTACTGTTTAGCTAATAATTGTCATTTGGCAGGTACTAGTGCTATTATTACTCACCCTTTTTCAGGTTCTATAAATTCAACTCATCATTACACTCTTGAAGTTGAAGGCATCCATACTTGAGAAAAAAAAAATACACAAAAAAATGGAAGCAACTTCAAGAATATGAGTTGTAAACATTTGTGTGTTTCGCGATACTAGTGCTGGTTCTAAACCAAAATTCGTAGCAGCAACACATGAATTGAGTAGAGTCATTGCTGAAAGGAATATACACTTAGTATATAACGGTGGTAATCTTGGACTAATGGGGATCGTTTCAAGGGTTGTACAGGAAGGAGGTAGTCAAGTTCTGGGAATCATCCCAAAACCTTTGGCAGAGGCGAATCTTATAGAACCATCAAACGAAGAGGAACTTATCATATCAGGTATGTCTGAACGATTGGTAGAAATGATTAATCGTGCTGATGCTTTTATTGCTTTGCCAGGTGGTTTGGGTACGATGGAGGAAATTTTTACAGTACTATCTTGGGCGAACCTGAGCATACACCAGAAACCGATTGGGCTATTTAATGCTGATGGATTTTATGATTTTCTTTGTGTGTTCTTGATGATGCCCGTAGAAATGGGTTCGTGTCAAAACCTGTAAAAAAAACTCCTTTTTACTGCCAGAACTGCCCATGATTTAATTGACCAAATCTTAGTCTTTGAACCACAGATTGACCCTATTCTTTCCAAGATAAACTGGTCTGATAACGATCGTGGTAAAAAGCGTCGGATAAATATGGATCTTAACCTTTAATTGATATTTTTAATTGAAGAATTTAAGCTAACCATCTACTATCTTCTAAACTTATCTTCTACTTTTTAAGACATTGGGGACAATTTCTTATTTAGGTTTGGGGGAGGGGAATAATTGACTAGTATCTTGTTTTTATTATGTTATTTTTAGTCAAAAATTTTCAAAAAAATATTTAAAAAATATTTTATTTTTGTGTTTTTAATTTGATTAATCAGGTGAAATTGGTGTGAGATAGCTGTGTAAGAAATTTCTACTCCTGAGACGTATCTCAACCTATTTCGTAACAAGTTATTTTTTTTATTTCCTTTTGAATTATTTAATTTGTAAATTCTCCATAATACTGACTAAATTGGATCTTCATATGTTCAGTTGACAGGTATTATCAACATGCATGGTAACATACAACCATGAGATGTATTTTAAAAGTTTGTAATAGTCAGTGCTATAGTTTAATTGGAGGAAGCATCTAAAAAGCAATGGAATAAAAAAAAAAGAAAAAAAAAGTGTGTATAAAAAAAATTTCTGAGGTCTGAATCATTAAGTTCGTATGGGTGTTTTAATACCTAGTGCCCTAAAGCCAACTGGCTTGGGAGTCACTGGCCCAAAGCTCGCTACATGGATCAAAGATGTTATAAAAATAAAAAGAAACATCTGAAATCCGAGTAATTAAGTCCGTATGGGTGTCTTAACACCTTGTGCCCTAAAGCCAACTGGTTTGGGAGTCACTGGCCCAAAGCTTGTTACATGGATTGAAGATGTTGCTTTCTTTATTTTATGCAAAAAAAAAGAAAAAAGAAAAAATCCATTGCTAAAAATGTGTGAATTCTGATATAACTTTAGGACAAAAATATTACTCTCTTTCAACTACACTTTTGAATATTGTGGGCACAATGAGTTGATTAATACCTTGTTGGTTGTGTATATTAAGAATGGTAAAAATAATCGGAGAATTTACTTATTTGGTAATTTAGAAAGAAAAAAAACATCTACTAACTTGAAAAAGAAATTTCACGTGTTTAGTAACTAACTTGTTTATTCTCTTTTCTCTTGTCTTTTTGCTTTTGTGTGCATTAGATTGATATTTGTGGGTATTGTCACTGTAAGCCCTCACGAGACTACAAATCATCCACTAGGGACACCTAGGGGTTTAAAGGCTTGTTGCATACGCTAAATGCAACCGTGATCCCTACGAAAGTGGCTTAGTTTAATTTTAATTATTTATTGTATTTTATTTTGTTGTTTTGCTCGAGGACTATCAAAATGTTAGGTTTGGGGGTATGATGAGCGGAAAATATATCAATATTTACTACCATTTTACCTAATATTATGTTTAATTTCTCGGGTTTGATGAACGTTTTGATGTATTTAGTTTATTTTGCAGATAAAATAAAATTGGAACTTAATGGAATCATTAAGGATGAAATATGGAACAAAAAAGGGCAATAAATGGACTTGAGATTTTGATTTTGGAGATTGGAAACTTGAAAAGGCGTTCTAACGAAGTACAATTTCGAAAATTTTAACTTTACGTATTTGTCGTATTTTGGCCATACCTTTTTACTCCGATATCAGATTGATATGATTCAAGTTCTAGATTAAAGGCTTGCATGTTTGGTGGAGGATTTGGGGCCATGTTTGATGCCATGTTTGATGCCATGTTTGGTGCCATGTTTGGTGGAGCAATTGGTGGAGAAATTGATGGAAGCCTTTAGATTTGCCTATAAATACCAAGCTAAACTTTGTAAATTTTTCATGCTATCTTTGGAGGAATTTCTCCATGAAAACCTAAAGGAAATTGTCTTGTATATTTATTTAAGTTTTCTTTTATTTTATTTTTATTTAATTAATAAAATTTTGTGTGTTTTCATTTACAGCATGAGTAAGTAATCTCATTCTGCTGGGGTGAAAAGATGAGACTTTTAATATAATAAATTAGGTTAATCTCCCTTATCTTAATTAAAATTTGGATTAATTAGTTACCGCCTATATGGCCGGTTTAGGTGACAACCTTATTTACCGCCCATATGGTTGGTTTAGGTAATAACCTTGTTACCGCCTATATGGTCGGTTGGATTTAATTGAGACAAATGGAATTACCGCCTTTATGGTCTGGTTAAATATAATTAATTAATCGGTAAACATTGACAATAAGAGAGATTTCTAATTTTGAAATATTAAAAGTGGATCCTCTAACCCCCATCATTTTCTTTCATTATTGTAATTTTACTTTTATTTATCTCCAAGTTATTTTTTTATGATGTTTTGTTTATTTAAGTGTTTAGTAATCCTAGGTATGTGTTTTAACCAAATACATAATCTAGGGTTGTGATGAATTCCAATATCACCGGTTTATAAGTTGATTATTTTATGTCTAGGGGTAATAAATTGGTTTATTTATTAAGTCTTAATTTTAATGCTTCTTGTTAATTGACCATTAATAAGATTGATTTGGTAAACTTAAAATGAACTTGAAAAATGGATTTTAGGTTTCGCTTTAAACTCAATAGCTCACGATCTCACTTTGGGGTAAATGTCTCTTAGGTAGATTTCCTTACAGGATAGGAATATACCTATCGGGAGGGGTAGACATAATTGGAACTTAAACTTAATAAATTCGAAGTTTCTTAATTAACATAGGAATATAGTTAATTGAGTTACTTTGGGTGTTTGTATCTGACCATCGGAAGAAGCTTTTGCTTAACTTCGTGTTTCAGGTTAATAAACCGATTTAGTGCACAAACATTAGATAACCATTTCATCTTTAAAAGATATTGGAATGATTGACAACCCTAGATAGTTTAATAATATTGATTTTACCTTTAATTCATTTTCACACTATTTTATTTACTTGTTTTAGTTTAAAGTCATCATCCAATCAAACAACCAATCTATTAGATACACGTAAATATTTGGCTTCATAAATTAATAACTTAGGTATTAAGTCCTTGTGGGATCGATACATTTTATACTACTTGAACGATACGTGCGTTTGCTTTATACATGTGTGATCACGCCGATCATCTACTAAACCACCAATTCATCAACAACTCAACTTTTAATCTATCTTATACACTTCCCAAAGTTATACCCAAAGGTCCATAATTTGGGATTTATCAACATTCCCATTGTCTTAATGCCAAAAATCAGACTACCATTATCATAACCAAGCTCTCAACATAATACAAGTATTAACTCTTCAAAACTTAAACTTTCTCAATATGGGTCATGGATTTCTTACCTTTTTCTCTTGAATTTCTTCCATTCTTCAAGCTCTCAATTATTATCAAGCTCATTCTTATTTTATGGATTTTTGATTTATGTTATCACTCTTCTTATTTTTTCTTCTTATTCTTATTCTTATTCTTTCTCTTCTCTCTTCTTCATTCTTCTCTCCCCATTCGTTTCTTCTTATTCTTTCTTCCCCAAAATTTTGGTTTTGCAAATAGTATCCTAATTTATATAGTGGGGACCCATTTGAAACATTTTACAATATTTTAGTTTGAAAAATTTAGAAATTTAGAGAGAATTGTGGAAATTTCTAGATGGGTCCGGATTTATTATTCATCCGAAATTTTGGGTCTGATTTGTGACTTGATTTTATTTTGAATTTGGAAAAATATTCAACGTAAAAGTTGGAGGCCTCGCTCTCAGCTTTATGGCGATATAAATTCATCAAAATCAGAATTCATATGAGAAAGTTACGGCCCAAATACTATAGGCTATACGTAATGGAACATCATAGAATTCACATCGAAGTTTCAAAGAAGTTACTGTTTATCCATAAAGTCGTTATATGAATATATGTATGCTCGGAAATAACTTTATGTTATGTAACACTCGTCTTACAATGTAACGGTATTACAGTCAATGAGTCAATAGTAGAGACCTCCAGTCGTTATACTTCAATATTTTCTTATTAAGAATTTTGAGATGAAAGACTTGGGCACTTTAGGCTACTCTCTTGGTATTGAAGTTACTCATAGTATAGATGGTTATTACCTTTCTCAGGCCAAGACTGCTTCTGACCTTCTTTCTCGGGTTGTTTTATCAGACAATAAGATCATCAGCACTCCACTTGAGTATAATGTTGGAGTTTCTACGGCCCCAAGGATCGATTATAAAGCATAAAAACATGTGCGAATACATCGATGGAGTTGCGGAATACTCACATCGATCGGTTGAGCGACGCGCGAGGCAACAAAAATTCCATTTTCTGCTCACTGGTGCATTCGGCAGTGAGCTTCTGGACTGCTCCATTTTCGGCCATCAATCTTCAAGAATCCAAGCTCCAAGCTTCGTCAAATGATTCCAAGCTCATGGGTGGACTTCCCTATCACCTTCGCATGTCTTTTGGAGTGCTAGATCTCTTGATTTTTGCCACAAAAATCAAACACTTGCTTCCCATTTCTCCTCTTGGCTCACGGCAGTGGGCTGCCAACCAGAAGAAAAATGCCCCTTGTGGGCGTGAGAGAGAAGAAGAAATTGGAGAGAGAGAGAGGTGATAAAAAGTGTTGTATTTTGTAATGGATTTCTAAAATCATATACACTACTTTTTAATTTTCAAAAAAGTCAAGCCAAATACCAAACACTTAAAATAATGATATTAGTCATTCAAGCTTTCAAAAAGCTTTTCAACAACTTCCATCATGTCACATCCTTCAATCATTCAAATCAAGTGACAAGTTGTCACATCACTCAAAGTGACTAATGATTTGACGCTTGATGCGACTAGCGATTTAACGCTTGATTTGACTTGCGTTTCGCACTCGAATTCGAAATGCGAATGCGCTCGCAAACAATCCCGGGCTCGGGTGCTCTAATTCCAAATTAATGAATTTTCTGTTGCGACGCAATTAAATGATTACGCCTAGCGAAGTCATTATTCACGTCGCTAACGAATTAATTCTAAATTAATTCGTTCGCCCGAATTAAAATCCAATTTTAATTCCGCATCGAAATCCAATTTCGTTTAATATATCGAATATATTAATTTATCGATTAATTCCAAATTAATCTTTATCTCTCTTTAATTGATATTTTATCCCAGATAAAATATCCCATCAATTAATCCCAGATTAATTTTCTCTCTCATCTTATTAATCTCATATTAATTAAAAGTGCGAGTCATACGTCATCGGTGAATCTTCGGGAAGCGACCAATGAGATCCCCGGATATGTTGGCAGTAAATTCGGTCGTCGGACTATCCGAACACGTAAGTACCTTGTACTACGTTTATATACCGATTTACAAGACAAGGTTGGCTTCTAGCAAAGCGCCATGCCTACCAAATTCTCCATAAATATCCTTACAGGAATAAGGATCTATATCAGGCGTAGTATACGTAGTATTGCATATTTCGATCCAGTATCGGATGATCACATGCAAGGTCTGGGGCTGGTACAGTGTCTGCCCCATACGAAGCATATATCGGATTACGAGCAACTAGTCTATTTAATATCGGATAATCATGACCAAGTCATATTATCCCGATGGTTGCAACCTTTTTAGAGAACCAGTTATGTATCCCTACGCGATCATCATCTCCATATGACTGGAGTGATACTTCCGTCTTGACATCACACCTAACACACTACGATTCTCATATACCCAGCAGAGGCATATACAAAACCGGTTAAAGCCCTGGACGACCACAACCAAAGTATATTGATTGTCGCAATCATTAGCGGTGCAAGTCTCAGGTTAAGACCAAATACACCTACCCTGATTTCGGACTTCCATAGACACATAGTCATACTACCAATGGAATTCCGAAGGGGTCTATCCAGAGCGAAACTGTTTCCCGTACCATCGGTAAAACACAACCTCCTATTACACTTGCATGAGTATCCTATACCCAAATATACGAGAACTATGTCGTTATGCCCTCACAACGCGCACAAGTGTAATACTAGTCTTGTACGCATTTATCGATGTCCAATCTCGATAATACTCTGACTAGGGATATTTAATGATTTATCCTTCGTGGACTGATACTGTCTCATATCATTCTCAATCCAGGAACAAATCTAAGGACCTCCTATCATTTATATATCTTGGTGATCTAATCACAAATGATAAGAGTGCAATCTCCTTTGTCACATAGTTAATTTGTACAACAACACCATGATCTGTACAAATAGTGACGCTATGGGTCATAATTGTCCAACAATCTCCCAGTTGGCCTATAGCCAGTCAATCGAGTGTCTGACACCCGAACTATGTACGGTTGGCTCAAACTACTGAGGAAAGGTTTTTGCCAGCGGATTTGCATGATTATCGTCTGATTTGATTTATACGATCATCACATTGCCACGATGTATGATCCAAACGAATCAGATGAATATCGAAGTATGTATCTGGATCGTTGATGAGACCATTAATTCTTTAGCCTGCGCTGTAGCCTAGCTCAGCTGCTAATAGAACTATATCTAATCTAATTAGATTTATTATCGACCCAGATGGCTTCTATTGTTGCCTCAGCTGCAGCAATAACCCGCATTTGTTGTTTATTCGGTAATAGTATCTTGCTTGGAAGATTTCCAGCTCACTGTACCGTTATTCAAACTGTATAGTACCGTTTGCGACTTATAGTCGTCTTTATCGGTTAAGAAACTTGTAGTAGTGATCCCAGTCACTTCAAGTTTTCATTCTCCAGAGTTTAAGATAGCATTCTTAGATCTCTAAGATACTAAAGGATGTTCTTAATTTCAATCCAGTGACTATCACTTGGATTGGCCTGTTTGTGAATCCATATGCTCAAAGCGTATGAGACACCAGGTCGCCTATATTTTTCAATGTACGATTTCTCGAAGAGTTTTCATGAAAGCCAAGCTTTCACCGATAATGTTATGGGAATATCATTTCCAAGAAATGATGTATTATCATTATTTATAGGACAGCCACTGTCAGTGTGCTCCCATTAACCTCCTTATATGCACAAGAATCATATTCGTTTTGAATTAAATCATAAACCATTATGATTACATCAAAACGACAATTCCAAGAACCTAATGTTTGCTTCAATCCAAACATGGATCGAATAACCTGCAAACCTTGTTTGCTAGTTTTGGTACTACAAAACCGACAGGATGTTGTAAACATCCTCCAAAAGGTTTCCTTTTCAGGAAAGCGATTTTCCGTTCAGCTGACATATTTCATAAATGAAACATGCAGCGTTAGCAAGCATTATCCAAATGGATTTACCGTGGCAACAGGTAAAAGGTTGAATCGTAATCAACACAATGTTGATAACGATACCTTTCCGCTACAAGCCTAGCTTATAACGTTGGTATGTTGCCATCCATGTATGTCTTCCTTGAAGACTCATACAGTACCTATAGGCACAATGCCTTGCGGTACATCAACTAGTGTCCAAACATAGTTGGTATACATGGAATCCATTTCGGACATCATGGCACTTTGCCATAATTGGGAGTCGATACCTTGTATCACTTCCTTAAACGTAGTCAGTTTGTGTTCCTCAATAAGATTGACATCTTTATGAGGTGAGATCAGAAACCCATACCCCAGGTTGTTTTCTGATTCTCTCTGACTTACGTGGTTCTTGTGTATTCGAAGATTACTGGTATAGTTTCATCATTGATGAACTATTTATGTTCTATTAAGGATCTGTGTCTGGAATAGTATTACTCCGATTTTCATCGAATTTTACTATCCTCCCACTTACCACTGCATATCGGTATTCCTCTTAGGAAAACCACATGGTGAGCAACAATTACATTGTTCTCATGTGATTTGTATAAGTACTATACTTATGGTATCCCTAGGATAACCAATAATTGGCACTTATCCAATTTGGGTTTTAGTTTGGTATCATCCAAACATATGCCTAACATACCCAAATATTCAGGAATGAGAAATCCGGTTCTTTCCTGTTCATATCTAATATGAAGTCTGTCAAACAGATTTTTATGGAACCTTATTCAAAATAAGTTCTGCACTGTTTATGCGTATCCGTTGAAGGAAATGGTAACTCAGAGCGGCTCATGATTAACCTTATCATGTCCAACAAAATTCGGTTACTCAGTTTGGACACACCGTCAAAATGACGTGATCCGGGAGGAGTCCTCTTTGAAAGAATACTTTACTCTTTCAAGTATATTAGAAACTTATTGCTTAAGTATTTTCATCATGGTCTAACCGTGACAGTTAATACTTTAGCCGATCTGTTTGTCTATTTCGTGTCGAAACTTTAGAAGTTTCCGATTTGTGCTCTTCAAAAGAGACACATAACCATAACGCGATGCCACATCCGTAAAGGTCACGAAATATTCATATCCACATCTAGCCTAGCTAGATATGGGCCCACTTGCTTCACTATGAACTAGAGCTATCAGATCGGTGGCACTTACACTTTTACCAAGTAAAGGTGTTTTAGGCACATGGCCCAATAAACTAGATTCGTTGACTTTATTTGAATGGAATCAAATCAGTCTGAGTACCCACTCTTCTAAAGTGTGGATATACAATTCTTGTTTGATTGTGTCCTAGACTACAATGCCACAAATAAATTTCTTCTGATCAAATCAGTTTGGGCTTTGTCATGTTATATTTTTTAGATTTATTTATATTCAAAATATAAATGCTGTTATTCACATCTAATGTGTTTTCTCAATATCATCTTTATAAAATAAAACACTTTAGTGTTCTAGAATATAAAGGTTCACCCGCAGTGGGTAAACACTGATATAAAGATAATGTTTCTAGTCAAACTAGTTATATTATAACAGTTTCCAAATTTAGTTACACACCCGGAGGGTAGTTCCTAAACTTAGGTATCTATGGTTAAAACAACGACTTTCGTCCCGTTTCCAATTCGCAGATAAATCTCAATCTGAAGTCAGTATCCTGCTCATAGCAGATTCTGAACAATAGTATATATTTATGTACCACACTAAGTATTTAAAATCCAATTTTAATACTAGTTGTGAACATATTTATGACAAACATATTTGAAGTCAGAGCCTTGCCCGTCTTCAATTCCTTCATGTCTGCTTTGTTCAAACGGCAGTCACGCTTCCGCGATCCTGTTTGCCACATTTAAGCAGTCATTTTGGGATATGTCATTTATCTTCCTAGAAGATTATAATGATTTTGCCTTTACTCTTTTTCACATTCCAGAAGCCTTTGGCCAAGCCTTGGACTTCTAAAATATCGAAGTAAGGTGCGCCTTGCGCTTCTTGCAAACTTTGACTTTGTCTCATTGAGAATAGTCATTAACTCTCCAAGAGTTTAGTATTGCAATTTAGTACTTCTAAAATCTAAGTATAGATTTATGAAGATCCTTCAATTTTAATATCATACTTTAAGGATCTAACCCTTAGTTCTGACAAAGAAATTAAGGAGTCTACTACGACAAGCTTAATGGATTAAGCACTAAAGTTATCATCACATGAATCTTCCAAAGATTATGATCTACTATTTACTTAACTCTGGGCTTATGCCTAATATGTTATTTTATCAAACAAAGTAACTTATTATTTTTCAGGAGCATCCTGAAACTTTATTCATAATTTGAAAATTAAACCATTTAAATACATTTTCCCTAGATTATGTTTTAAATGCTAATCTTTCAATTTTATCTTGATTTTAATAGTCCAACTATTTAATCAACGATTTCAGGTACTTTAAATATAATGATTATTATAGTCCAACTATTTAATCAACTATAATTAATTATTTGAATACAGTCCAACTGTTTATTTAAAACAACATTTAAATATTAGTCCAACTAACATTTAATATATATGACGAATGATATTTGTTTTGAGCGCGTATGGCATGTAATTAAACGAATATTGCAAATTCAATTCTTGCCCCCCACTATTTTTCGGCGAGCCTCTAATCCTCTGTCGAGTACTCGGGAAACCGTGTTTCCTAGTAGGCTAGGATCCCGTTAAATATCACACAATCTTGACTTTGGCCAACAAATTGTATGATAATTAACTAGGTAGATCTCTAAGATCAATTGGATCCAATCCAATTCCTAGATCCAGTAGGGGGCATCCAAGTCCGAAACATATATCTTATATATGCCAATATATCCAATATATTACCTAACCTTTTTCCTCTGAATCAACTAAGCCTTGCTTTGGCACAACAAACTTAGTGATCCCAGTTAAGCGGAACCCATTGACCATGGAAAGCTTCTAATCAATGTCGATGGACAAGAAGTGGTCTTGACTTTGACCAACAAACCACAACTTGGACAAGACACCGATATGGAACAAAGCCTCTGTGATTCAAACACATCCTCGATAGACAAAGGCCTTGACTTTGGCCAACAAGCGAATGCCAGTCTTGGATCTTGAGTAAGAATCACTCAATGGAAGGAAAAACGCTTAATATTTGTGAGGGTTTTTCGCGTGCAAATTGGCAACCAATTTATTATCTTTGTTAAGGTCTCATCATCATACACCCTTAAACATGCATTCTAAACACATAATAAAGTGCGTATAAATAAATAATAGTGATATGCAGATGGATATTTTACACATTGATCCTAGATCAAATCTCTCCATTTCTCTCTCCTGCTAGCACAAGTATTACTTCTACCCATTAAACTACACTTCTAAAGAAACCTCATTTACATTGAGGGGAATAGGTGAGAAGCGAATACAAAGAATAATGAGGTAATAAGGCTGGACACGCATGTCCAATTAATAAATTCCAAATTTATTACAACAATTTCTAAAATTTTCCCACCCATCTAATATCCATCCGATATACATTATTCATGCATCGCAACCATGTATTCACACAAGCATGTTATCAATCAATCTAATCAAATTAATTAATCTAATAATTAGTGATCATCCAATGTTCAAACAACGATTTGATTTTGCTCGAGTCAAACTCGTTTTGCGAATAAGTACTCTAAGTACGAATTCTTGAATTAAATTAAACTACAAAATTAAATCCATTCAATTTGTATTTAATACTAATTCACTATTTAATTCCAAATTAAATATTACACTTTATTAATAAACCTTTTACGATTTAAATTCCAAATTAATCGTTACGGGTCTCAAAGCCCGATTAACGTCCAACGTTAATTTAATTAAAGTCCAATGGGCTTTTAATTAATTTCTTAAGGCGTGTACTTTGGTCAACTCGGGTCAAACTGAATAACCAAAGTCCAATCCGGGAGTTACCCCATAAGCCCAGAAATCAATTTAGGCCCACTAGGCCCAATTAAACTTTAAAGGTCCATTAGTCACATTTGGGCTTTATGGAAGTTGTTTTGGGCCCAATTGGATCCAACCAATTTGGCCTAAACTTAACTTGGTACAACCAAGCCCAATAAGCCCAATAACAACATTACAAGCCCAATTTTACAAAATAGGCCCAATTCAATTAAATTACAAATTCCAAATTCCCAATTTAATTACCAAAGTGTATATCATTATTAATCACCCAAATCAATATTTCCAAAACATCAAATTAGCCTAATTAATCATGATTATCATCATTGAATCATGTCCAACACAATTTAACAAAAATCAAACCTAATTACATGCTTCTCATGTCTCGGCCAAGGAAGGGATTTCATATCCAAATCAAATTCAATCCAATTAAATTCAATTCAACATTAAATCCATATTCCCAACATGATTCCAACTCATCCAATGAATCAAAAAATCAAAATCCAAGACATTTAGGGTAAGTTGACATTCGGCCAACAAAAGCAATTTGGGGAAAAATGTTCCAAATAAATTTTCAAAAAATTGATCCAATCAATCTTCAATTAAAACATATTTAAGCATACTAATTCATCCAATTTCATTAAAATATGCTCAAATACAATTTACCCAAATTTTAAGCCCTATTTCGTTTTCATGCTTTTCAATCGCTCTGATACCATTGTTGGAGATCTCTAAGTCCCGAGGATCGAATACAAAGCAAGAAATACATGTGAATACATCACGAGTTGCGGAATACTCACATCGATCGGTTGAGCGACGCGCGAGGAAACAAAAATTCCATTTTCTGCTCACTGGTGCATTCGGCAGTGAGCTTCTGGACTGCTCCATTTCCGGCCATCAATCTTCAAGAATCCAAGCTCCAAGCTTCGTCAAATGATTCCAAGCTCATGGGTGGACTTCCCTATCACCTTCGCATGTCTCTCGGAGTGCTAGCTCTCTTGATTTTTGCCACAAAAATCAAACACTTGCTTCCCATTTCTCCTCTTGGCTCACGATAGTGGGCTGCCAAACCAGAATAAAAATGCCCATTGTGGGCGTGAGAGAGAAGAAGAAATTGTCGAGAGAGAGATGATAAAAAGTGTTGTATTTTGTAATGGATTTCTAAAATCATATACACTACTTTTTGCTTTTCAAAAAAGTCAAGCCAAATACCAAACACTTAAAATAATGATATTAGTCATTCAAGCTTTCAAAAAGCTTTTCAACAACTTCCATCATGTCACATCTTTCAATCATTCAAATCAAGTGACAAGTTGTCACATCACTCAAAGTGACTAATTTGACGCTTGATGCGACTAGCGATTTGACGTTTGATTTGACTTGCGTGCCGCACTCGAATTCGAAATACGAATGCGCTCGCAAACAATCCCGGGCTCGGGTGCGCTAATTCCTAAAATTAACGAATTTTCCGTTGCGACACCATTAAATGATTACGCCTAGCGAAGTCACTATTCACGTCGCTAACGAATTAATTCTAAATTAATTGTTCGCCCGAATTAAAATCCAATTTTAATTCCGCATCGAAATCCAATTTCGTTTAATATATCGAATATATTAATTTATCGATTAATTCCAAATTAATCGTTATCTCTCTTTAATTGATATTTTATCCCAGATAAAATATCCCCTCAATTAATCCCAGATTATTTTCTCTCTCATCTTATTAATCCTAGATTAATTAAAAGTGCGAGTCATACGTCATCGGTGAATCTTCGGGAAGCGACCAATGAGATCCCCGGATATGTTGGCAGTAAATCGGTCGTCGGACTATCCGAACACGTAAGTACCTTGTACTACGTTTATACCGATTTACAAGACAAGGTTGGCTTCTAGCAAAGCGCCATGCCTACCAAATTCTCCAGAAATATCCTTACATGAATAAGGATCTATATCAGGCGTAGTATACGTAGTATTCCATATTTCGATCCAGTATCGGATGATCACATGCAAGGCCTGGGGCTGGTACAGTGTCTGCCCCATACGAAGCATATATCGGATTACGAGCAACTAGTCTCTTTAATATCGGATAATCATGACCAGGTCATATTATCCCGACGGTTGCAACCTTTTTAGAGAACCAGTTCTGTATCCCTACGCGATCATCATCTCCATATGACTGGAGTGATACTTCCGTCTTGACATCACACCCAACACACTACGATTCTCAATATACCCAGCAGAGGCGTATACAGAACTGGTTAAAGCCCTGGACGACCACAACCAAAGTATATTGATTGTCGCAAGCATTAGCGGTGCAAGTCTCATGTTAAGACCAAATACACATACCCTGATTTCGGACTTCCATAGACACATAGTCATACTACCAATGGAATTCCGATGGGGTCTATCCAGAGCGAAGCTGTTTCCCGTACCATCGGTAAAACACAACCTCCTATTACACTTGCATGAGTATCATATACCCAAATATACGAGAACTATGCAGTTATGCCCTCACAACGCGCACAAATGTAATACTAGTCTTTTACGCATTTATCGATGTCCAATCTCGATAATACTCTGACTAGGGATATTTTATGATTTATCCTTCGTGGACTGATACTGTCTCATATCATTCTCAATCTAGGAAAAAATCATAAGGACCTCCTATCATTTATATATCTTGGTGATCTAATCACAAATGATAAGAGTGCAATCACATTTGTCACATAGTTAATTTGTATAACAACACCACGATCTTTACAAATAGTGATGCTATGGGTCATAATTGTCCAACATATAATGCTCGGCTCAACCTCACTGATGGTGATATTTTACCTAATACTGCGTTGTATCGACATTTGGTTGGGAATATGATCTATCTCACTGTTACTCGACCAGACATTGCTTATGTTGTTCACATAGTTAGTCAGTTTATGCATCAGCCTCTTTCGACCCATTATGCAGTTGTTCTTCGTATTCTACGATATGTTAAGGGTACATTATTTCATGGGCTACACTTCTCATCATAGTCAAGCCTTGAATTACATGCCTACTCTGATTCTAATTGGGCTAGTGATCCCATTGATCGTCATTCTACCACTAGTTATTGTTTCTTATTAGGGTCTTCTCTGATTTCTTGGCGTAGTAATAAATAATCTGTTGTTGCTCGATCCACTACAGAGGCTGAATATCGAGCATTGGCCGACACTACTTCTGAGTTATTATGGTTATGTCGTCTGCTCAAGGACATGGGGGCTCCTCAAACATCTCATACATCTCTTCATTGTGATAATGAGAGTGTCATTCATATCGCAAATAATGATGTCTTCTATAAACGCACCAGATATATTGAGATTGATTGTCACTTCATCCGACATCATTTACGCAATGGTGTGCTCTATCTTCTACATAAGACCTTTGCAAATCAGCTAGTCGGCATCTTCATGAAATCACATCCACCAGCTCGCCTTATCGATCTTATCCGTAAACTCAAGTTGGTTCTTCCGCACCACCTTGAGTTTGAAGGGGGCTGTTGACACATATTACCATAAATGTCTTCCCTTGATTTTAGCTACTAAAGTTATATATAGTAGTAGCTTGATTATTTCTAATTTACATTATAATTATAATTAATCATGTAATTATACCATAAACATATCAATCTTAGACATAAACCTACAACTTTTATGCTATGTATTTTCTCAAATTTTGAGCAGAAACATATCAAATCTATTAATTGTCCTAAGTGTGTTGCATTGCTATGAAAATCTTAATATTATTTAGACATGTGGCACAAATATATTATTATTTTAACATAAAAAATATAACTTATAAGTGGCCCATGTTTTCCTTGCTTCATTCTTCTTATTCACCTCTTTTCTCACTCGTAAAAGGAAATAAAAGAAACAAAACCAGTTCAACCCTCTTTCACGTGCATGATAATCAAGGTCGATCGTGTGAGCACGCAAGCTCTTGGGCGTCATTTCAGTGACTAAATATTATATTTTTATGTTTTCTGAGTTAGTTCATATATATATATATATATTCAATTATGGATTACGTCTCAGTTTATGTGGTTTAGCTTACGCTTTACATTTTATGTTTCCAAGTTACGTAGTTACGTTTTCAATTACATATCAATTTATATATTCACGTCATATGTGTATAATTTGTGTTTTACGTTTCAGACTTTCATGTTATGTTTATACATTTCCAGTTATACATTTTTAAGTTTACGTTTTCAAGATATATGTTTGCGATTATATTTTCATTTTACGTGTCCTTATGGTAGAATATACTGGTTAGGATTCATCCAGATGAAGCTCACCCCATACTTATTCTAAAATATGTAATGAGTTTCATACGAGTAATGTTTGCATAAGGAAGTACATGTGTCTGTTTATGTTTATATTAAGTTTTCATTTGTAGTCCATGTTTACAATTTCATGTAATGTTTACATGATTATGGATTTCAGTTCATGTTATGCACATCTACAGTTCCTGTGTATAGCTTCCATATTACGTTTTCAGTCTATAATTCAAGCAAGTCTTTCATGTTCCCGTTCACATATATTTTCAGTTTCTAGTTAATGCATGTCGTCTAGTTTACGTTCATGCCATGATTTCAAGTTTACATGTTATAGATTAATAATCACGCTTACATAGGTAGTTGATGACATGATTCATAAATGGATTGGGTTAGATCTAAGCCAACAAGGGTTTGGGTTGGTCATAGACATATGTATTGGGTGGTTTGGTGTAATGATGCATAAATTTCATGTTATGTAAATATATTACGTTAGAACCATGTCATTACTATCCCTCTAACATGTCACGGGCATGTCACGTCATAAACATGAGTAGCAATGTCAGTAGAGTAGCTTAAGTTAAATAATCATGTCATGTTCTCGGATCATGCTTTCATGTAACAGTTCATGCCAAATTTTCAGGTCATGTTTTTATGCTTACAAGACACGTTATATTTTCAGACTATGTTTCATGTTCATGTCACATCATGTTTCTCAAGTTTACAGTTTGTGTTGAATAATTAAGTCACGTTATCAGGTTCACAGTGTAGCTCGTGTGTACAGTCGCAATTTTCAGTTCATATTTATACGTTATAATTCTAAAGTTATATTTCAATTTTCAAGGCATGTATATGGTTTTCAGATCATATTTATGTTTTCAGATTACGTCATTGTCTTCATGATTACGTTTTCGTATTTTTGTTTACAGTTTAAGTTTTCATGTACAGTCAGAAATGCAGCTTATGTTTTTCAGTCTATATCCATGATTATGTTTTCAGTTTATTATTTACGTGTTTCCAGTTCATGTTTTACACATGTTAAGTCTCCAGCTTATATTTTCATAAAATATATTTTCAAGTTCAGGAGTTCCATGATTTCTAGTTTAAGTTTTTTAGCAAATAGTTTACCTTAACAATAAATGAAATATTTTCAAACCACTAGTAGAGTATCGTTCCCTAATGTATAGCTATCCCAAGTATGTTCAGCTCAGCAGGCCTAATGGTCTTTTAGTGACCCTCGTAGGCACGTTCCCTTACTTATGTGGTGCTAATCCTACCAAGTAGATTATGTATACGAATTCAGATCATGTTCATGTTTTTAATTCAGGAATACAATTTCAGATCATGCTCAGGTTTTCAGTTCTTGTTACTCTTTCGGTCCATGTTCATGTTTTCAAGGTTCATTATTTAGTTTTCAAACTCGTGTTTATGCTTTCAGTTTATAATTTAGATTTCAGCTGATGATTATGTTTTACAGTTTACAGCTATGTTTTCATGTTTACAGTATACACACATGTTTTTAGTTCATGATACAGTTTTCAGTTCATGTTGATATTTTCAGTTCATGTTTCCACATTACAGTGTCCAAGTCATGTCATATTATCATGTATACAGTTTGAGTCATGTTTACAGCTTGTAGTCATGTCGTCAGGTTCACAGCTTACAGACACGTTCACTGTCTTTAGTTCACATCATGGTATTGGGTCATGAAAGGTTCTTTTTAAGTTTTCATGTATATGATTTACAGTTCACGCTGTAATTTATGGTATGTATATGACATACAACCCAAGTTTCTTTATTTACTTATACTTCACGAATTATGTTTGAATTAAATCTATGCGTAACGTTATGTTATATATTTCATTTTCAGTTTTCACTCACTAAGTCATTTTTCAGTGGTGCTACATGTATTTCACACGTGCGGAGGACAAGCTTAGGGACGATAGACATCGGCTGCAGTCATTAGGGTCAGTTGTCAAGTAAAATATCAATGGTCCATTCAGGCATGTTGTTGTCTCACGTTAGGCCATGTGGTCGTATTTTATTAGTTATGTAATTTAAGTTACGATAATTATGTTTTGAGCGGTCCATGTATAATGATGTGGATTTTATATTCAGTTTATGGACTAGTGAATGTTAGTCAAGTTAGATCAAAGTGGCACAGTAGAAGCGTAGCAAGTAGTTCATGTAATCCACGTATGGTATTTGTGCATGTTTAGGATAGGTTCAAGGTAAAATGCATGTACGTATAGTGCAAGAATCTGTCAGGAAATAGATCATGTCATGTTAGGCATGTATAAGTCATGAATGATCAATTTAGTTTGAATCACGACACATCATGTATGTACACTTCATGAGGCTCATGGAGATGACAACGCTGTCTCTTACCTGTCGCATCTCGGATTTTCCGGGGTGTGACACAAAATATTTTTTTTTTATTTTTTATATTAGATTTGTTATTATTAATTTTTATATTAGATCAATTAAGATGGAATTCAAATAATGATTTGATATTTTTATTTTGTATGACTTATTAACTATTGTTAAGCCTTTTATAATTAAATATCTTGTTACATGTATTTTTATCAATTCTCACCTTAATGAAAAACCTTCCTACCATGAGAGGAAAGAAAGTTCTATGCAACAAATGACATGATGTTATCATAATGTTATGTATCATTTTATCTCATCTAAATTTTATGTAAATCATTTTGAACCTAAAGTTCAAAGGAATATTTTTAAATTTTATGTAAATCATTTTGAACCTGAAGTTCAAAGAAATATTTTACATACATTATTAATTGATTATTGGATGAATTTATTAATATAAAAAAATGATAAAGATCACTGGTTGAAGTCCTTGAACGATTATAGTCATACAAATGGATATGTGAACGCCTGAAGCGTGATAAATCAAGTGGTGATAACAATATATGTAAAACATATGAAGTGTGATAGATTACTTATTAGAAATATTTTAATTCCTGAGGAGATGATATGAAAAATATGTGAAATAATTGGGTGCTCTTGAAGAGATTATATTTGCATATATATCAAAATATTGATTTATATGAAATTATTATATATATTGCACTTAAAGAGATACATGTATACCAACAAGTAAATGAATCACAATTACCATTAGAAAGATATATGGTGAAAAATAAAGAGATTCAAATTGCCTTAAAAAGACATGCTTGCAAATGAAGAAGAGATCTAAATCGCCTTTACATAGGCTAATAGTTTATAAATATTTAGAGATTACATTGGGTATATACATAAGAAATGAAAGAAATTTTTTTTTTCAATTATATATTGGTATATAAAGAAATTTAGAAATTGACATAAGATTATTGTGAAAAATATATTTGCATTGTTGTTATTTTTGATATTACGAAAATAATATCTAGGATCCTGAATATAAAAATGTGAAAGATTATCGAATTATATGATTGGCCAAAATTATAAGATAATTATAGGGGTGTTCACGGGTTGGGGCGGGTCGAGTTTTTTTGAATTTTGTGAGACCCGATTGGGTTAGGTCACGCGGATCGAAAAACCTAAATACAAAATTTGAGATGTGAAACCCGATCGGATTGGGTCGAGTCGTCGGGTTGGCCAAAAAAAGAATTTTTTTAATGTATTAATTATTTTGAAATATAAATACTAGTTATTTTATGTCCCGAAAATTATTATATATATAAAATTTCAAGACAACAAAAGTAATAAACAACTAAAATAATAGTAAAACTTTAAAAAATAATAAAATTTTAGAAAATTAATAAAAATCTTATAGTATCAAATCAGGTTTTAATATCAAACTCGTGACCCAACCCGTAAATATCGGGTTAAGTTGGGTCAGGTTAATCCGAAAAAGCATTAATTTTTTTAAACCCGCACGGATCAGATCGGGTCGCGTGTTGACCCAAAAATTTATGCACCCTTAGATAATTGGACCTATAGTCCATACGTATGAAAATGTAAGCAAAATTTAAAGCATATTGGACCGATAGTCCGTATGGCTGAAGTCGCAAAATTCATTAATTAAATTTGAAATGGACTTGTTGTCCCGACACCCAAAGAAGTTAACATTATTGTGTTAAGAAAATATGTCTAAAACATGTACTCGAAGTAAAAAATTAAAATCTTATATGTTCAAACTATAGCGATCCTAATAATCCATATGTATGTTGCATAATTATTGTAGAAAATAATTATATTAAATAGGATATGCTAATATCCACTTTTTTGTGTGATTTTGTTAAAATTACAAAATTAATTTTATAATTTTTGAAAACTATATGATGATTTCAATATAAAATAACTCTTGAATAGCTGAAAAGATTTTGGTTTAAAAACTATCAAGTTAATATACTAACTAATATTATGGAAATACCTGAAGTATTTAATGTAGAATTATTATTATTATGAAGTATTATTATTTTCTTATTTTTGAACATGAAGTATTGTTTATGGGTTATAAAGTACCATATTTTATTGTAAAATTTATTGTGTTAAATTGCACAATATGTGAAATTTACATTATTGGAAATAATTTATTACTCACCATAAGCTTGAAGACTTAAAAATGGTGTGTAATTATTATCTTTATGCAACTAACGATAAGGTCTTATTTAATAAGATCAACATATTAACAATATTTGTTCATGGCATCATTCTTTAATCAAGATAGTCAAGTCATATGTTGGCACTATATTTATTCAAGAGATCTATGAAAGAGAAAAAAATTTAAAAATAAAGACAACGATTTAGCAGGTTGTTTCACACAATATACTATTAATACGACGTGCAACAATTTTGGCATATGATTGATCAATGAAGCATCCATGTCAAATTAAGGGAAACATCAATGTCACAATAAGGGAAATCATATTTATCAAAGATGAATTAATGACTTGAAGAAACTAACTACTACAACAAAAGAGACCTTTAGTGTCCAAATATTTAGCGAAGAAATTTTTTTCGACGCCAATAAACCTTTTAGCGTCAAATTTAAATTTCGACGCTAAAAGGTAACACTTTAGCGTCGAATCTCAGCTTCGACGCTAAAGGTTCTAACCTTTAGCCTCGAAATTAGATTCGTCGCTAAAGGTTTATCTTTTAACGTCAAAATAATTATTTGACGCTAAAGGGTTGACGCTTTAGCGTCGAATTTCTATTTCGACGCTAAAGGTTCCGCCATGTAGTGTCGAAAAATTATTTGGACACTAAAGGGTCAATCATTTAGCGTTGAAACTAAATTTCGACGCTAAAGGCGAAAAAAATTTGGAGACGCTAAAGGTTAATTTTAAATTTTTTGAATTCCCCCTTCTAAAATTTGAATTTATAGCCTAATAAAATTATATTTAAATTTTTGACATTTAGCGACGAACTTTCGATGCTAAATGTCAAAAATTTCGACGCTAAAGGTTAATTTTAAAATTTTCAAATTCCCGCTTTCTAAAATTTGAATTTATCTCTTAATAAAATTAGATTTAAAATTTTGACATTTAGCGACGAATTTTCGACGCTAAAAGTCAAATATTTCGACGCTAAATGGTCAATTTAAATTTTTCGAATTCCCGCTTTCTAAATTTTGAATTTATCTCCTAATAAAATTAGATTTAAAATTTTGACATTTAACGACGAATTTTCGACGCTAAAAGTCAAAAATTTCGACGCTAAAGATCAAAATTTTGGCGGAAATAATTCCCGCTATTTGAGGACCTTTAGCGACAAAAGACGATTTCGTCGCTAAAGGTTTTTTTCCCTATAAATTCATTTGCTCTTTCTTTCTTCTATTCTCACTTTCTTTCTCTCTCTTATTTCCTCTCTAAAATTATTTTTCCTTAAGTGTTTTGTTTGATTTTATATATTTTATATTAACATCTAATATTTATTTATTTATTTTGTAGGGGAATATGAAGATGAAGAAATGGTAAAAATGAAGATAGTTAAGAAAATGAAAGTGAAGATGAAAAATATGAAAGTGAAGATGGAGAAAATATATAGAAAATTGTATTTTATCATTTTGTTTATTATTTTATATTTTTTGTTGTGATAAATTTTGTAATTTTAGTTTTATATCAATAAAAATATCATTATTATAATTTTTAATAACAAATTTAATTACTTTTGTAATGAAATTCGTTTGAAATTAATTTGTAATAATAATTTTCGTATACCCTTTAGCGTCGAAATATTCGACGCTAAAAGTAATAAAATAATATATATATTTTTTAATATTATATCACCTTTAGCGTCGAATATTTCGACGCTAAAGGTCAATTTTTTGGCGTCGAGAATATTCGTTGCCAAATATGTATTTTAGCGTCGAAATATTTTTGACGCAAAATGTTATACTTTAGCGTCGAAATTTTTTATTTCGACGCTAATTGTCTTTCTCGTCCACGTTTTGGCATTAAAAATTAGCATCGAAAAATTTCGACCCTAAATACTTTTTTTTTTGTAGTGAACATAAACTATACTCTTTTTCTTTCACTAATATTTTGTCCCGACCATTGAGTTTTCCTTATTATGATTTTAGTGAGGAGTGTTGCACCTTGTTAATATATAATGAATGATGTATTATTTTTCCTTCACTAGTCTTTTTTCCATTAGATTTTTACTAGTAAATGTTTTAATGAGATATATTCTCTATATAATGGATATCCAATGAGAAGTGTTATGAATATAATGAATTATTTATATGGATGTTCATCAACCATCACATCTATGTAATAACCGACATGCAATCATAAGCATGTATATGTAACTTTAGACCTTTGATCTTCCATTAGTCTTATATCTTCCTATAACTCCCACTATCTCACTAAATTAATGATCATTATTCCTTACATTATGACATATTTACTTACCTCATTGGGCATATAAAATGAGGGTTTGTTTCAACACACTACACTTGAAAGATTACATAATAAGAGATGAATGAATGATTTTATATGGTTGAAGAAGATTTGTTATATTTTGTTTTTATAATTTCTTCTTTGTCTTTATTATTTAGAAGAAAATATATTTAAAGGAGAATGCCCACTAGATTCTTATTTTTTATAATTATTTATTAGATCCCTAATTTTTTTATAATTACTCATTAGGTCCTTAATTTTTTTAATTATTTATTATCTATCTATTTTAATACTGTTCTAAATAAAATAATGATCCTTTGCTAAAAAACTTAATGACCTAATAGATAATTACTGAAAAAAATAAGACTCAGAGAGCATTCTCCTAATATTTAATTTAAGCATAGAGTGCCAACAATTCCCCTCTTTTGAGGAGAAAGAAAACAAACAAAACCAAAGGTGAAATTGAGACTGCAGTGCAGCCCACTAGATAAAAAGGACTTAACGAAGCTATCTTTTTGGTGGTTCAAAAACAATTAATGAATCTTCGCAAAGATTTTTT
The DNA here is from genome assembly GCA_019454045.1 of Zanthoxylum bungeanum. Lineage (NCBI taxonomy): Eukaryota > Viridiplantae > Streptophyta > Magnoliopsida > Sapindales > Rutaceae > Zanthoxylum > Zanthoxylum bungeanum. The sequence goes on from SKCR01023804.1 coordinate 231,678, forward strand.
ACACCTTTAGTTTGCTTTTACGCAAATCTCACTTTGCCCAAGCTGCCTAACGAAAGACAAAAGGAATAAATAATATTTAATATCACATGTTAGGCCTGAGCATCACATCGGATCGGGTCAGATCCAATCCGATTCGATCCGATAATATCGGATCAGATATGGCTTTTGGATCCGATCAAATCGTGTTTGGTTGATTCGTCAAATTTCGGATCAGATCGGATAAATTTGATAACTATCGAATTGAATAGGATTTTATCCGATTTGATAACGAATCTGAATCCGATAGAGAATCCAATTTGATAACGGATTCGAATCCAACAGAGAATCTGATTTGTAAATAAATCCGATTGTAGATTCGATTCGATAATAAATATGATTCAATAACGGATCCAATTAGAAAAATTGATCTGAAAATTTGTAAATTCGTATCAATTTTATCGAATCAGATCGGATAACTTAAAATTCAAATCATTTTTATCAAATCGGATCTGTTATCGAATCGGATCCGTTATCAAATCGAATCCACTATCAGATTCATTATCAAATCGGATATTCTATCCGATTCGGATCTGTTATCAAATCGAATTTATCCAACTCGTTTAAATTTCAAATTGGATCGAATAAATCCGATTCGATTCGATAGTTATCGGATCAAATCCGATCCGATTCGATAAGGATTCAAAATCCGATCGAACCAAACAAGTCCACTCTTATCGAATCGAATCAGATTCGGATTTGGTCCGATCCGAATCTGATAGTGCCCACCCCTATCACATGTACATGAATTTATAAAATCATCAGTAATGCCACAGCCATTTTGTTACTCGACTTGTAAATCAAATTATCAACCACAACTTTGCTTAGTCTTTGATAGTTTCTCAATTTATCCTTAAGGTTGAAGATTCGAGTATCTCTAATACGAATACCAGAATAGTAATTTTCTTCTAATTTGGGATTAGGCCTCTCATTTAATTTTGTCCTTCTGTTGGTTGGATTAAGGTTGATACTAACGGTTAATCTTCTGTAATTATTATGGTGAATAATGGGTAAGTTTCCTCTCGGTCACCAGATCTCATTCTTCACAGAATTCATGGTTATTATTTTGATTGTTGAGGAAGCTTTCAATGCCTCGAAAGTGACTCTATTTTAATCATTCAGTTTCTGAGTAACTATTCTTCTATTCCTCCTTGGTCTCTTAGAAATCGTTGGATTAATTGCTATTGGACTCAGCAAGCAAAAGTAACTTGTTGAAGAAGCTGTCAAAAGTAAAACTTCTTGAAGAAGCTGGCAAAAGCAAAACGTGTTGAAGAAGCTGACAACACGTTTTGGCAACTATAAAAGGAGCATCATAGCTTTGTGAAAATCATCTCAAAATCGGAGTAATAGAGAGTAAAGAGGTTTGAGAGTTTTTTTGTAAAGTTTTGTAAAAACTTTGTAATTCTTTGTTTTGTGTAATAAAGAAAGTTTTCTCTCATTTCTCCTCTATTGTGTGGGTTTTATCACAACAAGTGGTATCAGAGTTAAGGTTCCACGGTGGGATCCCGAAACTGAGAAACAAAGGTTCGGTTCAGAAAATCAGTTCCGACGAAAGTGTAAAAAATCGATTTTGAGTATACCATCGGACTTTTCACGACGAGACGAGCACGGTGGTATTTTCCGGCGATCGATCGGAGGTCCCAGCACGCCGCACGCGCCTGGCAGAGGAGATCCCATGCGCGCCCACTCGCGTCACGCGCTTCACGCGCTGCCCAAGGAAGAAGACGACCCACTTCAGCGCCACGTCATCGGTCCAGTCAGCGCCACGTTAGCCTGTCACGCACAGTCAGCATCCCAGTCAGCCTGACACGTCAGCAACCACTGTCATCCAGTCAGCGCCACGTGTCTGCCACGTCAGCAAAAATCTGGTAAATTTCAGAAAGTTCCCTGTACTTTCTGGAAATTATATTTTAGTCCCTGAACTTTTTCGAGATTCCTTTTTGGCCCCTGAACTTTCGAAAATTATAATTTGATCCCTGTAATTTTCTAAAATTTACAATTTGGTCCATATGTCGGATTTTGACAAACGAAGTGTCATTTCCACCATTTTGACCATTCCAGACGCAACGGTGAGCTCCGTTTTTTGAAATTCTGCTTAAAATTTTTTATGATGGATGGGGGTGTCGGAAAAATGATTTTGTTGACTAGTACCAATTATTTCACATGGAGAGAAAGGATGAAAGACCTTATATATGTGAAGGACTATAATGGGTCGATTTTTCTAGAGGAGAAACCAGAAGAAATTTCCGAAGCAATGTTGAACAATCTTCACCAGAAAACATGCAGTACTATTCGTTAGTGGATCGACGACAGTATCGTGAATCATGTTAGTGAAGATACAAATGCACGTGTCTTATGGAGAAAGCTGTATGAACGTTTTCGATCAAAGACTGGCTACAACAAGCTGTACTACATCAAGAAGATGATGGGGTTGAAATACCAGGAAGGTACAACTGTAGCGGACCATATCAATGATTTCCTCGGCACAATGAAAGAATTGCCTGGATTGGACATAGACTTCGGTGATGAGGTAAATGGCTTAATACTCCTAAATACGTTACCAAAATCTTGAGAAACGTTCAGATCTACGGTGATAAATTCAGCCGCACATGGGAAAGTCACTATGGAGATGATGAAAACCAGGATATTCGAGGAAGAAAAGAGGACGAGAATGTAGGAGTCAGCATCAGCCTCAACCTCAGAAGCTCTAGTGACTGAGAAGAACACCAGAATGAGGAGGAGTAAAAGTCGAGGCCCAGGTAAATCAGATAAGAACCAAGGTAAATCAAGAACTAGAGATATTGAGTGCTACCACTGCAAAAAGAAAGGTCATATGAAGAGGGATTGCTACAAGTTGAAGAACGAGCAATCGAGAGACAACAACAAAAGAGATGGTGACTCTAATAAAGAAAGAGTTGCTACTACCACCGAAAATACCTCCAAATAATTCTTCATTATATACGAAGAAGATGTTGTGAATCTTGCCAGCCACGAGACCAGTTGGGTGATAGATAGTGGCGCCTCCATACACGTCACATCTCGCAGAGAATTCTTTTCATCTTACATGCTAGGGGACTACGGTGCTGTAAGGATGGGGAATGACGGCCAGTCCAAAGCCGTCGTGTTGGAAAATTATGACCCATAACATCACTATTTGTACAGAACATGGTGCTGTTGTACAAATTAACTATGTGATAAAAGAAATTGCACTTTTTTCACTTGTAATTAGATTACCGGGATATATAAATGATAAAAGTTCATATGATTAGTTCCGGATTGATAAGATATGAGACAGTATCAATCCATGAAGGTTTAATCATTAAAACATCCCTAGTCGGAGTATTATCGAGATTGGACATCGATAATGCGGAATAGACTAGTATTGCACTTGTGCGCATTGTGGGAGCATAACGACATAGTTCTCATATATTTAAGTATTGGATACTTATGCAAGTGTAATAGGAGGTTGTGTTTACCGATGGTACAGAAACATCTTCGCTATGGATAGACCCCTCAGAATTACATTGGTAGTATGACTATGTGTCTATGGAAGTTCGAATCAGGTTAGGTGTATTTGGTCTTAACCTGAGACTTGCACCGCTAATACTTGTGACAATCAATATACTTTGGTTTTGGTCGTCCATGGCTTTAACCGGTTCTGTGTACGCCTCTTCTGGGTATATTGAGAATCGTAGTGTATTGGGTGTATGTCGAGATGGAAGTATCATTCCAGTCATAGTGGAGATGATGATCACGTAGAATACAGACTAGTGCTCTTATATGTTACAGTTATCGGGATATTATGACTAGGACATGTTTATCCGATTATAGAGACTAGTTACCAGAGATCCGACATATGCTTCGTACGGGGCAGACACAATTCCAGCCCCAGGCCTAGCACGTGACATCTGATACTGGATCGCAATACGCAATACTACGTATACTACGCCTGATACAGATTACATATTCCTTTAAGAATATTTTTGGAGAATTGGTAGGCACGGTGCTTTGCTAGAAGCCAACCATGTCTTGTAAGTCGGTAAAAACGTAGTACTAGGTACGTACGTGTTCGAATAGTCCGACGACCGAATTTACTGCCAACATATCTGGGGATCTCATGGGTCGCTTCCCGAAGATTCACCGATGATGTATGACTCACACATTATTTATCTGGGATTAATTAGTAGAGAGAGAAAATTAATCTGGGATTAATTACAGAGATATTTTATCTGGGATAAAATATTATTTAAAGAGAGAGAACGATTAATTTGGTATTAATTGATAAAATAATATATTCGATATATTATACGAAATTAGATTTTGACGCGGAATTAAAATTGGATTTTAATTCGGGCGAACGAGTTAATTTAGAATTAATTCGCTTGCGACGTGAATAGTAATTTTGCTAGGCATAATTATTTAATTAAATTTGATTTAATTACGTCACAACGGAAAATTCGTTAATTCGGAATTAGCGAACCCGAGCCCAGGAGTGTTTGCGGGCCCACTCGCATTTCGAATTCAATTGCGGCCATAAGTCACATCAAGCGTCACATCATTAGTCATTCAAGTGATGGATGTCTTGTTACTTTGAGTGATGTGATGTAAGTCACTTGTGATTGATGAGGGTGGTTGAAAGACTTTAATTGCCTTGTACATTTTTGGAAAAGAGTAAATTGGTATTTGTTTTTTGAAAATCAAATACCATATACACATTACATCTTCTTCTTCTCTCTCTCCCTCTTAATATTCGGCCAAGGGCCAATCTTTCTCTCCCAATTTTTCTTCTAAAAGCCATGAGCACCAAGGAGAAAAATAAGAGGATTTGTTGAAAATTTTCAAGAGTGCTAGCACACCAAGAGGTCACACAAAGGTGATAAGGAAACCCATTCATGAGCATGGAATCACACACAAAGCTTGGAGCTTGGAGATCATTTCCATGGAGGTTGGCCGAATCCGAGGAGCACAAATTTGGCTTGACCGAGAGCTTCAATGGAGCGAAATTTTTGTGTTCGTCGCATCGTAAATCTGTTCAATGTAAGTATGTTTCCACCATACTTCTTTATTGTATTCACATTATTTTCACTGCTTGAATGATCTTGGGACTATAGTAGAAACCCTACAATGGTATCAAGAGCTTTGTTTAAGCCTGAAAATGAATTAGGGTAAAATTTGGGTAAAATTGATTTGAGCATGTTTTGATGAAATTGATTGTTTGAATATGCTTGAATGATGATAGCATAGTGTTATGCATGATCAATTTGATGAAAATTGAATTGGATCAATTTTTCCCCAAAAACTTGGCTTGGTCGAAAGTCATGGTAATTTTGTTTTTTGATCATTGGATGAGTTAAAGACTTGGGAAATGTTGATTTAAGATTCAATTGGATTGAAATCAGAATTGGACAAAAAAATCCCTAAAATATCGTGACTTAGAATCATGAAAATGAGTTGATTTTTGATTCAATTGTGTTGGACATGTGTTGATGATGATAAGCATGATTAATTGATTAAATTAGTATTTTGGAAATATTAATTTGAGTAATTAATTATAGCTTATACACTTTAGGTAATTAAATTGTGAAATTTGGAATTTTGTAATTTAATTAGTTGGGCTTAAATTTGGAATTGGGCTAATAAAATTGTATTTGGGCTTGGTTGGGCCAAGTATGGTTTAGGTTAATTGGTTGGATCCAATTGAGCCCAAAACCATATCCATAAAGTCCAAATATAATAAAATGGGCCTTTAAAATTTTAATTGGGCCTAATGGGCCTAAATTGATTTTTGGCAAAAGGGTGATTCTTTATTGGGCTTTGGTTGCCAAAGTCCATGCCTTATAAATTAATTGAAAGCCCATTAGTCTTTAATTAAATTGACATTGGATGTTAATTGGGCTTTGAGACCCATAATGATTAGATTTAGAATCTAAGTCGCTAAAGACACATTAATAAAGTGTAATTATTTAATTTGGAATTAAATAAAGAATTAGTATTGAATACAAATTAAATTGGATTTAATGTTGTAGTTTAATATAATTCGAGAATTCGTACTTTGAGTACTTATTCTTAAAATGAGTTTGACTTGCGCAAATCAAATCGTTGTTTGAACATTGGATGGTCATTAATTTCAGATTAATTAATTGGATTAGATTGATTAATAACATGCTTTGTGTGAATACATGGATGTGATGTATGAATAATGTATATCGGATGTATATTAGATGGGTGAGGGCAATTTTGGAAATTATTGTAATAAATTTAGAATTTATTAAATTGGACCTGCGAGTCCAGCCTATTACCTCTTGACTCTTTGTATTTCTCTTCTCACCTATTCCCCTCAATGTAAATGAGGTTTCTTTAGAAGTGTTATGTAATAGGGTAGAAGTAAGATTTGTGCTAGCGGGAGAGAAGAAATTGAGAGATTTGTTCTAGGAACAAAGTGTTTTAAAAATCCATCCGCATATCATTATTAATTTATTTACGCGTCTTATTATGTTTTTAGAATGCATGTTTAAGGGTGTATGATGAGACCTAATCAAAGATAATTAATTGGTTGCCAATTACGCGAAAAACCCTCAACATATATTAAGCGTTTTCCTTCCATTGGGTGATTCTTACTCAAGATCCAAGATTGGCACTGGTTTGTTGGCCAAAGTCAAGACCTTTGTCCATCGCGGATGTGTTTGAATCATGAAGACTTTGTTCCATATCGCATGTCATGTCCAAGTTCTGATTTGTTGGCCAAAGTCAAGATAACTTCTTGTCCATCGACATCGATTACAAAGCTTTCCAAAGTCAATGGGTCCCGCTTAACTGGAATAATTAAGTTTGTTGTGCCAAAGCCAAAGCTTAATTGATTCAGAGGAAAAATGTCAGAGATTATATTGGATATATTGACATATATCAGATATGTGTTTCGGACTTGGATGTCCATATACTGGATCTAGGAATTGGATGAGATCCAATTGATCTTAGAGATATACCTAGTTAAATATCATACAGCTTGTTGGCCAAAGTCAATGTTGTGTGTTATTTAACGGGATCCTAGCCCACTAGGAAACAAGGTTTCTAGAGTACTCAACAGAGGGTTAGAGGCTCGCCGAAAAATAGTGGGAGAAAAGTATTAAATTTGCAATTTCGTTTAGATACTTGCCAATACGGGCTCATTTTAATTTTTCGTCAATAATACAATATATATTAGTTGGACTAATATTTAACCGTTGTTTTAAATTAAACAATTGGACTGTATTCAAACTATTTCAATTTATAGTTGATTATATAATTGGATTATAGTAATCAATATATTTGAATTTAACCAATCAAATTATAGTTGATTATATAGTTAGACTATAGTAATAATTATAATCAATAGTACCTGAAATCGTTGATTGGATAGTTGGACTATAGCAATCAAGATAACTGAAAGATTAGTGTTTAAAACATAAACCTGGGTTAAAATGTAATTAAACGGCTTTAATTTTCATATTGGGAATAAAACCTCAGGATAGTCCTAGGAAACTGAGAAGTTATTCTATTTGATAGAAAAACCTCTTAGGCCTAAGCCCGTAGTTGAGCAAATAGTAGAACATGATCTTTGGAAGATTCATGTGATGATAAATTTAGTGTTCAATCCTTTATACTTATTGCAATGACACACTTTATTTCATCGTCAAAGTTAAGGATTAGATCATTGTACTATGATGATGAAATTAAAGGATCTTCATAGATTTATTCTTAGAAGTACAAATTGCAAAAGAAGCTCTTTAGCTCGCGTATGTTAGAGGAAACATCTGTCGAGCACTAGGTGTCACAGATGATTGCTGACATCGATCAGTTAGGTTAGCTGGGCATTACCTACGTGGCCGAGACTACCAAAGATTTGATCTTATAGTCTCTACCCGAGAGCTGGGGCAGGTTCATTATGAACCAAAAGTAAACTCTTGGAGAGTTGATGGCTATGCTCTAGGAGGTAGAGCCAGATCTTCTAAAAAGGGTAAAGGCAAAATCATCACAGTCTTCTAGGAACATAAATGACATATCCCAAGATGTCTGCCTAAACTGTGGCAAACAGGGTCACTAGATACGTGACTGCCGTATGGACAAGGCAGACATGAAGGAAGTGAAGACGGGGTAAGGCTCTGGCTTCAAGTATATTTGTCATAAACATGTTCACTATAAGTTTCAAAATTGGATTTTGATACTAGATGTGGTACATATATATGTACTGATGTGCAGAATCTGCTGATAAGCAGGATACTGACTTCAGTTGAGATTGATATGCGAATTGGAAACGGGACGACAGTCGCTGTTTTAACCATAGAATCCTATGTTTAGGAACTACCCTTCGGGTGTGTACTTAAATTAGGAAACTGTTAATATGTACCTAGTTTGACTAGAAACATTATCTCTATATCAGAGTATAACTCGTTGCGGGTATACCTTTATATTCTAGAGCCCTAAAGTATTTCATTTTATAAAGATGATATTGAGATAAACACATTAGATGTGAATAACAGTATTTATATTTTGAATATAAATGAATCTCAAACGTATAACATGACAAACAAATAGCTCAAACTGAATTAATCAGATGAGACTTATTTGTGGCATTGTTATCTGGGACACATTAAAAAAGACTCGTATATCCATACTTTTGAAGAGTGGGTACTAGGACGGATTTGATCCTACTCAAATGATGTCTACGAATCTAGTTTAATTAGGCAAAGTGCCTAAAACACCTTTTACTTGGTAAAAGTGCAATTGCCATCAATCTGTTAGCCCTCGTTCATAGTGACGTAAGTGGGCCCATATCTAGCTAGGCTAGAGGGGGATATGAACATTTCGTAACCTTTACGGATGTGGCATCGCGTTATGGTTATGTGTTTCTTTTGAAACACGAATCGGAAACTTTTGACAAATTCAAAGAGTTTCGACACGAAGTAGAAAGACAGATCGGCTAAAGTATTAAACCGTCACGGTTAGACCGTGGTGGGAAATACTTAAGCAATAAGTTTCTTGAATACCTGAAAGAGTATGAATTCTTTCACTGTGGACTCTTCCCGGAACACCTCAATTGAGCGGTGTGTCCGAACAGAGAAACCGAACCTTGTTGGACATAGTAAGGCTAATCATGAGTCGCTCTGAGCTACCATTTTCCTTCTAGGGATACACATTAAATAGTGCAAAACTTATTTTGAATAAGGTTCCATAAAAATCTGTTTGACAGATTTCATATTAGATATGAACATGAAAGAAACCGGGTTTTCTCATTCCTTCTGATTTGGGTATGTTGGACATATGTTTGGATGATACCAAACTAGAACCCAAATCGGATAAGTGCCTAATTTGTAGGTTATCCTAGGGAAACCAAAGTATAGTACTTATACAACTCACAAGAGAACAATGTAATTGTTGCTCTCTATGCGGTTTTTCTAAAAGGAATACCTATATGCAGTGGTAAGTAGGAGGAAAGTGAACCTCGATGAAAGTCAGAGTAATACTGTTCCAGGCACGGATTCCTTAATGGAACATAAACAGTTCATCAAGGATGAAAATGTAAAAATCTTCAAATACACAAGAACCACGCAAGTTGGAGAGAGTCAGAAAACAACCAGGGAGGTATGGGTTTCTGATCTCACCTCAAGTAGATGTCAATCTTATTGAGAAAGACAAACTGACTACGTATAAGGAAGTGATACAAGGTATCGACTCCCTATTATGGCAAAGTGCCATGTAGTCCTAAATGGATTCCATGTATATCAACTAAGTATGGACACTAGTTGATGTACCGGAAGGTATTGTGCATATTGGTACTAAATGTGTCTTCAAGGAAGACATACATGGATGATAACATACCAACGTACTAAGCGAGGCTTGTAGCGAAAAGGTATCGTTATCAACATTGTGTCGATTACGACGAAACCTTTTATCCATTGCCATGGTTAAATCCATTTGGATAATGCTTGCTGATGCTGCATGTTTCATTTATGAAATATGGCAGTTGAACGTCAAAATCGCTTTCCTTAAACGGAAACCTTTTGGAGGATGTTTACAACATCCTGACGGTGTTGTCGTACCTAAAATAATCAAACAAGGTTTGCAGGTTATTCGATCCATTTATGGATTGAAGCAAGCATTGCATTCTTGGAACTATCGTTTTGATGTAATCATAATGGTATATGATTTAATTCAAAACGAAATAATTCTTGTGTATATAAGGAGGTTAGTGGGAGCGCACTAACAGTGATTGTCCTACATAATGATGATATATCATTTCTTGGAAATGAAATTCCCATAATACAATCGGTGAAAGCTTGGCTTTCATGAAAGTTCTCCGTAGACTTCTTGGGAGAGACAACCTTTATTCTAGGAATAAGGATCTACTGGGATTGATCTAAAGGTTATTGGCACTCTCCGAGAAAGCGTACATTGAAAAATATGTACGTGACCTGGTGTCTCATATGCTTTGAGCATATGGAGTCACAATCAGGCCAATCCAAGTGATAGTCACTGGATTGATGTTAAGAACATCCTTAAGTATCTTAGATGATCTAAGGATGCTTTCTTATACTATGGAGAATGAGAACTTGAAGTGATTGGGTTCACTGTTGCAAGTTTCCTAACCGATAAAAACGACTATAAGTCGTAATAAAGGATACTATATAGTTTGAATAACGGAACAATGAGCTGGAAATCTTCCAAGCAAGATACTGTTACCGAATAAACAACAAAAGCGGAATATTGCTGCAGTTGAGCCAACAATAGAAGCTATTTGGATCTTAATAATCCTAATTGGATTAGGAGTAGTTCTGTTAGCAGCTGAGCTAGGCTATAACACAGGCTAAAGAATTAATGGTCTCACCAACGATCCAAGAATATACTTTAACTATTCATCTGATTCGTTCGGATCATACATCGTGGCGATGTGATGATCGAATAAATCGTATCAGATGATAACTTTGCAAATCCGCTGACGAAAGCAGTTTCTCAGCAGAAGTTTGAGCGACCCATATATAGTTCAAGTGTAGGACTCTTGAGTGATTGTCTATAGGCCAAGTGGGAGATTGTTGGACAATTATGACCTATAACATCACTATTTGTACAGAACATGGTGTTGTTGTACAAATTAATTATGTGACAAAGGAAATTACTCTTTTATCACTTGTAATTAGATTACCGGGATATATAAATGATAAAAGTCCATATGATTAGTTCCAGATTGATAAGATATGAGACAGTATAATTCCATGAAGTTTTAATCATTAAAACATCCATAGTCGGAGTATTATCGAGATTGGACATCGATAATGCGGAATAGACTAGTATTGCACTTGTGCGCGTTGTGGGAGCATAACAGCATAGTTCTCATATATTTAAGTATTGGATACTTATGCAAGTGTAATAGGAGGTTGTGTTTACCGATGGTACAGAAACAGCTTCGCTCTGGATAGACTCCTCGGAATTCCATTGGTACTATGACTATGTGTCTATGGAAGTCCGAATCAGGGTAGATGTATTTGGTCTTAACCTGAGACTTGCACCGCTAATACTTACGACAATCAATATACTTTGGTTTTGGTCATCCAGGGCTTTAACCGGTTCTGTGTATGCCTCTTCTGGGTATATTGAGAATCGTAGTGTATTGGGTGTGATGTCGAGATGGAAGTATCACTCCAGTCATAGTGGAGATGATGATCACGTAGGATACAGAACTGGTGCTCTTATATGCTGCAGCTATCGGGATATTATGACTAGGTCATGTTTATCCGATTATAGAGACTAGTTACCAGAGATCCGACATGTGCTTCGTACGGGGCAGACACAATTCCAGCCCCAGGCCTAGCACGTGACATCCGATACTGGATCGCAATATGCAATACTACGTATATTACGCATGATACAAATTACATATTCCTTTAAGAATATTTCTAGAGAATTTGGTAGGCACGGTGCTTTGCTAGAAGCCAACCATATCTTATAAATCGGTAAAAATGTAGAACTAGGTACGTACGTGTTCGGATAGTCCGACGATCGGATTTACTACCAACATATATGAGGATCTCATGGGTCGCTTCCCGAAGATTCACCGATGACGTATGACTCGCACATAATTAATTCTGGATTAATTAGTAGATTAATTAGTAGAGAGAGAAAATTAATCTGGGATTAATTACAGAAATATTTTATCTGAGATAAAATATTATTTAAAGAGAGAGAACGATTAATTTGGAATTAATCGATAAAATAATATATTCGATATATTATACGAAATTATATTTCGACGCGGAATTAAAATTGGATTTTAAATCGGGCGAACGAGTTAATTTAGAATTAATTCACTTGCGACGTGAATAGTAATTTTGCTAGGCATAATTATTTAATTAAATTTGATTTAATTACGTCGCAGCGGAAAATTCGTTAATTCGGAATTAGCGAACCCGAGCCCAGGAGTGTTTGCGGGCCCACTCGCATTTTGAATTCAAGTGCGGCCCACAAGTCACATGAAGGGTCACATCATTAGTCATTCAAGTGATGGATGTCTTGTCACTTTGAGTGATGTGATGTAAGTCACTTGTGATTGATGGGGGTGGTTGAAAGGCTTTAATTGCCTTGTACCTTTTTGGAAAAGAGTAAATTGGTATTTTTTTTTTGAAAATCAAATACTATATAAACATTACATCTTCTTCTCTCTCTCTCCCTCTCAATATTCGTCGAAGGACCAATCTTTCTCTCCCAATTTTTCTTCTAAAAGCCGTGAGCACCAAGGAGAAAAATACGAGGATTTGTTGCAAATCTTCAAGAGTGTTAGCACACCAAGGGGTCACACAAAGGTGATAGGGAAACCCATTCATGAGCATGGAATCACACACAAAGCTTGGAGCTTGGAGATCATTTCCACAGAGGTTGACCGAATCCAATGAGCACAAATTTGGGCTTGGCCGAGAGCTTCAATAGAGTGAAATTTTTATGTTCGTCGCATCGCAAATCCGTTCAATGTAAGTATGTTTCCGCCATACTTCTTTATTGTATTCACATTATTTTCATTGCTTGAATGATCTTGGGACTATAGTAGAAACCCAACACGTCGATATTTGAGACATATGTCTTGAAACTGACAACGGGACAAGGCTAGTGTTGAAGGGAGTCAAGCACATCCCAGACATCCGGTTAAACCTGATCTCAATAGGCAAGCTGGATGATGAAGGTTTCTGTAGCACCTTTAGTGACAGCACCTGGAAGCTCACTAAAGGATCAATGGTGATAGCTCGAGGTAAGAAAGATTCAACATTGTATTTGATGCATGCTAAACTTTCCAATAGTAATATAAATACAGTCAATAGTAATAAGGCAGCCGAGCTATGACATAAAAAGGTCAGTCATATGAGTCAAACGGGGATGGAAGTACTACGCAGACAGAATGTTCTTCCCGGGTTGAAGAACTCATATTTACAGAAGTGCGAACACTGCATGGCTGGAAATCAGAACATGGTGTCCTTCCAGAGCTCCTCCCTCAACGAAAACCGGAGGTACTTGATCTCATACATTCAGATGTATGTGGTCCGATGTAGACAAGAACACTTGGTGGGTCACTTTATTTTGTGACATTCATAGATGATCATTCAAGGAAGATATGGGTATACACCTTGAAGATGAAAGATCAAATGTTAAGAGTATTCAAGGAGTTTCATGCCCTGGTGGAGAGAGAAACCGGCAAGAAATGGAAATGCATCAGAACAGACAACGGTTGAGAATACAGAGGTCCGTTTGATCAGTATTGTAAGATGCAAGGAATCCGACATCAAATGACACCTCTGAAGACACCTCATCTGAATGGCCTAGCTGAGAGGATAAATAGAACCTTGTGCGAAAGGGTCAGAAGCTTGATTTCACAAGCCAAGCTACCGAAGATATTCTGGTGGGAGGTACTCAACACAACCGTACATGTTTTGAACATGTCCCCAATGATCGCACTAAAAGATAATGTTCCTAATCAAGTCTGGACAGGAAAAGAAGTGTCATATGATCACTTAAATGTGTTTGGGTGCAAAGCATTTGTACACATCCCAAAGGACGATAGATCCAAACTTGATGTAAAGACTCGACAGTGTGTCTTTATTGGCTATGGTCAGGATGATTTCGGCTACAAACTGTATGATCCTGTTGAGAAGAAGATTGTCAAAAGTTGAGATATTGTATTCGTTGAAGACCAGACCATAAAAGATATCTTGAAGGAATTGAAGACAATACCCAAACAATACAGAGATGTGAATCCAGAACCTCATACACCGGTGCCAGTACAAGTTGAAGATGAGGTTCCCAGACATGAGGGTACATGCGATGAAGTTCCCAGAGATGATGATCATGATCAACCACCAGTACCAGAAGCTACACCAACAGTTACACAGAGAAGGTCTGATAGAGAAAGGCGACCTTCAACAAAATACTCTACATATGAGTATGTGTTGCTTACTGACGGGGGATAATTCGAGAGCTACAAGGAGGCTATGGAAACATAGAACAGAGAAAAGTGGGAGGAAGCCATGCAAGATGAGATTAAATCTTTGCATGAAAATCACACTTTCGAGTTGGTGAAATTTCCAAGAGGAAAACGGGCTTTGAAGAACAAATGGGTGTACAGAGTGAAGCAACATGAGCACACTTCACAACCCCGTTACAAAGCCAGACTAGTTGTCAAGGGATTCAATAAGAGGAAAGGCATTGACTTCGATGAAATCTTCTCTCCAATGGTGAAGATGTCATCCATCAGAGTGGTACTCAACTTAGCAGCAAGTCTTGATTTGGAGATCGAGCAGATGGATGTCAAGACCACATTTCTTCATGGGGATCTGGAAGAAGAAATTTATATGGAGCAACCAGAAGGCTTCAAAGTCAGAGGGAAAGAGGACTATGTGTGCAGACTCAGGAAAAACCTCCATGGTTTGAAACAGACACCGAGACAGTGGTACATGAAGTTTGAGTTAGTTATGGGGGAGCATGGATATAAGAAGACCACTTCAGACCATTGTGTTTTCGTTCAAAAATTTTCTGACGATGACTTTATCATCTTACTGCTGTATGTAGATGATATGTTGATAGTTGGCCAGAATCAATCGAGGATTGATAATTTGAAGCAGCAACTGAGTTAGTCTTTTGAGATGAAAGATTTGGGGCCAGCTAAACAGATTCTTGGCATCAGGATCGGCCGTGATCGGAAATCCAGGAGATTATACTTGTCACAGGTGGACTACATCGAGAAGGTACTTCAGAGATTCCAGATGGACAAGGCTAAAGTGGTTAGCACTCTTTTTGCTACCCATTTTAGATTGAGTATACAACAGAGTCCCTCTACTGAGACAAAGAATGAGGAAATGAAACAGGTTCCATACACCTCAACAGTGGGAAGTCTCATGTATGGCATGGTGTGCACAAGGCCAGACTTAGCACACACAGTTGGATTGGTCAGCCAGTTTATGTCAAACCTAGGAAGAGAACACTGGAATGTTGTCAAATGGATAATGCGGTATCTACGAGGCACATCCAAAATGAGATTATGTTTTGGAAGCGACAAGCTAGTGTTGATGGGCTACATCGATTCAGATATGACAGGAGATGTTGATACCCGTAAGTCTACTTTGGGGTATCTAATTACTCTCTCAGGGAGAGCTGTGGCATGTCAGTCAGGGTTCAAGAGATGTGTTGCACTTTCTACAATAGAGGCAGAATTCATTGCAGTTATAGAAGCTTGCAAGGAATTGTTGTGGATGAAGACATTTGTCCAGGAATTGAGTTTCAAGCAGGAGAAGTACACTTTGTATTGTGATAGCCAGAGTGCTATCTACCTTGGTAAAAATTCTACATTTCACCTGAGGTCAAAACATATCGATGTGAGATATCACTGGATATGAGACGTCCTGAGCTCAAAGCTGTTAGAGCTCAGGAAAATTCACACTGATGACAACGGTGCCGATATGTTCACCAAGGTTTTACCAAAGGAGAAGCTTGAAATCTGTCGTGCCATAGCCGGGATGACAAAACTCTCCATATAGTCAAAATATTGAGATACAGAGAACTACGGTTGGCTTAATCCCAACTCAGGGTACGTAGGCAGTCATACAGATGTAGCCAAAGGTGGATCCTTTTGAGGATCCGGTTTGGATGATTGATGGTCGGCTCAGATTTTAGGACAAATCTTCACCGAGGGGGAGATTTGTTGGAGTCAGCAAGCAAAAGTAATTTGTTGAAGAAGTTGGCAAAAGTAAAACTTGTTGAAGAAGCTGGCAAAAGCAAAACGTGTTGAAGAAGCTGGCAACACGTTTTGGCAATTATAAAAGGAGCACCACAGCTTTGTGAAAATCATCCCAAAATCAGAGTAATAGAGAGTAAAGAGGTTTGAGATTTTTTTGTAAAGTTTTGTAAAAGCTTTGTAATTCTTTGTTTTGTGCAATAAAGAAGAATTTTTTTCTCATTTCTCCTTATTGTGTGAGTTTTTATCACAACAATTGCCAACATATGCTCTCCCATATTTCCATTCATTTTCTCATTCTTATTGGGAAACTAATGGGGCAGCAGAATGTCTTACTAATTTGGGGATTCGTTACCAAGATCTTATTTGGTGGAATGACCCGCCTTTGGAAATTCAGAGTTTTATTTCTCATGATGCTATTGGGTTCTCTAAATTTTGGTTCGGTTAGAGTTTGGTAGCAAATTTCGATTTGTTGTTTCTTCATTAGTTTCGGTCACTGTAATTTTCGATATCGGTGGTCTCTGTAGTAATTTCAGATTTTGTTGTATTTTGCTATTATTTTTATTTCTTTCTTTCTCACTTATCATTGGGATGGTTTGGAGGCTAATACTTTTTCTTTGTTTCAGATTTTTTTCCCTTTAGTTTACCTTTCAAGGTTTTAACAATAGTATCTTTCAATATTTAGATTTTGGTATTTTTTTTTTGTTCTTTGACTTGTATTAAACTCTTCATTTTTATTAATATATAGCTCTCGATAGAATCTAATTAGGCACATTATTAAACTTGATCTCGGATATCAATCTAATTAAGCTGTTTGACTTTATTTTGATGTTTCTCATTTAGATGAGTGTATTTATTTAAGAAGTTCAACCATGCAGGGATAGAAAAAGTTTTCATCCAATAATAAAATCTTGATAATTGTTTTGTGGAAGTAAACAAGTTGACATTTAGAAGATTTTTCATACCTTAAAAATTCATCGAATTTAACCAATAATTGGACCCCATGTGTTTCCCTTTACAATTTGCTCTTCAATTAACAACCGTTATTAATTGATTATCCCATAAGAAATAGACAATTCATAATAATAACTATGGTAATAATTTTGCATGGCATTTTCCCGACCACATAGAATGCTTTATTGAAATTTTTTTCAATCTAATCAATATCAAGTCTCTTATATTGTTGGCTTTTCAAAATTCATTGAATCGTGGAAAGAAACACCCTTGAGTTGTCTCAATCTAATGAGTTAATTTTGTTAGTGAAGAAACTGTAAATGTGTAAAATCTTATTGTGAAAGAATATGAAATCTCTTTCTTGCTAGTCAACTCCAACTGTGATATTCATATTTAGATATATTTATAAAGGATGATTTCTATTAAATAATACGACGTCGGGATTTTAGAATTAAATTATTCTGAATCATTAAAAGAGACAATATCATATTAATAAGTCGGATCATTACACCAATTTCATTGAATGTTCAATACTTTATATAAGTGCAAGTTTGGATCATACATAATACATAATACTCAAAACCAACATCAATTATATAAGCTCCATCTCATTTAAGTATCATTACAAATATTAATTGGAATCATGCATGTAATGAAGCCAACTTACAATTTAATGAGACAAACTATAATAATGTATTTATATGAATAAAAATATGAGAAAACCACAAATCCCATTTGACACTTGTGTCTCGGTATGGTTATGTTTACTTGACGAAACATAAATCAGAAACTTTTGAAAGGTTCAAAGATTTCCGAAACGAAGTGGAAAAGCAAACTGGGAAATTCATCAAATGCCTACGATCAGATCGAGGTGGTGAATATATGAGCGGTGAGTTCATTGATTATTTAAAAGAGAATGAGATTCATGCTTAATATACTCCTCCAAGTACTCCACAACATAATGGAGTGTCTGAGGGGAGAAATCGAACTTTATTGGATATGGTTCGTTCTATGTTGAGTTATGCAAATCTACCATATTACCTGTGGGGTTATGCGCTTCTTACTGCAGTTTATCTTTTGAACAGAGTTCCTTCCAAAGATGTTCCTACGACCTCATATCAGATATGGACTAGTAGGAAACCGACCCTTAATTATATTAGGGTTTGGGGTTGTCATGCGTATGTCAAAGTGGCACAGCAAGATAAGTTTTTGCCTCGAGGGCAAAAGTTTAGGTTTGTTGGGTATTCTTCCAATACGAAAGGATATTTGTTCTATGATTCCGAGCATCGAAACATGTTCGTAGCTCGTTTCGCAAAATTTCTAGAAATAGAATTTTTGGCTGAAGGAGGAGATCATAGACAAGTTGAACTTGATGAAGTTCAGCCTATAATTGACGAACCGCAGGAGGAACATGAGGTTCAAGAAGGTTAATGATCTTTAACGCACACACTTCGTAGGTCAAGTAGGGTCATAAGACCTCCTGAACGCTTGTCTTTGATACATGACAGAGGTCTTGATATCCTCTTAGTAGAAAAGACTGACCCGAGGACTTACAAAGAAGCGATGTTGGACATCGATTCCGTGAAATGACAGGAAACCATGAAATCAGAGTTAGACTCAATGCATCAAAATCAAGTCTGGGACTTGGTTCCTCTTCCTGAAGAAATTGTTCCTATCGGTTGTAAATGGGTTTACAAAATGAAGAGAGGGCCTGATGGAAGTGTTGAAACTTTCAAGGCCCGGCTGGTAGCAAATGGTTACACACAGCGACCAGGTGTCAACTATGATGAAACCTTTTCGCCAGTAGCGATGTTGAAGTCTATCAGGATTTTATTGGCTATAGCTGCCTACCATGACTACGAGATTTGGCAAATGGATGTCAAAACGACATTCTTGAATGGATTTCTTGATGAAGAAATCTATATGGAACAGCCAGATGGTTTTACGTCCAGCCAAGACTTAGATATGGTTTGTAAGCTTAAAAAGTCCATTTATGGACTTAAACAAGCTTCACGGAGTTGGAATCTTCGATTCGATGAGGTTATTAGATTGTCTGGTTTTCTCAAGAATACAGAAGAATCATGTGTGTATAAAAAGGTCAGCGAGAGCATGGTGGTGTTTTTGGTACTCTATGTGGACGACATCCTGATCATTGGGAATGATATCGGGATGATGCAGGGCGTAAAAGCTTATCTCTGTAAAAACTTCTCTATGAATGACTTGGGTGAAGCTTCTTATATCTTGGGTATAAAACTCTATAGAGATAGAGAAAAGAAGCTTATTAGATTGTCTCAATCCACGTACATAGATAAGATTTTAGAAAGGTATAATTTCAGTAACTGTAAAATAGTTAACATACCTTTCCGACATGGTATACATCTTTCGAAGAAAATGTGTCCACAAACTGAAGATGAGAAGATTAGAATGTCTAATCTACTTTATGCTTCGTGTTTGGGTAGCATTATGTATGCCATGTTGTGTACGCGACCTGATATTAGTTACTCAGTTAGTGTAACCAGTAGATATCAATCAAATCCAGGTAACGACCATTGGATGGTCGTTAAACATATCCTGAAGTATCTCAAAGGTACTAAGGATAAGTTTTTGATTTATGGAGAAGGAGAACTGCAAGTTAATGGGTATACGGATTTTGATTTCCAATCGGATCAGGATGATAGAAAGTCTACATCGGGATTCATATTTACCCTTAACGGTTCTGCAGTTAGTTGGAAAAGTTCCAAACAGGGATCGACAGCTGATTCCACCACAGAGGTGGAATATATTGCAGCATCTGAGGCTGCAAAAGAAGCTGTCTAGATTAGAAATTTTGTCACATAATTGGAAGTTGTCCCAAGCATTGAGAATTCGATTCCTTTGCACTGTGATAATATCGGAGCTGTTGCACAAACAAAGGAACCCAAGGCACATCAAAAATCGAAACATGTGGAGCGAAAGTACTATATCATTCGAGAGATTGTGTCGCGTGGAGACATTATCGTATGCAAGATACAGAGTGAAGACAATGTAGCATATCCGCTTACCATGGCCATTCCTCTTAAATTATTTGATAAGCATGCTGAGGCAATTGGTATAAGATACCATCGGTTATGACACTAGAGTAAGTGGGAGAAATTATTGGAGTTGGTACTCGGCGTGCCGATTTCTCATGTATTTCTTTGTAAATACTGTATGAACAATATTATGTTATGAATAAATTTACAATTTCATCAATATATTATCTTAGAAATGGTAAAGGCGTACATGACCTATGAATGACTAAGTTGTAACGTAATTGTAAAAGCGTCGCAATCGACATTGAGAAACGTTATAACAGTATCATTCTTAAATTTTTCCTGGTCAACGTTTACATTTTTGGTCCGAAAGTAAACCCGAGAGACCGGTACATGTCGTATATCAAAATATTAGTTTTCAGTGGTTTATCTTAGTGAGCCACGAGTCTAGGGAGACTCGTATAGACATATAGGTGTTCATAGCGGATGAGCACTGAACGACTCACGAAAGATTCCTAATAGATCGTACATTTGCGTCAATAGGAATCTTCTCGAGTTGAGTAGCATAGTGGTCATTTGACTTGTGATACCACGGTGGATATATGAGTTATCCTCCACACTTTGATGACAGTCACGTCTTTAATCTTTTTAGGTTAGACCTCCGCCTGTTTGTTAGGTGTGGACTGATGCTCATGATATCCGGTGATGTGTCCATAGAGGATCCGTCAGTCCTGCGTACAGGATTTAGGTATCCACTTAATGAGATTGCGATTTATCAAATCCATGGCCATGGTACACTCGGAAATGAGTTCTGAGTGTTATTGAGAAATCGTGAATCTATACGTCGACGGGATAATACCTTATAATATTTGATGATTATATATATGTCTCTGGTATTTATCTGGATACCTATGACGGAAGGATTATACGTATGCGAAGATCTCAACTTGTATCGTTCAACGAGAATATTCGTGGTCGTCATAATTTATGAATGGGTAAATTATGGACACGGGATTTGATCCCGTGACGGATATACCTGAACTTAGAGAGTCTCACATAATAAAAAATACTCGTAGAGCACTAGGGAAACTTAAAATGAATAATATTGATTATTCGGAAATCATTTAACGGTTAAACGAAAAATAACACATGCGAGTTATTCGGTAATTTCATAAATTAATATGTATGTGTATTAGATACATAATTTGATTAGATACGTATTAATTAATTATCGAATAAATTTTGGAACATATGTCAACCTTGAATGTGTTTTTTTACATTTATTGTAAATGTAGAAATACATTATATATTTGATTAAATGGATTAATTAATTAAAGTGTTAATTAATTAATTTATTAAATAAATGTATTGAAAATTATTAAGTATATAATCCACATGTATTAGACATGTGTTGGATGCTTTGTAATGGTGACATGTGGCTTTTGTTGGAAATTAGAGGGATAATATATTTGTTTTATTTAATGAAAATTGTTTTGTAAAATAAATTGAATTTTTTTTCTCTCTCCCACTAACTTCTTAAGTTTCGGCCAACATCAAATTGGGGACTATTCCCACTTCTTTAAAACAACAACAAAGAGAGAAAATAGTAAAACCTAATAGAGAGAAAAATTTGTGGAACCAAAATCAAGCTTTAAGCTTAAAGAATTTGGAAATTCAAGGTAAGTTTCTTAATCCTTTGGCTAGGAAATTGTTTCTTTTGCTTGATCAGAATACATTTGATGTAGTTTTGATTTCCTACTCTCTTGAATTGGGTTTTTCTTGTTGGATGATTGTTGGGAACTTATTAAGCATGTGAGATGATTCTTTGAACTTAATAATTGTTATTTGAGTTCAATTTAATTTAGGAAATTAAAGTTGCCGCTCTAGAATTTCTATTCCACTTCATAGAAACCTAGAATTGTTCTTGAGTGTTTTTGGTTGTGGTGAGACTTTAAGAATGTTGGATTGATTATTGTAATGTTAGATTGAAAGTCAATTTGGTGGAAATTTGGTTAATTTGATTAATTAAAATTCTAGGGTTTATGCCAAATACTAAATTGAGGCTTTTCATTATATGGATTATATTGGATATATTAGATATATATTAATCATTTTGGTAGTGTTTTGGGAACACTTAATTGTGTAATAGACACTTTTGGACTAAAATGAGCAAAATGCAAAAAGTTTGCACTTTTGGTAATTTTTCGGCTAAAGGGTCATTTGGGTAATTCCAAATTTGATTTGGGATTAAATATTAAAATAAATAGTTTATTTTAATAGTCCAAAGAAAAATTTTTGAAATTTGAAAAATCAGATTTTTCACGTTCCGCTGCGCGACCTGGCATAACCGTTAATACGCCAACAACTTGTCATTCTTATGGAAAACATAAGATTACACTAAAAGCCAAACTGTAATTTAAGTAGGGATGACAACTAGCCGAGTCAATATTTGTCTCATTCAATCAACGTGTATAAAAATTATCCTCGTATCCATCCCTAATATATCATGTCCTCGTATGGGTCCTCATTCATATGGGAATTTGACATACATTTTAATGGGATGTCCATATTTGTACCAGACTCGTCCAACCAACGAGTATAAAAAAGTTATCTCTTTATCCATCCCTAACGTATTGGGTCCACGCGGGCCCATCCCCGCGGTGATTTTGCCATCCCTAAATCTAAAGCTTAGATCCTCTTATTTCATTGGAATTCAAATTGATGTGCTAGCAGCTTGCTGATCAAACCAAAACGTTCAACACACATTAATAATTTGTATGCTCATCGATTTGAACATCTGCGTCTGTGGATGAATAATTTCTCAATTATTAAATACTTCGGCCAGTTGTAAAGCTCTATTTCGTTTTTATCGAAATTTATGGGCGAAATTCAACTCCAAAGCCAGCTTGAAAAGTAGAGGTTGCATACTTATATTTTAAGCTATGGGTTAAACCCAACCCAAAAATTAGTTTGAAAGTAGAAGTTACTTAATACTTATATTTTAAGTTCATATACTCTCTCTCATGTGCAGGTCAATTTTTTACTTGGTCCGTATCAGTGTCATATGGGTAGATAATATAGGCCTACTCGTGGGTGAATTTGATTATGACACTATTGAAATTCATGTACATAACTCAATCTAAAATTTAATTTGAAAATATATAGATAGCTTTCAAAAATTTATATTTTAAGTTTATTTATTTATCTGAGCCAATATGATATATTTTCCTTCACAGTTTTCTTATGAGCGATGGATTATTAGTAATTTCTTATATTAACGACCATGAATTGGCCACTGATTATAAGATCGTGTTTGTGAAGTAAACTCTACAAACAATAGAATTGAAATTAAAATATAAAAAATTGGTAAAAAGTGTTATCTTATTGTTTGATTATCCAAGTGTCGATCCACTACTTCAGGGATTCTCATCCTATTTATACTATTTTGTTACAATGAAAATAAACTGACAGCGATTTTATCATATTCACGTTTCCCACTAACTGGCCCACTCCCTATAATCTCGGAACTTCCATATTCTGGATGATTGTCCAGCTTAAAGAACCGAAAAGTAATTAATTGGTTGTTTGATTCCTTATTTAGAAGATTTATGTCATCAATGAACTGATATTTTGGGCCTAATCCTTGTGTGACATGTGCTTGCCTTTGTGGAAGTCAAATCTGGTATGGACTTCCCATTGTTAGGATATATGCCCTAGAGCTTCATGTACTATAAACGGAATTGATTATTGTAATAATAAACACATTATTCTTTTATCAAAGTTGTTGATTTATGTCGCATATCGTCCAATTGTCTTGTTTACCTTAATTACTTTTGTACCTTCAGACTTAGTGTATGTTTGATACACAATTGGATTTAAGTCTGAAGTTAGTAATCTAAATAGTCCATAAAGAGCAAACAAAGAGGGTACTTTGTTTGTGGTATATCTATACCCGCGGTTCATTCTATACTTGTATGATGACCTTGATCCGGGATCATTCATATAGTGACATGGGAATGGAGGCACCTTGTATGATGAGATCATATAGGATTGGACTCAGATAAATACAAATTTCTTTTAATATCCGTTAACCGAAGAAATTCATTTTATCTAATATATGGTCATCTATGGATTTGATCTTAATCCTGAGTGTACTACGAACTCTTGCATGACAGGCTATGTCATTTGATTTACTATGGTGAGGTTGGTGTAGCATTCCCGGCTAATAACTACTTATTTTGGGGATATGGTTTGGTGTGTAGCTGTGAACCTTTTACATAGATATGGAATTCACTCATTCTTTTGAGAAGTAGAAGAATATCTCTTTTAAGAATTGATTGGGGACTTGAACAATTTGAGCACTCAACCATTCTATTACGAATAGAAGGTTTTATATTCATAATTGTTATGAATTAATTGTTCATTATATAATCAATAGTGCTTAAGAGATAAAATATTTAGAGGGATTTAACAGACTTATGACCCGGCTCTATTTATGAGATATTTGTGAAAGCCTATATCCATATGTAATGACTATATCGATGGACACCGAAATTATTCGGCTGATATTTTCCATCTACGGTAACGGGAGTTCAACTTCGAGTTTTTAGTGGAATAACGCGAAGTTATAGTTCGTAATATTTAATTAAAGAGTTTAGTTAATATTTCAGAATTATTGGAGCTCGGAACCGTAGGTCCATTTGGTCTCCGTGCTAGCTCGATTAACTGTAGCAAACCTAATATAATTAGATTGTCTAATAATATACTCACATTATATTTATATATTATTAATAAGATTAATGATATATTTTGTCACAAAAGAAATCTATGTTAAATTAGTTTAACTTAATGTTTTCTAGAATTTTTTGCTTATGAGATATTCAAATCATGATTATGAGATAATCATGATAGTAATAATTATGAGATAATTACTACAATATAATTAGAGGTAATTAAATCATTATTAAGATAATGATTTTTTATTTACCTTGGAGACAAAGCCATATGGCTTACCATGCTTTCCAATTTATTATGTCTATTAGGTGGCATGTATACACCAATGGCTTTGTCATTAGCTAAATAATTCTTATGTTTTGGTATGGACTTCACATTAATGTGTTTGCCATTGTAAGAAAGCATTAGATGCTTCATGACAAAGTCTTTGTCTTTAGCTTAATATTTCTTATAATTTGGTATGGCATTCACATTAATGTGTTTGCCATTGCAAGAAAACATTAAATGCTTAATAACAAAGTTATTTGGCTTGTGTAAGAGAATATAATCTCTACCATCTCTCCTCACTTGTAAGAGTTACCATTTTCATTCATTCACACAAGTGCTTAGTAGAAAAAAAAAAGAGAGTTCAAACATTCACAATTGTTGTGAGAGTGTTTGAAAAATAAATTCCAAAAGCCAAACACCATTGTGTCAATATTTATTCTCTAAAGAGTTTAGAGTTGATCTTTATGAGTGAATCCCACACTTCGGTTTATTGGTTTCGAGTCATAGCTCGGAAGATCGGGTGGTTGATCCAAGTGTTGGACACCAAAGGAAACTTATCTACATCAAAGGAGTAAAATCCATTCTCCAAGTGTTGGAGGAATTCGGCTACAACAAGTGAGAAGGCTAAGAAAATTTTAAAGGTCCATACCGGCGCTGATGCCCAACATTAGCAACTTTCACTGCGCTAAGGAAAGTTGTTTCTTATAATTGGCATCAAGAGCTTAAGGTTGAAAAGTGTTCTTAACCCTTCTCCTTTAAAGTTTTAAGTTTTTAATAATTTATATGAGATATAGATTATTAGTATGCATGTTATGATGAGTAGGAACAATTAGATTCATGAGATGAATGGTTTTAATGTTCATGTTATGAATGTTTACTTTGATTCATGTGATGATTGTATTGCATTGGTTGTTAATTTTTCCGGCTCTTATTTTTTAATACTGGGAATGTAAGATCATAAGGTCCTATTCTTTAAAGTGTCCCAAGTTCATTTCCTTTATAATAAGTTCATTTGTAACCCTATTTGTATCTTGGAGGAGCCGATGCCGTGAAGGACTTATGACGAAGAAATTTCGCGAAGAACTCAGCAACACACAATGGAGCAAGATTTGAAGACTAAGGGATGCCTTGGATTTATTGTACTCATTAGATTAGTACAGAAAAATAAGATTCCGGTCAACACAATTTGTTATGTGTATGTTTTTAAAATTTCCAGCCCTGGAAACTGGCTTGTGTCACGACGCTGAACATATGCAAAGCCACTAGATGCTACTACCTCACCTCGCGTCGCGACATGACGCAAACCTGATGCAATTCCAGTTACTGGAATTATAAGGGTCGGAGTCGCGACGCTTGTAGCTGAGTGAATGAATATTTTTAAAGTGTTTATTAACATGTCATACAGCCTGGGGTGCCTACTCTTGTATTTTTACATGCCATAACATGTAGACATGCATGATAATCTAGTCATAAAATATGATTTTATGCAATTTATAAGTTAAATAAGAATATGAAATGCATGCAAATAGATTAATAAGATTAATTGATTTAAAGGTTTAAAAATTGCGAATTCAAGTTTAAATACAAATGGACCTTATGAGTACATTATTTTCCTTGGTATATCAGATGGAAACCGGACGTAAATTCCATAGCCGATTTCGAATGAACGGTAATATGGTCTGCACTCGGGATACAATACCACTACATTTGGAATAAATAATGTGCTTTTATCAATTAAACGGTTCAATGATATTTGGTCTGTTCGTTGAAATCTAAATTTTAAAACCTATTAGTGGACTAATAATTTAATAGTTGAATTGATTAGATCACTAAAGCAACTTGATTAAATTAGTTTAATTAAGTTAAATGGTTAGTATAGACTAATCGGGATTAGTGAATAAAATTTTAAAAGTTAAAATTGGTCAGATCATTAATAATCAACTAGTATTAATAAAATTATGTTTTAGTCGAGGGTAATCTAAGATACATTAGAAACTAGTGAGATAAAAACCTTACACTTCAAAATAATGAGTTAGAGAAGGGCATACCATAATATATTCCATGATCTCTATTGTTATCCAGAAACGTGAGATTCAAAAGGCACCTCGAGACGGATTTGCTCATATCCCCCTATGAATGGTGTCCATTTTGGGTCAATATCAGGTTTGGATTCCGAGAGGATAATGACTCTAGATGTATCTGGTGATTTGACCTACCCTACGGTGACAGTTCACTAGTTAGGTCCAAGGGTTCCGAAATAATGGGTCACACTCACAAATGAATGATTAAGTTGTTAATCAAAGCTTCCTTGATCAAAATAATGGTAGTTGATTAATATAGGAATAAGAGTTATTTCAGATATATTAATCAATTGAGAATGTCTCAATCTATCATGCGAATACTTGACCTACCCTACGGTGATACTTATTTGTGGTATGATAGATAATCATGGCATATTAATTCTTTTAGGTTTCTAATTCATTATATATTGATCATGCATCATGTTTAATTTTATTCATAAATGTTTGACAATTCAAATATGCGATGAATGAATGATTGAATGCGCGTTTATTATTTTTCAGCCATGGCATCTGCAATTATCTGAATTCTAAAACAACAAGAAAAATTAACTAGGGAAAACTATGTTAAATGGAAAAGTGACATGAATGTTATTTTGGTATGTGAAGACCTTAAGTTTGTCTAATGGAGGAATGTCCTCCTCAGCCAGCGTCAAATGCTGGCAGAGCTGCATATAATATCTATAATAACTAGATTAAGGCCGATGAGAAATCTCATAGCTATTTGATAGCATCCATGTCTGAGGTTCTTGCCGCATAGCATGAGCCTATGGCGACAACATCATTGATTATGCAGTCTTTACAGAACATGTTGGGGCAGCCTTCAGACCGGCAACAACATGAGGCAATAGTCTTTGTATTGCCCGCTAGAATGAAGAAAGGTACATCAGTCTAAGACCATGTGTTAAGGATGATGTCTCATCTTAATATGACTGAAACTCATGGTGCACGTATCAATGTGCAAAGTCAGGTAACAATGATCATGGAAATCCTTCTGAAGCATTTCTTGCAGTTTAAAAGCAATTGTTCTATGAATAAGTTGACTTTTACGTTGACTGAACTACTAAATGAGCTCATTAATTACAAGTCTGTCATGATGGGTCCTCGTAGGTTCAATGTTGAGGCAAATATTTTAGAATCTTCTAAATCTGCAAAGAAGAAGAAGAAAGGCAATTGGAAGGTTAAGGAAAAACCAATGAAGAAAAAAAACAACAAAGACTCTAAAGGTACCAATGCTAAAGGAAAATATTTCCATTGTGAACAACAATGGCATTGGAAAAGGAATTGTCCAAAATACCTACATGAGCTTAAAGAGAAGAAAAATACAGGTAAATACGATTTTTTTGTCATTGAGTCTATTTTGGTGGAGGATGATAAATCCATATGGATTGTTGATTTTGGTGTCATTAACCATGTTTGTTGCTCTTTGTAGCTACTTGATTCATGGAAGGACCTTGCTGAAGGTAGCTTTACCATGAGAGTTGGGACAAAGGATGTTGTTTCAGCTAGAACAGTGGTAGTTTCCAATTTGAATTTTAATAAAATTTATTTGTGTTTCAATGGTGTGCTTTATATTCCTGGTTTTCGTAGGAATTTTATTTCTATAAAAAAAATTCATGGAAAATGGTTTTTCTATTTCATTTAATAATAAATCGATTATTATTAGTAGAAATGGATTAACAATTTGCACAGGAAATTCAGAGAATAATCTATATGTATTAAAGCCGTTAATGCATAAATCACTGGTTAATACTAAAATGTTTAAGATTGAAAAATCTAAAACGAAACAACAAAAGATTTCTCATAATGACACAAATCTATGGCATCGTAGACTTGGTCATATTAACCTTGACCGGATAGATAGATTAATTAAGAATGGAGTTTTAAATCAGTTAAAACTTGGTACTTTACATGTCTGTGAATCCTGTTTAGAAGGCAAAATGACTAAGAGACCTTTTACTAGAAAAACGGATAAGAGCCAAGGAAACACTTGAGCTAATACATTCGGACGTTTGCAGACCGATGAATGTAAAAGCCCGATGTGGTTATAAATACTTTGTCACTTTTATTGATGATTATTCTAGATATGGGTATGTTTACCTAATGCAGCATAAGTCAGATACATGTGAAAAGTTCAAAGAATATCGTGCTGAGGTTGAGAACCAGTTAGGTAAAAGCATCAAAATTCTACAATCAGATCGTGTAGGAGAATACCTTGATAGAGATTTCGAGGAATTCTTAGTTGAGCATGGAATTGTTTCACAGCTCACAGCACCTGGAATACCACAGACAAAATGGTATTGCAGAAATGAGAAATCGGCCCCTACTAGACATGATGAGATTAATGTTTAGTTATAGCACTCTACCTAGTTAATTATGGGGGTATGCATTGCAAACTGCAATGTATATCCTGAATGTAGTTCCTTATAAGTCTGTTCCTAAGACTCCCTTAGAGTTGTGGAATATTCGTAAAGCTAGTTTGCGACATTTTCCCATATGGGGGTGTCCCGCATATGTGCTAAAGAACAAGACTACTAAGTCGGAACTACGTTCACAGATGTGCCTATTTGTAGCCTATCCTAAAGAAAATAGGGGTGGATTCTTTTATAGTCCAAAAGATAATAAATTATTTGTGTCGACAAATGCTACATTTCTTGAGGAGGATTATATGAGAGAGTTCAAACCTCGAAGTAAAGTGTTACTTGAGGAGTTACTTACTAGTACGACCAGTAAACCATTGTCAAATGTTGACAAATACAAAACACCTTCTACATCTGATATTCAGATGCAAGTTTATCAGGATACCATATTACCTAGACGTAGTGGAAGGGTTGTAAGACAACCTGAACGCTATTTAGGAAATGGAGAGGTGCAAGTTGTTGCATCTTGTGATGGTATAGATGATCCATTGACCTATCGTAGTGTAATGAAAGATACTGATAAAGAGGAATGGCTCAAAGCCATGAACCTCGAGATGGAGTCTATGTACTCCAACTCGGTCTGGGAACTTGTAGACCAACCTGATGGAGTAAAACGCATAGGTTGTAAAGACTTTATCAAGATTAGGCTAGTGGCAAAGGGTTATACCCAGAAAGAGGGAGTTGACTATGAATAGACTTTCTCGCCAGTAGCCATGATAAAATCCATTCGGATTCTTCTTTCTATTGCCGCATATTATGACTATGAGATTTGGCAAATGGACGTCAAGACTGTATTCTTGAATGGCAATCTTGATGAGAGTATCTATATGGTACAACCAGAGGGGTTCATATCCCAAGGTCAGGAGCAAAAAGTTTGCAAGTTGTAAAAGGTCCATTTATCGGCTTAAGCAATCATCTAGATATTGGAACATAAGGTTTGATACTATGATCAAATCTTATAACTTTGAGCAGAACATCAATAAACTTTGTGTCTACAAGCATATCATTGATGGTAAGGTGATTTTCCTTGTGTTATACGTCGATGATATTTTACTCATTAGGAATGATGTAAAGATATTATCGGACGTGAAAATCTGGCTAGCTAACCAATTCAAAATGAAAGATTTGGGAGAGGTAAGTTATGTACTTAGGATTCAGATCATTCGGGATCGCAAGAAACGACTATTAGCAATGTCTCAAGCAACCTTTATTGATAAGTTTCTTGTGCGATTTGGTATGCAGAATTCTAAGAAAGGTAATTTACCTTTCAGACATGGAATTCATTTGTCTAAGGAACAGTCTCCTAAGACACCTCAAGCAGTTGAGGAGATGAGACATATACTATATGATTCAGCAGTTGGAAGTCTTATGTATGCTATATTATGCACAAAATCGGACATTTGCTTTGCAGTGGGAGTAGTCAGTAGGTTTCAATCCAACCCAGGATTAGATCATTGGATGGCGGTGAAATATATTCTCAAGTATCTTAGGAGAACGAGAAATTATATGCTTGTATATTCCAGTAAGGATATGATCCTGAGAGGATATATTGACTCTAATTTTCAGACGGATGTCGATTCTTGGAAACCAACATCCGGATCAGTGTTCACCTTAGGTGGTGGGGCTATTGTATGGAGGAGCATAAAACAATCTTGTATTGCTAACTCCACCATAGAGGCTGAATATGTAGCAGCTTGTGAAGCAGTTAAGGAAGTAGTCTAGCTCCGTACGTTCTTGGCAGATTTAGAAGTTGTTCCCGATATGGATAAACCACTCACACTTTATTGCGATAATAGTGGTGCAGTGGCGAATTCCAAAGAATCAAGAAGCCATAAGAGGGGTAAGCATATTGAGAGAAAATATCACCTCATTAGGGAGATAGTGCATAGAGGAGATGTCGTTGTCACGCAGATTCTATCCGCAGAAAACCGGGCTGATCCGTTTATAAAGATCTTATCGGCTAAAGTTTTTGAAGGTCACCTAAAGGGTTTAGGATTACATGACATGTCCCATTTACTCTAGTTCAAGTGGGAGATTGTTGGGATATATACTCTAGAGCATCATGTACTGTAAACAGAATTGATTATTGTAATAATAAACGCATTATCCTTTTATCAAAGTTGTTTGATTTATGTCATATATTGTCCAATTCTCTTGTTTACTTTGATCACTTTTGTACCTTCAGACTTAGTGTATGTTTGATACACAAGAGGATTTAAGTCTGAAGTTAGTAATATAAATAGTCCATAGAGAGCAAACAAAGAGGGTACTGTGTTTGTAGTATATCTATAGATGTGGTCCATTCTATACTTGTATGACGACCTTGATCCAGGATCGTTCATATAGTGACATGGGAATGGAGGCACATTGTATGATGAGATCATATAGGACTGGACTCAGATAAATACAAATTTTCTTTTAATATCTGTTAACCGAAGAAATTTATTTTATCTAATAGTTGGTCATATATGGATTCGATCTTAATCCTGAGTGTACTACGACCTCCTGTATGACAGGCTATGTCTTTTGATTTACTATGGTGAGGTTGGTGTAGCATTCCTGGCTACTAACTACGTATTTTGGTGATATAGTGTGGTGTGTAGCTGGGAATGTTTTACATAGATATGGAATTCAATCCTTATTTCAGAAGCAGAAGAATATCTCTTTTAAGAATTGATTCGAGACTTGAACAATTTGAGCGCTCAACTTTTCTATTACGAATAGAATGTTTTAAATTCATAATTGTTATGAATTAATTGTTCATTATAGAATCAATGTTGCTTAAGAGACAAAATATTTAGAGGGGTTTAAGGGACTTATGACCCGACTCTATTTATTAGATATTTATGAAGGCCTATATCCATATGTAATGACTATATCGATGGACACCGAGGTTGTTCGGCTTATATTTTCCATATACAGTAACATGAATTCAACTTCGAGTTTTTAGTGGAGTTAATAGTTCGTAATATTTAATTAAAGAGTTTAATTAATATTTCAGAATTATTGGAGCTCGGAACCATAGGTCCATTTGGTCCCCGTGCTAGCTCGATTAACTGTAGCAAACCTAATATAATTAGATTGTCTAATAATATACTCACATTATAGTTATATATTATTAATAAGATTAATGATATATTTTGTAACAAATGAAAACTATGTTAAATTAGTTTAACTTAATGATTTCTAGAATTCTTTGATTATGAGATAATCAAATCATGATTATGAGATAATGATGTTAGTAATAATTATGAGATAATTACTACAACATAATTGGAGGTAATTAAATCATTATTAAGATAATGATTTTTTATTTACCTTCGAGACAAAGCCATATGGCTTACCATGCTCTTCAACTTATTATGTCTATTAGGTGGCATTTATACACCTAATGGCTTTGTCATTAGCTAACAATTTTTATGCTTTGGTATGGCATTCGCATTAATGTGTTTGCCATTATAAGAAAGCATTAGATGCTTAATGAAAAAGTCTTTGTCTTTACCTTAATATTTCTTATGCTTTGGTAGGGCATTCACATTAATATGTTTGACATTGCAAGAAAGTATTAGATGCTTAATGACAAAGTTAATTGGATTATGTAAGTGAATATAATCTCTACCATCTCTCTTCACTTGTAAGTGTTACCATTTTCATTCATTCACACAAGTGCTTAATAGAAAAAAAAAGAGTTCAAATATTCACAATTATTGTAAGAGTGTTTGAAAAAAAAATTCCAAAAGCCAAACACCAATGTGACAACATTTATTTTCTAAATTGTTTAGAGTTGATCTTTGTGAGTGAAGCCCACACTTCAATTTGTTGGTTTCGAGTCATAGTTCGGAAGATCGGGTGGTTGATCCAAGTGTTGGACACCAAAGGAAACTCATCTACATCAAAGGATTAAAATTCATTCTCCAATTGTTGGAGGAATTCGACTACAATAAGGAAGAAGGCAAGGAAAATTTTAAAAGTCCATACCGGAGCCGGTGGCCAACATTAGCAACTTCCGCTGCGCTAAGGAAAGTCGTTTCCTATAATTGGCATTAAGAGCTCAAGTTTGAAAAGTGTTATTAACCATTCTCCTTTAAAGTTTTAATTTTTTTAATAATTTATATGAGATATAGATTATTAGTATGCATGTTATGATGAGTAGGCACAATTAGATTCATGAGATGAATGGTTTTAATGTTTACTTTGATTCATGTGATGAATGTATTGCGTTGTTCAGTAATTTTTCCGGATTTTATTTTTTAGTATTGGGAATGTAAGACCATAAGGTCATATTCTTTCAAGTGTTGTAAGTTCATTTCCTTTGTAATAAGTTCATTTGTAACCCTATTTGTAACTTGGAGGAGCCGATGCCGCAAATGACTTATGATGAAGAAACTCCGCGAAGAACTCAACAACACACCATGGAGCAAGATTTGAAGACCAATGGATGCCTTGGATTTATTGTACTAATTAGATTAGTATAGAAAAATAAGAGCCTTGGATTTATTGTGTCTACCAGCTGGTCTATCTGTTGGGGTTTTATGGCGGAAATATCGGTAACGCAGCGGAAAATCAAAATTTTCCGATTTCAAAATTTTTCTCGGATCAATAAAATAAACTTATTTATTTAATTATCCAATTATCAAATTCTGAAAAATTACACAAGAGATCAAATTTCTTGGTAATTACTGAATTACCCCAAAACTTTGTAAATTGATTATTTTAGCCCAAAAATGATCAAATATAATTTTGGATGATTTTAAATCATTTCTAAAATATTTTTCAACACATCTAATGCATCAAAATCAGATTTCACACAAATCACCGATTTTTGAGTAATTGTCGTGAGCACCCCAAATTTTCAAGTAATTGCATTTTGGTCTATTTTGTTCAAAACATCACAAGATCAAATCCAATAAACCCAAAAATTTACATGCATCATATTCATACCATAAAACATCAAATATATGAAATGCCCCAAATTTGGAGTGGGTTATGAACTCTAATTTTTCAATTTCATCAAATTGTCCAATTTTACCAAATCTTTAAAATTCAACACTTTAATCCATTCAATACTTCACCAAACAACCTTCACCACTTTGAAATCACTCTAGAACAATTCTAGGTCACCAAGAAGTGGCTTACTAACTCTAGAATGACAACTTTGATTTTCAAAGAATCAAAAGTATGCCTTTGAAACCATTTCAAGGCTACTTACATACATGAATCTTTCATCCAAGTTCTCAAACAAATAAACACAAACCAAAAGAAAAGAGAGAACATCCAAGCAACAAAAAAGGATGCTAAGCATGTTAGAAACAATTTCCATGTTGAAGACTTAAAGAAAATACTTACAAAAATAAGTTTTTCCAAGACTTTTTCCTTTTGTCCTTCAAGCTTGCTCTCAACTCTTTTTGTGTTATTTTTATGTGTTTGAAACTTATGAAACCCTAAAAAATGAAACAAACAATATATACCCCTCATATTTGGCCTTGGCCGAAACTAGGCATAAGGGAAAATATCATGATATTTTTTTATTTGTTTCATTAAAGCTTTGTCAACTTGTTTACTTGAATCATTACAACTTTAATAACCTTTTAACAAGTCAACAAAAGCAACTCAAGCCATTAAATAAAATATCATAACCTTAGATATTTATGTTTTTAATTAATTTAATTATTTAACAATTAAATAATCAAATAATTATTTAAATACAAATATATTAAATATATGTTTTATATTTACATTAAATATCAAATACATATATATATTTATGATATTAGTCAAATATCTCAATTTGACAATTAATTAATGTGTATTTGATAAAATCTAACATTAAATGCAAATACACAAAAATTAGGAAATGACTATTAGGTCACATTGCATGTATTTTTTGTTTAACCTTTAAACGACTTATAAATAATCAGTATTATTTATAAATGTTGCCCTAGTGCTTTACGAGTATATTTCATTAGTGAGAATCTCTAGAATCAGGTATATCCGTCACAAAATCCAATTTCGTGTCCATAATTTACCCACTCGTAGATTATGACGACCACAGATAAACTAGCTGAATCATACAGGTCGAGGTCATTGCATACGTATAATCCCTCCGTCACAGGTATCCGGATAATACAAGAGATACATATGTTAACGTCAAATCTCTATAGGTATTATCCTGTCGACGTATCTAGTAGCAATCTCTAAATAACATTCGGAACTTACTTCCGAAGTATACTGTGGCCACAGATTTAACAGACTGCTAATCATATATGGACTACCTATTCTCTGTACACAGAACTGACGGATCATATCTTGATACACACAGGATATCATGAGGATCGGTCCACACCCAACGAACAGACGGAGGTCTGATCTAAATAGATCGGTGACGTGACTGCCATCTAAGTGTGGAGGATGTCTCATACATCCACAGTGGTATCGCAAGTCGAAGGACCACTATGCTACTCAACCCGCGAAGATTCTTATTGATGTTGGTGTACCATCCATTAAGAATCTTGGATGAGTCGTTCAGTGTTTATCCACTATAAACACCTACACGTCTATACGAGTCTCCCCAGACTCATGGTTTAATGGGATAAACCATCGGACCAAGTCTCGATATACGACATGTACTGGTCTCAACGGATTTGACTAACCAACCCGTGGTAGTGAATACTGACCAGGAACAGTATTTGATAATATACATTTAGCAGTAACACTTCCCAATGTCAATTACAAACTAGCTTTGTAACTGTGTACTGCATTATATATTATCAAGCCTTTGTCTAATTTATACATATCACTAAACCATATTTAGTTTCAATCTAATCGTAATCAGATCGAACACATATATAAAAACAAGAGGTGCAACCATAAATAAGTAATATTATGGAAAAAGGGATTGTTCGTATTCAGGAATCAGACATAAATACGGAGCGGATTGGCGTTCTGATTACCAACTCCAACAATTTCTCCCACTTGCTCTTGTGCCAATCCACGGTATCATATATACATCTCAATGTGTATCGTATACACATAGCTCTCAAAAGCTCACCTAGCACTTAAGAGGTAGGCTACAAGAAGTAGGTCCGCTATATCATATTGAGTTTGTCAAACAAACTCCATCGTTTCCCATAGCCAGCATCATTCATATTTTGTAGAATCTAAATTATACATTAATATGACTCTGATGCTACATCAGTATTGTGCTACAGCTACTGAGTTGTCCAAGTATTTTGGGATCAAATCCAAAATACTATGAAGACAACCGCAAGTACAACATCAATCCAAAACTTCTAATTTATAAGGTCATTATGCAACTTCATAAGTCGATACTTCATAAGTTGCATCTAATTCCACTCACAAATTAGAATCCTCTCTGACACTCCCACTGCATCTTTTCTGACTCTTTATGACTTAGACTGTCTAACGTCATAATTAGTCTCAAAACTAATATGACCATAATGGTTGCAGACTGTATTCTCCATGAATTAGAAACTCGTTCTTAATATCTCAAAGATCACAAAGAACGTGTTTCAAGATCCATCATATGGTCTATAGGATATCAAAATAACTTGTAACAATTACGATTAAATCGATATCTTTAATCGCACATAATAAAGTATTCATTATGTGATCATCATATGATACATAAGATTGATTAGACATTCTAATCAATATCTCTTTCGAAAAAGGAATCATCATTTACGAAAGATGAATACTATATACAAGACACACATTAACTGTCAAACAGTTATACTAACTGTCATACAGATAGCCTTGTTGTGTCTTTTATTAGATCATATCTAATGCACGAATAATAGGAGTATCTCACAAGTCTCTTAGTTTTATATCTTATATAACACTTTATATCGAATATAACAGAGACTACTCTCACTACTTTCACGGAGTAAAGAAGACTGAGGTAAACCTCTTACCTTACAAACATCTCATTATTACTATAATAATGATAATGTTGTTAGGATATATAACACTATAAAGTAATTTGTACGCTCCCACTAACCCTTCAATCACAAATGTGTTCTCTATACTTTGATAAAATCAGACAATCTGACTGATATCAAAATTAGAGAACACGGATTTTCAGAAGACTTATCCGAGTCTACAATAGGCTCTATAAGCTAGCACACTAAACTGCAATCTCAGCAGAACACAAACTCTAGGGCCATTCCAGAACGAACTCTTCAAACAAAGAAATCACAATTGATCTCTTATCCGAAGAAGCCATTCAAAAAACGCCACTTTGTATTCTTTAGCTAAAATACACAATTTAATATTAACATTAACCAAAAGATCTTAAATTGTTTAATTAGTGTGACTAGAGACAAGTTTCCTCAGAATCTATAATAGATTACTGAGTACAACCTTTCTTACTGTCATACTGTAAAGGTCAAACCTTTAATCAGCTCACATTGCTTTTGCTGCACAAATAATTAGCACATATCATGAACTAATTCATAATTAAAGCTTAATCAAGTTCAAAACTTGATCGTAGTAAGCTACGAACAATCTTAGATCTATGGTTCAATGGTGAACTTCCAGAATCGATATCAAACATCGCTTCCATTATAAGTTATAGGATAATTTTCTTCAATAAGAAAATGACAGAACCATTAAGTATCAAATACTCGTAAATGATTCTGTTATCTTATTGGACTTGTACGGAAGATGTATAAGGGTTGTTTCATCTTATTAATTACTTAGTTCCATTTATAATTTATCATTCTCACATTTGACTTCAATAAGTCAAGTCCTTTCTACAATGGTTAACATCCGATGTTACACACCAAGTAATAAAACAATTTTATTATTTAGGATTTTAGGAAAGATATTCTATCAAATAGAATACAATATTCTATAAAATAGAATAAATGATAAACTTTTTACTTATACCTCCGAGGTGTAAGTAATTTCCATTATATAACTATTATATAAAAGAAAGATTCAAATCTCAAAATTTTCAAGATTAAGATTTTCTACATATACATATCATATATGTAACTGTAGAAATTAATGGAACCTAAATTAAAAAAGATGAACTAGTATTACTGGAGCATAACCCCAAGAGTATTGAAACTAATTCGGTAACACTCAATATCAAACGAATCAAATCATATAAGATTCGACTGCTCCCACTACTCAATTCCATCAAGATGGAATCGTGGAAGAATAATATTGAATAAGAATCATATTCACTGAATAACCTTAGAACTAATTGCTTTAAATTCATATGTTTGATCGTATCAAAGATCTTTGACAGTTCAAAGACATGTAATGAATTTTAAGGATATAGTTCTCATAAAACTTCAGATTGAATATATTTGAACAAGTCAAAAATGTTCAACCTACGTTTCATCAGAACAGATTAAAAGTTCTTGATCATTTCAAGACGTTCAATATGTGTTCTTTCAGAAACACGTAACTAATTTATGACAATTCATAAAATAAGTTACGAAGTAAAGAAAACTACCTCAAGCAATTACAATTCATTAAACTACATACATCTAATGTATCAGTTTAATAAATCTGGTGGTCCAATGACCAATCATTGGTTCAACGAGATTTTAATCACCTTCCCGAATACAATATTCATTAAATGGATAAGGATATGTGGTGTGATCTTATATCAAACCATCATTTACCATACGGAATAAGCATCCAATGCTCAAGTGACAAAATCTCATAAAGCACCGTTCTAAATTATTTACTTTACCGAATAATTTTTCTTAATGTTTATCTCTACGTCAATGACACTACTAGTTATATTTAAGATATATAATAATTATTTATAAAGAACAAGTAACTATCCAATAGTCGCAAGTTCCAATATCAAATATCAAAACAATCGTTAACTAATATTTTAAATAACTAGACGGGAGATCTGGTATCCAATACCTATAGTTGTAGTATTGTGAAAATCGAAATTTTCTACACACAACTATACGCATCTCCTTTCTTTAGCTTTACTATTTGCATTCAACTATTCACAATAATTGCAAATAACTGATTAGCAAATTGTGTCAGACACATTGCCTCTAAAGGTCATTAAAGCTAAGAAACGTCATTACTAGATAAACAAATACCTAATGGGGCTTTCTTAATGCCAGTCAAGAATCTCGAGACACGAACTAATTCAAGTAAATTTTTACTGCATAAGAAACTATTCTCTCTAAAGTATTATATCCTAAAAGGGATATCTATCTAGATTATCTGTCATGACTTAGAAACTAAGTCACTAACCATCTTGATTTTTCAAGAAAATCGGAACAACAATTCCCGATGGTTTAGACCAATCTAATAATATCCTAGTCTAATAGTATCTAGAACCTATTCTAGAATAACTACAATCAAGAGTCAAGTCAGATAACATATCTAAATATGTGTGCAGAAAATAAAAGTTCAATTCTATATAAACTATAGAATAAGGAAACAAACAAGCAGCAATTTCCATAATAATACACACTGCCTAAGTTATGGAATTCTTAAACTTAGCTGTGTCTCCCATTATTTTACGTAATACCGTAATCCCCAACGGAAAAAGATATTTCAATAATTAAATCGAATTCCATAATGGGAAGTGGACCCTATGAATATCTTTCGACTCACAGCAGAGGCACGGTCTCGCCTACGTATATTCATCAGGTAGACAATTCATTTGTCAATCACTCACTAATGACTCATGGGTTTCCGGTCCTGGTCGTTTCTCATTGTGACTACTAAGGCAGGCCCACAAGGAGACGTACCAAGGTTAAACTCGTCAATGATAAACTCAAGCTACTTGCGTAACCCTGACAGCTATGGCACGTTCAGGATTGCGCTTTCGCTTGAATTTATCTAATATCTTACATACATCCGGTATAAATAAATCTCTATCGGCTACACCCTCACAGCATAGGCACGGTCTCAGATGTAGTCACAGAAAAATATTCATAAACCGTATTGACAAGACGGACCATGTAATATGCATCAAATACATAAATTACATAAAACCTTATTATTTAGGGATTTTCCGCAAAAGATTCTTTTAATTTATTTAATCAAATTAAATAAATACATGCATGCAACAAGTAAAGAATAAATTAAACATTGAATTTAAAAGGCATAATCATATTAGGGTGGCCAGAATCAGACTCGCTCTGATACCATTTTGATGGGGTTTTAAGGCAGAAATATCGGTAACGCAGTGGAAACGCTGAAAATCAAAATTTTCCAATTTCAAAATTTTTCTCGGATCAATAAAATAAACTTATTTATTTAATCATCCAATGATCAAATTCTGAAAAATTACACAAGAGATCAAATTTCTTAGTAATTACCGAATTGCCCCAAAACTTTGTAAATTGATTATTTTAGCCCAAAAATTATCAAATATAATTTTCGATGATTCTAAATCATTTCTAAAATTTTTTCAACACATCTAATGCATCAAAATCAGATTTCACACAAATCCCCAATTTTTGAGTCATTGCCGTGAGCACCCCAAATTTTCAAGTAATTACATTTTGGTCCATTTTGTTCAAAACTTGCCAAGATCAAATCTAATCAACCCAAAAATTTACATGCATCATATTCATACCATAATACATCACATATATGAAGACCCCAAATTTGGAGGGGGTTATGAACCCTAATTTTTCAATTTCATCAAATTGTCTAATTTTACCAAATCTTTAAAATCCAACACTTTAATCCATTCAATACTTCACCAAACAAGCCTAACCACTTTGAAATAACTCTAGAACAATTCTAGGTCACCAAGGAGTGGCTTACTAACTCTAAAATGACAACTTTGATTTTCAAAGAATCAAAAGTATGCCTTTGAAACCATTTCAAGGCTACTTACATACATGAATCTTTCATCCAAGTTCTCAAACAAATAAACACAAACCATAAGAAAATAGAGAACATCCAAGCAACACAAAATGATGCTAAGCATGTTAGAAACAATTTCCATGTTGAAGACTTAAAGAAAATACTTACAAAAATAAGTTTTTCCAAGACTTTTTTCTTTTGTCCTTCAAGCTTGCTCTCAACTCTTTTTGTGTTATTTTTATGTGTTTGAAACTTATGAAACCCTAAAAATTGAAACAAACAATATATACCCCTCATATTTGGCCTTGGCCGAAACTAGGCATAAGGGAAAATATCATGATATTTTTTTATTTGTTTCATTAAAGCTTTGTCAACTTGTTTACTTGAATCATTACAACTTTAATAACCTTTTAACAAGTCAACAAAAGTAACTCAAGCCATTAAATAAAATATCATAACCTTAGATATTTATATTTTTAATTTATTTTATTATTTAACAATTAAATAATTATTCAAATACAAATATATTAAATATATGTATTATATAGACATTAAATATCAAATACATATATATTTATGATATTAGTCAAATATCTCAATTTGACAATTAATTAATGTGTATTTGATAAAATCTAACATTAAATGTAAATACACAAAAATTAGGAAATGACTATTAGGTCTTATCGCATGTATTTTTCGTTTAACCTTTAAACGACTTATAAATAATCAATATTATTTATAAATGTTGCCTTAGTGCTCTACGAGTATATTTCATTAGTGAGACTCTATAGATTCAGGTATATCCGTCACAAAATCCAATTTTGTGTCCATAATTTACCCACCTGCAGATTATGACGACCGCAGATAAACTAGCTGAATCATACAGGTCGAGGTCATTGCATACATATAATCCCCATGTCACTGGTATCCGGATAATACCAGAGATACATATGTTAACGTCAAATCTCTATAGGTATTATCTCGTCGACGTATCTATTAGCAATCTCTAAATAACATTCGGAACCTACTTCCGAAGTATACTGTGGCCACAGATTTAACAGACTGCTAATCATATATGGACTACCTATACTCTGTACACAGAACTGACGGATCATATCTTGATACACACAGGATATCTTGAGGATCGGTCCACACCCAACGAATAGGCGAAGGTATGATCTAAATAGATCGGTGATGTGACTGCCATCTAAGTATGGAGGATCTCTCATACATCCACAGT
The DNA here is from genome assembly GCA_019454045.1 of Zanthoxylum bungeanum. NCBI lineage: Eukaryota > Viridiplantae > Streptophyta > Magnoliopsida > Sapindales > Rutaceae > Zanthoxylum > Zanthoxylum bungeanum. The sequence continues at coordinate 274,487 of SKCR01023804.1, forward strand.
GGTATCTCAAGTCGAAGGACCACTATGCTACTCAACCCGAGAAGATTCTTATTGACATTGGTGTACCATCCATTAAGAATCTTCGGTGATTCTTTCAGTGTTTATCCACTTTAAACACCTACAAGTCTATACGAGTCTCCCCAGACTCATGGTTCATTGGGATAAACCATCGGACCAAGTCTCGATATACGACATGTACTGGTCTCAACGGATTTGACTAACTGACCCGTGTTAGTGAATCTTGACCAGGAACAGTATTTGATAATATACATTTAGCAGTGACACTTCCCAATTTCAATTACAAACTAGCTTTGTAAATGTGTACTACATTATATATTATCAGGCCTTTGTCTAATATATACATATCACTAAACCATATTTAGTTTCAATATAATCGTAATCAGACCGAATACTTATATCAAAACAAGAGGTGCAGCCATAAATAAGTAATATTATGGAAAATGGGATTGTTCGTATTAATGAATCAGACATAAATACGGAGCGGATTGGCGCTCTGAGCACCAACCCCAACACTATCTTTGGAAGAGGGTATCTATCTTTCGGGCAGGACTTGTTATGGTTGGTGAAGTTAATACTGACTCTCCACTTTTCATTCTTTTTTTCCACCACAACCACATTAGGTATCTATTCAGGGAATCGTCAAGGTTATGTGGCTCCTACTGTTAAGAGTGAGTTCACATTTTTGCTGATGATCTTATTCCTCTCATTGGGAATTCACATTAGTTTCTGCTTGACTAGCGAAATTTTTTAATCAATATTAAGGTAATAAGCTGCCTCGGCTGGATCCAACGCTGTCATGTCTTTATTCCTCCTGAGCATCTTCACTTTCTCATTCTTCTCGTCGGCTGATAATAAGGCTTTTACCAGCACATTTTTCTCTAGCTTTACTTCATTTAAAATCGCATTCTTCAGACTCTCAATAATAGTGTCTTGTCTAGCTCATCCTCCAGCTGCTTCAGGGTAGGCTGGTATGTAGTCCTATAATTACTATTTTTCAGCCTCTGCTACCCTTATGGCTCCGCCGAACCTTTGTATCTCTCCATATGGCATCATGTACACCCTCTCGGAGCTCACATTGTAGCATCGGCTAGCCTATGAGGGGTCGCCTTTTAGAAACTGTCACCTCATTACTGGGTGTAGGGTTGACACTACACCCTATGCTGCATGGATATACTTCCAACCCATTATCACATTAACATGGGATGCACTACTGATTATCAAGAACTGGACCGGTGCTACCCTTTTCACGGTGTATACCAGCAATGTTATTATTCCCAGTGGCCTTTCTTTTTCATTATTAAATAAGAACAAAGGTTTCTAATTGGGGGAGATAAGAATCTGGTATATCCCCATTTGTTGGAATGCATCCCAAAAGATGATGTCCAAACTTCTCCCTTCATCTACCAGGACAAGAGACATCATTGCATCTGATATGCACAGTCTGATTTTTAGAGGGTCTGAATGCGTTGGTTTCAGCATGTCCATGTCTCTGTCTGTAAATGATTGGTGTTAAGTATGTGGATGGCCCTACTCCTGTCTTGATGCAATTTACTTGAAATCCCAATACCCTAATATGTTCTTTCCTCGTTGTGATCTGGCACTTCATCCTGCACGGTTTCTCTTGCCCCTCATCAGACCTGTCTATCCTTATACAGGAGACGTGGCCTAGCCCTCATTTATCTCCCGAGGCGCTGCTTGGTACTGCCTCAGATCTTCGCTTGATGTTTCTCTAGTCTTGGTGTTGCTAGTAGTTGACTTCCCAAGGCAAAACCCTGACTTCCAACTGGCTCTTTCCTTTCAGATATTCTAGTAGTTTACCCTTTTTCATGATGGCTTTCAGCTATCGGTATAGGTTCTTGCATCTAGTTGTGGTGTGTCCCACATGCCTATAAAAATAAAAATACAGAAATTTGTCTCGGTATTCTACTGACACTCTTATCGGCTGGGGCTCCCTCAGTAAACCCTGATTTTCACTTTATGGAAGATTTGCTCATGTGGTAGAGTGAACTTATACATTATCCCATCATCTTCCCACCTTGGCCATTTGGGCTCTAATTTGTACCTTTCTTTTTCCTCGGAGCCTCATAAGGTTCTGAATTCCTTCATACTTCCTTATGATATCCTTTTCTCGAGTTCTGACCTTGTTCGTTGTTGTTCCGATTACTATGACCTTAATCTTCCAATGTGATCGTCGTGGCATGAGACATCCTGGTTCTATTTTCCATCACTTTTAGTAGGCCCTATACTACGGTCAATACCTCTAATATGTCTTAAGGAGGTACCTTTAAGAACTCCTCATGAATGTAGGACCCATAAATCAGCCTTCTTATGAAGAAGTTTGCTGCTAACTTCAAATCTAGGTTGTTGATGGTGCTCATCTTGTGAACCAACCTTTGTAGGTAGTGTCTGTGAGGCTCATCATATCTCTACTCCAACTATAGGTCGGCCATAGTAACTTTAGTGGGACGGTTGCCATGATATTGTTTAATGAATCTCTACCTTAGATCTTCAAAATTCCATATGGATCTCTCTGGCAGTTGCAGAAACCAGTAGATGAGGTTTCCAGCAAGAGTTGTGACGAAAAACTTGCACATCAAAACTTAACCAGATGAGTAACTAGGTCTGACTTCCCAATATATTTTTCGAAGCTAGGTGGGGCGAAGTCTTGGGGTTTCAAATCTTCCTCGATCCACTCCTGAAATGGTGAGGATGACATCCCAATAATTGATAGGTCCGCCAAATCTGTCAGGGTTTGCATCTGAACCCCTTTGATCCTTTTTGCTATCGCCACAACCATCTTTTCGTCAACACACTCTTCCTTCTCGTAGATATCTTTTCTGTTACAACTCAAGTCCAAGCATTTTCCTTTCTCTTTATGTTCCACCTCTCTCCACCTCCGACCATGATTCATAGAACCATCTACATCGGAACCCGCATCATCAATCCTGATAAGGCTATTTCCCTTTCATCGTGGTTCTCCTCTAGCCGCCCCTCCTCGTGGAGGTCCTCGACGATGGCTCAATCCTTCCCTTTCCTCTTGTCCTTACTGGGGCCAACACTATGAATATGGTATTTGAGCGTTTGGTTATCTTGTTGTATAACTTGCAACTGTTCTTGGAACTGCTTTCTCATGGCCTGCATCTGGTCCTCCATCTGCTTCATCTTCTCATTCCTGATTACCGAGATGTCTGTCGTAGGTATCAAGTGGTTGGACACTTTATCCTCCTGGTGAGAATGGATGCAGAGATTTTAGACTCCTTATTTCTTAGTACCATTCTTTCTTAATTGATTGAGCGAATGTTTGGGTTTGGTAATTTGTAGAAAACCGTAAACATAGCTTTTCATCTCAAAAGTTTCTCACAGACGGCGCTAATTTTTTGTGCAGTAAACTCTACAAATAATAGAATCGAAAGTAAAGTATAAAAATTGGTAAAAAATATTCTCTTATTACTTGATTATCCAGAGGTCGATCCCTTACTCTAGGGATTCTCGTCCTATTTATACTACTTTTATTAGGGGTTTTAGGGGCAGAATCCGGTAACGCAGCGGAAGCGGTGGAAAATCGTATTTTCCGATTTCAAAACTTTTTCTCGGATTAATTAAATAAACATATTTATTTAATTATCCAATAATCAAATTATGAAATAAAATTCAAATAAATCATATTTAAGTGAATTTACCGAATTGCCCTTACATTGGTATTTTGTCCATTTTTAGTCCGAAATTGATCTAATCAATTTTGAATGATTCTAAATCATTTCTAAGATGAACTTAACATGTTCAAAACATCAAAACACCAAAAGCACCAAATCCCCCCAATTTGACTCACTTGGCCGAATGCTCCCAATGATGGGAATTTGTGCATTTTGTCATTTCATGCATCAAAACACATCAAGAAGTAATCCAATGAACATGAAACTTTATATGCATCATATACACACCCAAATTCACAACATATATGAAAAGCCCCAAATTTGGAATTGGTCAAGAACCTTAATTTTTCAATTTCTTCCAAATTGGACAAATTAGACCAAATGGTTAAATCCAATACTTCAATCATGTTTCTTCCATCCAATCAAAGTCTCAACACAATGAAACAACTCAAGATCAAATCTAGGTCATCTAAGAGTGGGTCAACAACTCTAGATTAGCAACAAGGTTTCCAAAACCTTAAAAGAAAGCTTATAACTATAATAGTCACAATCTTCCTTCATCACACATGATCAACACTTTCACCAAAACTTCCATCATCAAAAACAAAAAGAATAAAGAAAGAAATAACCTAATGACATCATATGTTAAAGCCCAGATCCTAAGGAATATTTTCCTTTCTAATAGCAAGTTGGAAAAACTTACTAAAATCCAAGCTTTCTTTGGTTTCCATTAATGGAGTTTTCTTTTAAAGTGTATTAGGTTAGATTACAAATGAAATGAAAAACAATATATACTTGTAATATTTTACCCTTGGCCGAAATTGTCCAAGCATTTACAAGAAAAATCAATTTCAATTTCATTTGCAATTTCATTTAATCAACTTGCATAAATATCTTAATAACACTTTATTAGATATTTAATTAAGTCAACAAAGGCAACCAAAAAATATAACTCTTATATTTCTTAAGGCATTGGCCGAATTAATAGAAAATAAAGGAAAAAAATATTTTTATTTTCAAACAATTTTGAACAAATATCTTAAGAAGTCAAAATCAATTTGACAACATTTTCCTTTAATGTATAAGTCAACAATTGCAACTTATAATCATTTCCTAACTTTATCATTTGGTGATATATTTATATTTTAATTATATTAATCATTTAACAATTAAATAATTAAATAATTAATTAAATACAAATATATCAATATATGTATTATATTTACCTTAAATATCTCAAATACATATATTAATGATATATGTCAAATACCTTTATTTGACTATTTATTAATGTGTATTAATAATATCATATATTAAATACAAATACACATTAATTAGGAAATGACGGTTCGGCCCGTTCGCATGTATTTTCGTTTAACGATTAAACGATTTATAAATAATCATCATTATTCATAAATGTTGCTCTAGTGCTCTACGAGTATGTTTCATTATTGAGACTCTCTAGATTCAGGTATATCCGTCACGAAATCCAATTTCATGTGCATAATCTATCCACCCGTAGATTATGATGATCACGGATAAAATAGCTGAATCATACAGGTCGAGGTCATTGCATACGTATAATCCCTCCGTCACAGGTATCCAGATAATCCCAGAGATATAGATGTGAACGTCAAATCTCTATGGGTATTATCTCGTCGACGTATCTATTATCAATCTCTAAATAACACTCGGAACTTACTTCCGATGTATACTGTGGCCACAGATTTAACAGACTGCTAAATATATATGGACTACCTATACTCTGTACACAGAACTGACGGATCCTATCTTGACACACAGAGGATATCCTGAGGATCGATCCACACCCAACGAACAGGCGGAGGTCTGATCTAAATAGATCAGTGACGTGACTGCCATCTAAGTGTGGAGGATGTCTCATACATCCACAGTGGTGTCTCAAGTCAAAGGACCACTATGCTACTCAACCCGAGAAGATTCTTATTGACGTTGGTGTACCATCCATTAAGAATCTTCGGTGAGCCGTTCAGTGTTTATCCACTATAAACACCTACACGTCTATACGAGTATGTATAGACTCATGGTTCATTGGGATAAACCATCGGACCAAGTCTCGATATACGACATGTACTGGTCTCAACGGATTTGACTAACCGACCCGTGTTAGCAAATCTTGACCAGGAACTATGTTTGATAATATTCATATAGTAGTGACACTTCCCAATGTCAATTACAAACTAACTTTGTAACTGTGTATTGCATTACATATTATCGGGCCTTTGTCTAATATATACATATCACTAAACCACATTAGTTTCAATCTAATCGTAATCAGATCGAATACGTATATAAGAACAAGAGGTGCAACCATAAATAAGTAATATTATGGAATAAAGGGATGTTCGTATTCATGAATCAGACATAAATACTGTCCGAATTGGCGCTCTGAGCACCAACCCCAACACTTTATTACAAGGAAAATAAACTGATAGGGGTTACATTCCATTCATATTTCCCACTAACTGGCTTACTCCCTAGAATCTCAGAACTTCCATTTTCTGGATGATTGTCCATATTAAAGAAACGGAAAGTAATTTATCGGTTGTCTAATTCCTTGTTTAGAAGATTTATGTCATACAAAAGCTGATATCTCGAACCTAATTCTTGTGTTACCTATATTTGCCTTCGTAGAAATCAAGCCTGGTATAGACTTTCCACTAGTGAGTCATAAATTCAAATCCCGATGGAGGTCCTTCTATTGGACTCTGATGAAAGGTCCTACTTAACACCCTGGTGGTAGGTTTTTCTGCCAAACTCTTATGACAGGTTATGTGATAGACTTTGATGATCGATCTTAAAGGCTGGTTCTGACAGAAGATCCTGGAGACTTCTTCATCTGGTCACGTATCATTTCACCAGATGTTTGGTTTTTTCCCAACTAGATCGAAATATAAGTTGTATTGTTGTCAATTTTGAATTCTAATATTATGCATTCTCTTAAACCCAAGCTGATCATTAAATGATTATAGGATGATATGAATAGGAGAGGTTTAAGGATATTTTGTGCCTTAGATGAGACTTTTAATGAGGTGTTGATAAGTGCAATTTATACCCACTTATTCCTGTATTCTTAGCTTACTATTTTGTTAGATTCTGTGTCATTTAATGTATTTTGCAGTTTGTTTTATGTTTTATTGATAGGAAGCATTGGAACATGGATCTTGGAGCAATGTACGTGTTTTGGGAACTTACGGACTCAACAGAAGCATGCGGGAAAGCTAGATACGCACAGAAATCATTCCCTGAAAAATTATACTGGCGTTGTGACGCCCAACATGATAGCAACATACAACTTTCCTGAGACTATGGCGTTGTGACGCCAATTCAGACGTCGCGATGCTGTAGCAGAATTCCAGAATCTTCAGAAATCATTATTCGACAAGCACTATGACTCCAAGACTTACCTATAAATAGAGAAGCTTGTCCAAAGCCTTGGGGGGGGGAGAAAATTAAACAAGAAAATAGTTCAAATCATAAATTTTAGAGAGATCCAATGAGGAAGATTGAAGAGCGACAAGAGGAGACGAATGCGGTGACGTCCGAAAATGAAAGGGATTCGATTCGGGTTTTATCTTATAGTTTCTTTCTTTAGACTTTAATGATGTCTATTATGTTCTTGACCATATTTTCAATGTTTTTATCTTTGTTTGTGAACTAACTCTATTATTCTAGAGGATAATGTAACCTATGATTGAACCTATATGTTGTTTGCTAATTCGTTTTTATGAAGTTTTAATTCAAGTTTATTTATATTGTCTTGTGTTTAATACTTCTAGTTTGTTGGCCACAAATTAAGATGATGCATGTTTAGAATTATCACTCGGGAGATAGGAATTTGAATATGATCTAGATAATATAACCTAGGAGTGTTATAGAGTTTGAGAGAACCTATAATCTCTTTGAAGTTGTTAACAAAGAATCACAGAGCGTAATGCATTATTAATTACTAGATTTTTATAAAGATATCGAAGTCTATAATTGATAATATATTCACACATCACTCGGGAGAAAGAGTTAGAATAATTTAGTATTCTTGATTTATAAACTAAGATATTGAATAAACTAATAATAATTGTTCCTTTAGTTTTTAGTTTTAAATTTAGATTATTTTAAATTACTTTCTAAGTAAAGTTAGGTTTATCAATTATAATACTTAGTCAGAATTTGATTACAATCATGTGGGTTCGACATTATTTACTTATCGTTTATTGAAACTTGACATCATATACTTATGGTACAATACTCTCGCAATAAGTTTTTGGTGCCTTTGCCGGTGATTGTTAATCTAATTCACATTAATGCTATTACCGGGTAACCTTAACTTTAATTTAGATTTTTCTTTTATTTTTATTTATTTCCTTTTCTGAAATGAGAATTGAAAAAGAAGTGTTGGCAGCTAAAAATATAGAGAACAACCCGCGCCAGGTGGGAATTCGGGATCACTTTAAACTGATGGTTGATGATAACTACTATGGGATTGTGCACCCACCAATCAATGCCAATAACTTTGAGCTAAAACCTTTATTGATCAACATGGTGCAAAACAACTAGTTTGGGGGTTTAGCTGTAGAGGATCCCAATGTGCATTTAAAGATGTTCTTGGAGATGGCGGATACCATAAAGATGAATGGCGTGACTAAATAGACTATCAGGTTACACTTGTTTTCATTCTCTTTAAGGGACAAAGCAAGGGGTTGGTTGCAATCTATACCGATGGGAAGCACCATGACATGGGTAGATATGGCCACTAAATTTCACGAGACTATAACTCGTCCATTAGGGTCGCCTAGGGGTTCAAAGGCTTGTTGCATACGCTAAATGCAATCGTGATCCCTATGAAAATGGCCTAGTTAATTTATTTACTTTTATTTTTTATTTTTATTTAGTTTTTATTTAGTATTTTGTTCGGGACTAACAAAATCTTAAGTTTATGGGTGTTTGATAAGTGCGGTTTATACCCATTTATTCATGCATTCTTAGTTTACTATTTTGTTAGATTATGTGCTATTTAATGTATTTTGCAGTTTGTTTTTTATTTTATTGATAAGAAGCATTGGAACAGGGAACTTGGAGAAAATGTACGTGTTTTGGGACCTTACAGAAGCAATGGAAGCACACGGGAAAGCTGGATACGCGCAGAAACCATTCCCTGAAAAATTACGCTAGCGTCGCGACACCCATTGTAGCGTCCCGACACCCAGACATGAAGGCAACATATAACTTTCCCCAGAGTATGGCGTTGAGACGCCAATTCCGACGTCGCGATGTTGCGGAAGAGTTCCAAAATCTTCAAAAATCATTATTGTACAAGCACAAAGACTCCAGGACTTTCCTATAAATATAGATGCTCGTCCAAAACCCTAAGGGGAGAAAAATACACATGGAAGAGTTCAAAACACATATTTTAGAGAGATCTAAGAAGGAAGATTGAAAAGCGACAATAGGAGACGAATGCGGTGACGTCCGAAGTCGAAGAGAGTCAATTCAGATTTTATCTTCTAGTTTCTTTCTTTAAACTCTAATGATGTCCATTATGTTCTTAATCATATTTTCATTGTTTTTATCTTTGGTCATGAACTTACTCTATTATTCTAAAGGATGATATAACCTATGCTTGAACCTATATATTGTTTGCCAATTTGATTTTTATGAAATTTTAATTCAAGTTTATTTATATTGTCTTGTGTTTAATACTTCTAGTTTGTTGGCCACAAATTAAAATGATGCATGTTTAGAATCTATCACTCGAGATAGTGGAGTTTGAATAGGATATAGATAATATAACCTATGAGTGTTATAGAGTTCGGGAGAACCTATAATCCATTTGAAGTCATTAACAAATAATTACAGAGCGTAATGCGTTATTAATTACTAGATTTTTATAGGGATATCGAAGTCTGTAATTGATAATATATTCATTCGGTACTTGGGAGAGGGAGTTAGAATAATTTAGAATTTTTGACTTATAAACTAAGATATTGAAGAATAATTAATTGGCATAGCAAATACATAGGGTATAGCTAGGTGAAATCAGACTCTAGAATCTCTCTCATCTTAGTTTCTCCTAATTAAACGTTTTAATATCTTGTTCCTTTAGTTTTTAATTTTAAAATTAGATTATTTCAAATTGCTTTCTAAATAAAGTTAGATTTATCAATTATAGTACTTAGTGGAAATTTGATTACAATCATTGTGGGTTCGACACTCTTTACTTATCTTTTACTAAAATTTGACACAGTATACTTGCGGTACGATAATCTCGCAACAGGTGTACTTACCTTCAACAACTTCAATTCTTAAATGTATATAAAATAATTCAAAATTTATTTTACTTTTTTTATCATATCTTAAATTTAAACAATAGTCAAGAATATCCTTTAAAAAATAATAGTCAAGAAATTTGCTATTGTCAATGGAACCCTTCTGATTCAATTATCAAATATATGAGCACATCATTTATGCTAGCAATTTCTATCTCAAACATGAGGTTTGGCTCAACAAGTTCCATCTCCTACAAATTCAATTTCTTTAAAATCATATTAGGGGTGTGCACGGTTTTGGTTCAAATCGCAACCCGACCCGAACCGCACCGACCTTAATCGAACCACGCAGTTTGAAAAAATATTGAAAATAATTTCAGGTCAGCCTGAACCGAACCGTAAATTTTGGGTCGGTGCGCGATTTTGACCCAAACCGTGACCCGAACCGCCTAAACCGCCGACCCGCGTTCAATTTAGACATTATATTATATTTTTCTTCTTCTTTAACCCTGAAATTTAAGATATTTAATGATCTTATGATAATATGCAATGTATAAATGAAAATTATGTATTTTTTCTCTTCAATTATTATGTGAAAACACATAAAATTTTCTTTAAAAAAATTTCCAATCCAAACCGCCGACCCGAACCGCCGCGATTTCCTTATCAAATTTGCGGTTTCAGTTTCTAATTTCTCAAACCTCTAACCCGCGCGGTTTGAATTGTAAAATGAAAAAACCGACATGAACCGCACCGCGAACACCCTTAAATCCCATAGTAGTAATAGTAATGCTAATAAAATAGAAATTGAATTATGCATTTAACGTGAATACTATCAAATATTAAAATTTCAATAAAAAATAAATCTTAACTTTAAGATAATAATTAATTGGATTACTAATTATGAGATGCCTATTGTAGTATCTTACATTACTTGTGAGGGGTTGGACATGTGTTTATAAGTAAAAGATTCATTCCACTAGTTGGAGGCCTTTTGGGTGGGCCGAAGTTAATCCCAGGGGTTGCTGGATCGATCCATGGACTATCAAAGTGCATAATATTTGATTAGTTAAGTCGAACCTCACACCTATAAAATTGGAGACTTTTTACAATTTAATAAGGACTTAAAAAAATTAAGATAATTATTCTTTAGAATTTTATTAAATAGATATCTAAAAATATGCTATTTTAAAAAAAATATGGGATTTTAAGCCACCGCCTCTCGCCTTCATAAAGAAGATATAGATTTGGGTGGTGATATATGTCGCAGATTTAAAAACAAAAATACACACAATTGTTGGCGACTTGGTCGCGTAATTGGATTTTGATGACGTCAACGCAATCGACGACTTCGACATGCAAACACGAAGCAATACAAAAAGTGTCGGAGCAAATGAGGTGAAGAGCGAGAATGTGAAGACTTGCGGCAAATTGAAGAATATATTGCGAAGTCTTAGCTTAGGATTTAATTTGTAATGTGAGATGTAATATTCAAGTGCCTAAGCTCATAGGGATCATGCACATTCACTTAGATGCATTAGGGGCATGTACAAAATGCATTAAAACCTTCAAATCTGCATTTTAGTATTTAGGGAAGCCTTCTGGAACCGGCATGGACCATACCGGTCCCTTACCGGTCATTAAACCGGCCTTCCCCTGTTTTGCATGCCTACTGGAACCGGACCATACCGTGCCGGTCTCCTCGCCGGTCTCCATGCCGGTATTGGCATAGCAATCATGCTCTCTGGAACCGGCACACTACTTACCGGTATCCTCGCCGGTTTGCTCGCCGGTCCAACGGCTAGTTTTTCGAACGTTATGTTACCGTTGGAGCCCTAAATCGGCATGCCGGTATCCTCGCCAGTATGCTCGCCGGTCTCGCTGTAAGTTAGGGAAAGCTTTGAATTTTGTTATAAATAGAACCCTAACTCCTTTGCCTTAGGTTAGAGACTTAATACATAATCTTCATACATTCTCTAAGGCAAGAAAAGAGTGTTCAAAACCTTCATATTCATAAACACTCATCCAAGCTCACACACACACCTTCCATACATTTAGTGAGCTTAGAAACACTTGGGTTTGCTCTCACACAATCTTCTTATTATTTGTGAGTGCCCAAGTGTGATTTAATTCTTTCATATCAAAACACTTGTGATTTGTGAAATCCCATTGTTTGGGTAAGTTGTAAAGGTTTGTGAGTGAGCCTACGTAGAAAACTCAAACTTGTAAAAGGTTCGGAGTGCGCCTTGGCGGAAAACTCTTGGTTACGAGTGAACCACGGAAAACTCGATTCTAGTGGAAATCTTCAAGCGAGGCTTGGGGGAGTGGACGTAGGCACGTTTGGCCGAACCACTATAAATCGTGGTGTCGTATTTCTCTTTCCTTAACTTTTACTTATTTGCAAGTTTGATTACATTTATAATATTGATTAGAAACTTGCATATAGGCTATTAATTGGAATAGAGAAAATTGCCTAAAACTCCCACTTGGTAATAAGAGCTTAAAATCGGCAAAGATTTTATAATTCCGCATTTATAGCGATAACCCAATTCACCCCCCCTCTTGGGTATAGAGATTTCTTGTCGCTATTGCTTGTAGGTAATTTCAACAATTACCACAATAAAATGAAAATCGATTATATTGCGCAAAGAATCACTGCAAAATGTTTTCTAAATGGAATAATCTATACACACGTTAGCAGTAAAAGATCTAGTTGTAAAATCAAAAGCCCTAAGCATAATTAAACATTTACATTTAAAAAAGAAAAAAGAAAAAAAAATAATATGTTCATCTGGGTGTTCTTGTTACTTGCTCTTTAATTTGAAGACGAAGAATATCACACCCGTCCCCTTAGGTAGGGTAGGGGTGAGACGGAGACTTGAAACAGATAGAGTTTCTCTTGAAAAACAGACTAATCCTCCAAAAACGGGTAGATGATGATCCCAACTACATTTAAATTCCATAACACAAGCTCTTAACATATCTTCTAATGTCTGAATGGTTCTCTCTGACTGCCCATCTGTCTGAGGATAAAAAGAAGTACTGAACTTCATTTTAGTGTCCAAAGCCTCTTGTAGACTTGGCCAAAACCTGGAGGTAAATCTCGGATCTCTGTCTGATACGATCGACACTGGAGCTCCATGAAGTCTCACTATCTCATCAACATAGAGCTCTGCTAACTTATTCAGAGAATAATCTATTCTGACAGGTAGAAAATGAGCTGATTTAGTCAATATGTCAACAATCACCCATACTGAATCATGTTCATTCTTCGTACGAGGCAATCCTGAAACGAAGTCCATAGTGATGTGTTCCCATTTCCACTCGGGAATAGGAAGCGACTGTAAAGTACCGGCAGGATACTGGTGCTCTACTTTAATCTGCTGACACACTAAGCACTTCGATACAAATTCTACTATCTCCTTCTTCATGCCTTTCCATCAATAATTATCTTTAAGAGTTCCATACATCTTAATACTGTCTGGATGCATCGAATAAGCGGAACAATGGGCTTCTTCTATGATCTCTCTCTTCAAGCTCTCAACTTCAAGTACACATAATCTATCTCCGAGAACTGAAGCAAGCAAATCTCCTACCAAAAGAGGAATAAGGTTCCCTTCAAAGGGTTCCCCGACATAAAAATTAACCTCCTCATCAACTGGAGGTTCCCTAGAAGGTTGGCCAACATCTGTTATCCTAAGCATATGGACTCAACCTGTACCTCAAACTCTGGAACGCGGAGGCATCTTAAACACATGGAAGATATCAACTGCTAATAGACACAGAATAACTAATCGAAACCTGGCTCTGATACCATTAAATGTCACACCCGTCCCTTTAGGTAGGGTAGGGGTGAGACGGAGACTTGAAACGAACATAGTTTCCCTTGAAAAATGAACTAATCCGCCAAAAATAAAAGTAAAATCTAAATTAAAAAATATCATCACATATATAGGATATTCATAATCCAACTTACAAAGAACATCCATGATAAAATATAAATACTCAAAGTATCAAATATAGCATCAGTGCCTAAAACACAATAATAATTCATACAAGGGAGACGTCAAAAACATTAATCCCAAAAACATAATAAAATACACTCTACTATTGGCACAACCTTTCTCTACTGGCAGAAAATGATGATGAAACAGCAGATGACAAAAGGAAGATCTACTAATATGCTTAACCTGTAAAATTTAAAGAAAAGGGTAAGCTCACGCTTAGTGCAATGGATCAAAGCTTAGTGTCGTGGATAAACAAGTAACAAGGAGGATCGAATAAGTCTTTCATAATATAAATAAATACAAAAACCTGTAAACCGATATATCAAATATTTACTTGAAATCATAAATCTCATTTCTCATAAATCTCATTCTGCACAAGAATACTCTGTAAAATAAATTTTTTTCATTTGTCAATATGCACACTCGTGACAATACGACAAAGCTGGCAACATGGGGCATCCCCAAGGCAGTAACTGACATCCGGAGCAAAATTGGCAACATGAGACCTCGTCTCATGGTAAATCATCTGGCACGTATAATTACACGGAGTGCATCCTAGCATAAAAATCATTTCTAAAACACATGTTCATATATCTCAAATCATGCAAGTTTCTCATATATAACAAACTCATGATTTCAATATAACCAATATTCGATCCATACTTTTATAGAAAAATATAAAATTTCTAAAAATAAAATCATTTAATGTATTACCTTGAAAATTCATTTAAGAAAACATACATATTATATACTTTGGAAAACATCAATGTTACAAGCTTATCCACGCACCTGGTGAGCTGACTACAGAGAAATGAAACTAGGCAACAGAACTGTCCCTGCCAACGGTATCATGATCACCTAAAGAGACAAAAGAATTTATGATAAGGAACATAATCCTAACTAGAATAGATGAAAGAATATGCAAGAAACGTGACTCAGTCGCTCTCGTAATCATAATAAAATTTCGGTAAAGTTCCGTCTATAATATGGACTTCCATTATACAATCCATAATCAACAAACTTGCATCCATATTCGATTCACAACATACTCATCCATAATTCAACTCAACATTAATAACCCAAATCTTGGGGTAACAATAGCTTCCCGCACAAAATCTTACTCGACCGTATTCTTCATTTAAATTTGTCATTCACTTCCAACCACAAATCAATCATTTATATGGTCTAAGCATGTAAATTAATCATACTTTAAAGCTATTTACGTTTCGAAACACATAACATGTATAAACCAAAATATAACGACAAATTATACAAAAATCAAGATTCGGATGTCTGTTACTACTCAGAATGGTCGGGAAAGCACGGAGGAAGACTCACAAAGTTGGCGACAACATTCTGCCCGGTGCTTGGGAGCCACGCTCCTCCCTTTTTGACCCTTCATGGGCCTCACGCACCACTGCGTTAGGCGCACGTGAGTGCCACGCGCCGGCCAGAATCTGAATTTTCCGGTGGCCGAATGTCCGTCTCCCTCAACTTTGTTTTTATATACAAATAAGGCAATTATCACTTCTCTCTCTCAACTTGCCCATTTGATCAATTTTAATCCAAATTTTTGCAAACTAAACAACTTCGTCCCTAAATTTCCACCCACCAAAATTAATAAATTAAAATATGGATAAAATAAATTCGGGGTGTTACAACTCTCTCCCTCTTAATAAAAATTCATCCTCAAAATTCACATACCTGAGGGTGGAAACAAGCGAGGATATTTATTCTGCTTGTCTTCCTCATGTTCCCAAGTAGCTTCCGCTTTCGAGTGTTTATCATATATGATTTTCACCAACGGAATTGTGCTATTTCTTAACTGTCTCAACTCTCTAGCCAAAATTCCCATTGGTTCTTCTGCATATGTCAAGTCTTCTCTCAATTGAATTGGTTGTTCCTGCAAAATGTGAGAATGATCTGATCTATACTTCCTCAACATAGACACATGGAAAACATTGTGAATCTTTGAAAACTCTGGTGGTAATGATAATCTATAAGCAACTAGTCCAATTCACTCCACGATCTCATATGGTCCAATAAATCGAGGACTCAACTTCTATTTCTTGCCAAATCTCATGACATTCTTCCAATGAGAAACCTTCAAAAACACTTTATCACCCACCTAGGACTCAATGTCTCTTCTTTTCATATCTGCGTAGCTCTTCCGTCTATCTTGAGTTGTCTTCAACTTTGATCTGATCACTTCTACCTTATCAACAGTAATCTGAACAATATCATGACCTAGGAGTTTCCTCTCACCTGTTTCATCCCAACATACATGAGTTCTTATTTCCTCCCATATAATGCCTCATAAGGTGCCATGCTCAAACTAGCATGGTAACTATTATTGTAGGCAAACTCCATCAATGATAGATGCTGATCCCAACTATCTTTAAATTCCATAACACAATCTCTCAACATATCTTCTAATGTCTGAATGGTTCTCTATGATTGCACATCTGTCTGAGGATGAAAAGAAATATTGAACTTCACTTTAGTGCCCAAAGCCTCTTGTAGACTTAGCCAAAACCTGGAGGTAAATCTCATATCTCTGTCTGATACGATCGACACTGAAGCTCCATGAAGTCTCACTATCTCATAAACATAGAGCTCTGCTAACTTATTTAGAGAATAATCTACTCTGATAAGTAGAAAATGAGCTGATTTAGTCAATCTGTCAACAATCACCCATACTGAATCATGCCCTTTCTTCGTACGAGGCAATCCTGACACAAAGTCCATAGTGATGTGTTCCCACTTCCACTCGGGAATAGGAAGCGACTGCAAAATACCCGCAGGATGCTGGTGCTATGCTTTAATCCGCTGACACACTAAGTACTTCGATACAAATTCTGCTATCTCCTTCTTCATGCCTTTCCACTAATAATTCTCTTTAAGAGTTCCATACATCTTAGTACTGAATGGATGCATCGAATAAGCGGAACAATCAACTTCTTCCATGATCTCTCTCTTCAAGCACTCAACTTAAAGTACACGTAATCTATCTCCGACAACTGAGGCAAGCGAATCTCCTACCTAAAGTGGAATAAAGTTCCCTTCAAAGGGTTCTCCGACATAAGAATTAACCTCTTCGTCAACTGGAGGTTCCTTAGAAGGTTGGCCAATATTCGTTATCCTACGCATACGGACTCGACCTGCACCTCAAACTCTGGAACGCTGAGGCATCTAAAACACATAGAAGATATCAACTGCTAATAGACATAGAATAACTAATCGAAACTTGGCTCTGATACCATTAAATGTCACACCCGTCCCTTTAAGTAGGGTAAGGGTGAGACGGAGACTTGAAACGGACAGAGTTTCCCTTGAAAAATGAACTAATCCTTCAAAAATAAAAGTAAAATCTAAACTGAAAAATATCATCAAATATATAGGATCTTCATGATCCAACTCAAAAATAACATCCATGATAAAATGTAAATACTCCAAGTATCAAATATAGCCTCAGTGCCTAAAACACAATAACAATCCATACAAGGGAGATTTCTAAAACATTAATCCCAAAAACATAACAAAAGACATTCTATTATTGGCACAACCTTTCTCTACTAGCGGAAAATGATGATGAAACAGTAGATGACAAAAGGAAGATCTACTAATCTGCTTAACCTGTAAAATTTAAAGAAATGGATAAGCTCACGCTTAGTGCAATGGATCACAGCTTAGTGCCGTGGATAAATAAGTAACAATGAGGATCGAATAAGTCTTTCATAATATAAATATATACATAAAGTTGTAAACTGATATATCAAACATTTACTTGAAATCATAAATCTCATTTCTCATAAATCTCATTTTGCACAAGAATACTCTGTAAAATATATTTGTTCATTCGTCTATATGCACACTCGTGACAATACGGCAAAGCTGGCAACATGGGGCATTCCCACGGCAATAACTGGCATCCGGAGCAAAATTGGCAACATGAGACATAGTCTCACGGTAAATCATCTGACACGTATAATTACACGGAGTGTATCCTAGCATAAAAATCATTTCTAAAACACATGTTCAAATATCTCAAATCATGCAAGTTTCTCATATATAACAAACTCATGATTTCAATATAACCAATATTCGATCCATACTTTTATAGCAAAATATAAACTTTCTAAAAATAAAATTATTTAATGCATTACCTTGAAAATTCATTTAAGAAAACATATATATTATATACTTTGGAAAATATCAATGTTACAAGCTTATCCACGCACCTGGTGAGCTGACTACAGAGAAATTAAAATAGGCAACAGAACTATCACTGCCAACGGTATCATGATAAGGAACACGATCATAACTAGAATAGATGAAAGAATTTATGATAAGGAACACGATCATAACTAGAATAGATGAAAGAATATGCAAGAAACGTGACTCAGTCGCTCTCGTAATCCTAACGAAATTTCGACAAAGTTCCGTCTATAATACGGACTTTCATTATGCAATCCATAATCAACAAACTTACATCCATATTCGATTCTCAACATACTCATCCACAATTCAACTCAACATTAATAACCCAAATCTCGGGGTAACAATAGCTTCCCGCACGCAATCTTACTCGACCATATTCTCCGATTAAATTTGTCATTCACTTCTAACTACAAAGCAATCATTTATATGGTCTAAGCATGTAAATTAATCATACTTTAAAGCTATTTACGTTTTGAAACACATATGTGCATAAACCCGAAATATAACGATAAATTATACGAAAATCAAGATTCGGAGATCTGTTACTACTCGAAACGGTCGGGAAAGCACAGAGGAAGACTCGCAAATTCGGCGGCAATATTCTGCTAGCCGCGTGGGAGCCACGCGCCTCATTTCCTGACCGTTCGTGGGCCTCACGCGCCATTGCGCAAGGCGCGCGTGAGTGCCACACGCTGGCCATAATCCGGATTTTTCGGTGGCTGAATGTTCGTCTCCCCCTCCCAGTTCCAATGCCGCTGATGGTTTGTCAAACGAACTTCCGGATCAACGGAAAATCAAGAAAATCATAAAAAGTTCATTATCAGAATATCTACGAAAATAGGAAGTTTCTCGTGTTGAAACCATTGTCAAAATGATCCCCTTGTCGAGATCTACGTTTTCCCCAAAAGTCACGATCGAGATCGACTCCGGATTTGACGGATTGGGACAACTCTCTCTCTTTTTCGATGGTGGCTAGGATATGAAAGAAAAAAGGATGCAATTTTTTTTTATATACAAAAAGGCAATTATCACTTCTCTCCCTCAACTTGCCCCTTTGATCAATTTTAATCCAAACTTTTGCAAATTAAACAATTTAGTCCCTAAATTTCCACCCACCAAAATTAATGAATTAAAATATGGGTAAAATAAATTCGGGGTGTTACAAAGAACGCATCAGATATCTATTAAAACTAACATAAACAAAACTAATTATTTATTAATCGAAAAAAATTGACATCTTTGAAATAAGTAATCACTAATTTAAGAATACATCAACAAAAAAAATAAAGTACACGTGCAAATACTCAAATTTAATCTATCAAATAGCTGCAAATAATTAATATTTGTATATACCCAAAATTTGCAACTTTGCTAGTAAACTATCGATAAAAAAGCTATATATATATACATATATATATAGACACACACACACCACTTTACTAAAAAATATTTTAGGGTTTAAATGTATTTATCATGCGGATACACGTGTCACTATTTAATTAATAGCTACCATCATATATGTGATGGTATGTCATCATGCAAGACTTTCTCCTTGAATATAATTAAAAAAAAAAGTGTATATAGCCATATACTCAATTTCTGATTCTTTGTTCATATTGTGGTTACTTCTATACTAAAGATAGAAGTGGTGATGTATAATATAAATTTTATATTTTTTTTATCACTTATCTATATATCCATTTTAAAAATTTTCATAAAACAATTCAAGACGGACCATTTTCTCTCGAGATTACAGACAAGCACTATGTATTAATATATATTTTTTTTTTTAAAGTAAGAAAATAAGAAAAGGCAAGAGAGAGAAAACGGAATCTGTACATGTTGGTAGAAAATCTTTAAAGCGTAATCCAGGCTTACGTTAGTCCCACAACTCCCCTACAACACTGCCACAAGATTTTGTTAGCTTTTATTTCTAACACCAAACCAACGCCACCTTATTAGCTTCATTTCTTTATAAATACCAACAAAAACATTTTTGTGTTGTGTGTTTCTGTTGTGTTAAACTTGTTTGCTGTAAACAAATTTGAAGCTAACTACCCAAAGAATCAATATGGCGACGAAGCTTCTTCTAGCATTTGCTATTTGTAGATTAATTGTTACCGTGGGATTGACAATGGACCCCACGGAGCTCCTCCGCCTCGGAGTCGACGGTCAGCTAACCGTCGACCCATCCGACGTGGAAACAGCTTCCGGTGACTTTGGTATGTTAAGCCGAGCCGAGCCGTGGGCAGTTTTGCACCCGGCTTCAGCGGATGATATATCTCGGGTGGTTAAAGCGGCATATGACTCGGCTCACGGCTTTACAATTTCGGCTAGAGGTCATGGCCATTCTATAAACGGACAGGCGCAAACAAGTAATGGTCTTGTGATTCAGATGAGCGGTTCAAGAGGAAGGCGGCTTGGCTCCGCTGTGAATCCGGCGGCTTTTTTATTGCCTCCTCAGGTTTATGAAAAGGAGAGATACGTCGACGTTTGGGGAGGAGAGTTATGGATAGATGTGCTAAGGAGTACGCTAGAACATGGGCTTGCACCAAAATCATGGACTGATTACTTGTACCTTTCTGTTGGTGGTACGTTATCAAATGCTGGGATTAGTGGCCAAGCTTTTCATCACGGCCCTCAAATTAGCAATGTCCATGAACTTGACGTTGTTACAGGTTCTTTTCTCTTTCTTCACTTGCATGCGTCCGTTTAAGATTTTATTTCTGAGTTTTGAAAGTACTTTTTTATGTGTTTTTGTTTTGATTTGCCGAAATTTCAACTTTGTAATTTTTTTTTTTTTTTTTTTATCAAAGAGTTTGATGAGATGGTTTTGTCTTTGGAATCATGTAAAGTATTCAGTATTATATGTAGCAAATATATAATTTGACATGGGGTTTTGGCTTTTTTGGCTGTTGTTATAACTTATTAAATTTATCTGAGTTTCAATTTTTGGCTAATAGGTAAAGGAGAGCACTTGACATGTTCAGAAGAACAAAACTCAGAATTATTCCATGCTGTGCTTGGTGGTTTAGGGCAATTTGGGATTATCACAAGGGCTAGAATCAGACTTGAACCAGCACCACAAAGAGTATCTTTCTTTTTCTCTTGAATTTTATTTTACTTTATTTTTTACATTTTTGAAATGGGTTTTTGGTTGGTTCCATGTTTCGACACAAAACAATGCAAAAGTTCCTAGTATTAATCAATGAAGAAAGCTAAAAAAGCATAAATAATGGCACATACAAAGTTAAAATGTGTTGGGTCCATTTGACATTTTAAACCATTTCAAAACAATTAAACGGCTGTTATAAAGCTGGAAAGTCCTTTAATTTGCTCTCTCATAACGTGATCTTTTTTTTTTCTCGTCTTTGTTTTTATTATTGCTGTAGGTGAGGTGGATCCGAGTATTGTATTCAGATTTTTCAACGTTTACCAGAGACCAAGAGTATCTAATCTCTTTGCATGGACTCCCAGTTACCCAAAAGTTTGATTACGTTGAAGGTTTTGTGATTGTCGATGAAGGGCTCATCAATAATTGGAGATCATCTTTCTTTTCCCCTCGTAATCCTGTTAAAATTACCTCACTTGGTGCTAATGGGGGAGTCTTATATTGCTTAGAAATCACCAAAAATTATGATATATCCACTGCTGATATCATTGATCAGGTAAGTTGTTAGATATATTTCACACATTAATTTATATAAATATTTATATATTTTTTAATATTAATTATCTATGCAAGATTCTGCAGTTACACATATAATTGAAATGTTGCAATTTATTAGATATATCGACAGTAACTCAATATAAGGCTGTTAAAAGTCATTTTCATGGAAGTGCTTCCAATTTCATTGATATTTATATATATAATTGTTGGTCACTATATATATTAGTTAAAATTTTCGAACTCCACAAGCGTCGTTGTCGATCTTTATATTATTGTAAATATTCAAATACATTCGGTTTGTTTTTAATGCGTTATGTGATTGATATATATATTTTTTAAACTCAAACATATATTAGAATATAAATTATTATTAAATGTTATAAAATACACACTAGAAAACATCGAAGATCTTCTGTAATCTATCACCCCATCTGATACTAAGAAAAAATGCAACTTTTTAATTGTTTATTATAAGTAATATTGCTACAATTATTACTAAATATCTAAGCCGTCCATGGACCACCCACCTAATTATTCTCTTCTAATTAGTTATTTAATTATGTTTGCTGGAGTTAATTAAAATACGATTGGAATCGAACTTATCCTGACAAAAGCAACTGTGTTTGTAGCAGCTTTTTTTGTGTACTTTGATTGTTATTTTTTTATTGTGTGTTCATTATGACAATATATTTAATTTTCTGTTTGTGTTTTTGTGTGTTTTTTTTTTTTTTTAAATAAACAGGAAGTTGATTCTCTGTTGAAAAAATTGAACTTTATATCGTCATCAGTATTCACAACTGATCTGCTTTATCTGGATTTCTTGGACCGGGTTCACAAGGCCGAGTTGAAACTCCGGTCCAAGAGTTTGTGGGAAGTGCCACACCCTTGGCTTAACATTTTTATACCCAGGTCAAGAATTGCTGACTTTGATAAGGGTGTTTTCAAGGGCATTTTGGGCAATAAAACTAGTGGCCCCATTCTCATCTACCCAATGAACAAACACAAGTAAGTATTAATTAATTAATTTAAGTCCTCCTGCTTATATATAAATCACTGCACATGCATGCATGCAACAGGCAGTATGTATTATATTACACGCATGGCTAATGATGTTGAGGTCATGCATTCATGCATTATCGTCTTTTAGCTAACTGATGAGGCAAAGGTAGTTTCCTCTCAGCTTTTGTGGGTAAGGAAAGAAAGATGGAAACAAAATATTGCAGCAGCAATCATGGCCCTTGTAGGCCCTCAGCTTTATCTCCAAGTTTTCACCTAAAGCTTCAAGTATCAATTTACCATTAATATGTTTTTTTTATCCTAATTAACTATTTACAGTCCGATCTGTACATTGATTATTGTTGCTAATTGGTGATTGATATGCTGTAGGTGGGACCATAGGACCTCGGTGGTGACTCCAGATGAGGACGTGTTTTACCTCGTTGCGTTTCTAAGATCAGCTCTGAATAATGGAGAGGAGATACAGTCCTTGGAGTACTTGAGCAATCAGAACCGTCAGATCCTCAAGTTCTGTGATGAAGCAGGGATCAAATCGAAACAGTACTTGCCTCATTACACTACACAAGAGGAATGGGTTGATCACTTTGGAGATAAATGGGGTCAGTTTTATCAGAGGAAAATGAAATTTGATCCAAGGCGTATATTAGCCACAGGCCAGCGTATTTTTAAACCTTCCTTCCGGTCTTCTAGTATGGACTTGTAGCATTAGAGATCACTATGCTGTCTTAGGAATATTCTTTCTTATTGCTGTAAATATAAGATGTGAATGCAATTGAGGAATTGTCATCACACATATGGTTTCAATTCCATGCTGTTTGGTTTTGACGATTTACTTGTCCCGTGTCAGTATTGTTAGATAATATGTCATTAAACAATTTTAACATGCATTGCATTATCCATTACTAACTCTATCATCCGATAAATAATCAAACCCGTTTAAATGTTCGTGCTATTTTACATTTTCTTGACTGGGCGACCAAATTACAGGAACCATTCACGATCTTTCAGAGAAAGCGAATCTCTCTATTTGAATATACGGTTTAGAATGGAAGGGAATGTACGGTTTTCCCCACTGATGTTTCTTCAGCTTCAGCAACCAATTTGAAAGCCTAAAGGCACATTAAATCTTGTTATAACTTTTTTCACGTATCACTCCTCAGAGACTAAAGATATTATTTAAATAAGGGCATAACTGTTGATGGCTGTTTTTCGTTTTAAGGGCAATTTAGGAAATTATTCCCTCGAACAATCTCCCTCAAGCAATGAATTTGTTTGGTTAGTAGGAAACCAAAGCAAACTTAGCAAGCAGACTAGAAAATCAAAGAGACAGAGAGTTACGTGGTTCGGCGGAGAGTGGCTCCAACCTACGTCCACAGGAGAAAATGAAGGATATTTTATTACTTACTCGGGGTCAAATCGACCCGAACTACAAGCTGGGTTTAGAGCTTACAAAGAGAAAATAAGCACCTCGAGTCTTGCAACATGCCCATTACAACTCTCTCAAATGGTCGGATGCCTACCGGCTTTCTCTCTCTATCACTAGACTCTTGGCTCTTGACTTCTCTCTAAGTTGTGAGAGGCAATATTTTCTCATATTTGAATCTGAATCTTCAACTCCTTTATATAGGCTCTCAAATCCACTATTCCATCAAACCCTGACGTCAGCTCATGTCATGCTGTCATCATTGCCCCCGCGCTATTTTTTCCCCAAACACTCAGCAAACAGTTGTACTGACACTTGGCTCAATCACCCTTGTCAGGAGAAACCCATCATTACAATATTTGGCCAATGTTACATGCTCTGCTGGCGTGACAGCTTGTGGTTCACTTGCTCTGGTACTGTTCCGTTTAGCAGGGTCTCTTCCCAATGAGAGCCGTTGAACAACTCCCGTCACATCAGCCTTCAAAAGTCCAAACTTCCAAGTAGGACATACGTCATATGCCTTTAATACTGGTCGGCCTATGATCCCATCTTTGATCCTCGAGTCGGTATGCCAAGGTGAATGATGTTGGGTCAAGCTTTCTCTAACTTCTTCAACTAGATCGGGTCGGTGTCATAGACCACATCAGGTCGGCTTCTTCAAACACTCCAATGCAGCCAAATCCAGTACTTCTTCTCTGGGTCGGGGCATTATCCCAACTTGTTTCATCACCAGCAGGTTCTGCCATCGGGAAAACTCTTTCGCATTGTGAGGTCGGACCTCTATGTCTGACATCAACCTCTCCGAGCCCTTAGACCTTTCATCATCCTTATGGCTAAGTAAAAACCTCATTATACCTCTCCTCAAGATTTGAACTTCCTCGGGGCGAAAAACCATCATCAACATATGTCCCCCAATTCTCGGTATCAACGAGTTTGTGAGTTGTTGTTAGAAACTTTTTAAAAAATGGTGGTACAAACCGAGCTAGTGTCCCCAGATTGTGGCTTCTCGTAAATGCTCCAATAGTTTTACTCCTCAAATTGATACTCATCTGTCAGATCCATGCTTCTGAAAATCAACCTAGGGCCCATAGCCCTGAACTATCTCATTGTCGAGCTGACTTGAGTCAACATTGGTTGGCCTTTAGCCAAAACTCTAATTGGCTTCATCGTCTCTGCTCTTCTTAGTAGGGTCATGGGGGAGAAACTCCGACCTCATTCCTTCTAATCATAAATTCTAGGGGAATGTTCAGTAAAGTTCTGCAAAACATAAAGCGAGCCACGAGGGAAAATTTCCTCCTTAGGCCATTAAAATAGCAATAGGGCCTCGGTGGGACGTAATCTAGCCCCAAGCCAATCTGACAAAGAGGCATTGGAGGAAAGACTCTGACCCCAAGCCATCTAAGTCACATGGCCGTAAGAGAATGATCCATTTTTACGCCAGCACACATCAATAGGGCCTTGGCGGGACGTAACCCAACCCTGAGCCGACAAAAATCCAGTCACAAAGGAATGATCCATTCTTGTGTCATTCAAATAAAGTCATAGGGGAGAAACTCTGACCTCATTTCAATGAACATGACAAGGCCTCAGTGGGACATATTGTTGGACAATTATGACCCATAACATCACTATTTGTAAAAGACATAATATTTTTGTACAAATTAACTCTCTTTTATCATTTTGTAATTTGATTACTTGGATATATAAAAGATAAAAGTCTATATGATTAGTACCAGATTAATAAGATATGAGACAATATTAATCCACGAAAGGTTTAATCATTAAATATCCCTAGTCATAGTATTATCGAGACTGGACATCGATAATGCGGAATAGACTAGTATTACACTTGTGCGCGTTATGGAAGCTGAACGGCATAGTTCTCATATATTTAAGTATTGGATATTTATGCAAGTGTGATAAGAGGTTCTGTTAGCCGTTGGACCGGGAACAGCTTCGCTCTGGATAGACCCATCGGATTCCCATTGGTAGTATGACTATGTGTCTATGGGAATCCGAATCAGGGTAGGTGTATGTGGTCTTAACCTGAGACTTGCATCGCTAATACTTGTGACAATCAGTACACTTTGGTTTTGGTCGTTCGGAGCTTTAATAGGTTATGTGTACGTCTCTTTTGGGTTTACTGAGAATCGTAGTGTATTGGATGTGATGTCAAGATGGAAGTATCACTTCAGTCATATGGAGATGATGATCACACAGGATACAGAACTAATACTCTTAAATGCTGCAGCTATCGGAATAGTATGACTAGGTCATGATTATCTGATTACAGATACTAGTTGCTAGTGATCCGATATATGCTTCGTACGAGGAAGACACAATTCCACCCATAGGCCTAGCATGTGACATCTGATACTGGATCGTATTACCCAATACATTGTATACTACGCCTGATAAAGATTATATATTCCTCGTTTAATATTTCTGGAGAATTGGGTAGGCACGGTGCTGTGCTAGAAGCCAACCATGTCTTGTAAATCGGTAAGAATGTGGTACTGGGTACGCACGTGTTCGGATAGTTCGATGACCGTATTTACTGCCAATATATCCAGGGATCTCTTGGGTCGCTTCCCAAAAATTCACCGATGATATTTGACTCGAACATAATTAATATGGGATTAATTATGAGAGAGAAAATTAATCTGGGATTAATTACGGCAAGAATTAATCTGAGATTAATTATGAGAGAAAGCATTAATCTGAGATTAATTGCGGTAAGAATTTATCTGGGATTAAATTCATCTAGAAGAGAGAACGCGATTAATTTGGAATTAATCGGCAAAGTAAATTTAATAGTTAAATTGGATTTTACTATTTAATTTATTTAATTGGGCTAAAATAATATATTGGATATATTAATTGAAATTAGATTTCAATGCGGATCTGAAATTGGATTTTAATTCAAGCGAACGAATTAATTTGGAATTAATTCGCAAGTGACTTTCGTAATAATTTTGCTAGGCATTATTATTTAATTAAATTGGATTTAATTATGTCACGACGAAAAATTCGTTTAATCGGATTAAATGAATCTGAGCCCAAAGTGTGTTGTGTAAGCCAACTTGAATTTGGAATTAAAAAATGGGTGGGACCCACAACTCACATCACTTGTCAAATGTGATGGTGGTAGTTGGCAAAAGTAATTGGTTTTCACAAAACCACTTACTTTTAACCAACCTTATTTTTGGAAAATAATTATTACAACTTGGTTTTGGAAACCAAATATAACACACACTTGTTTTTTAAACATGGAACTATTCACTCTCTCCCTCACTTCTCTCTTTGGCCGAATACACTTCTCTTTGGAAGGGAAAATTTTCTTTCATTTTTTGACAAAGCTAGCACTTTGGGAGTCATAGAAAGGTGATAGGGAAACTCACCCAAGAGTTTGGAACTCAAAAAGAAAGCTTGGAGCTTCTACATCCAAGGAAAAAGTTTTGAACTTCAACCGATCAATGTAAGTAATTTCCGTAACTTTACTTGGTAAATTCACACACAAATCATTGTTTAGGATCATTGGCATGTCTTAGAGACAGTAAAAATGGTATCAGAGCCACCTAAACTTGATTTTAATTTCTAGGGTTTATGGACTTTAATTTGGGGATTTTGCTTGGAGTATGTATTTTCCTAAATTGATTGTTTGGTTGTGTTTAGATGATGATGAATTGGATTTGTGCATCTTTGGATTTGAGAAAATTTGATTAGATTAATTTTCCCCAAAAATCCAACATGGCCGAATTAACCCTATGAAGAACTCATGGTGATTTTTGAAATTTGACAATTGGATATATTAATTGGCATGAAATTGAATGTTAATTGTTGATTTAATTGGATTGAAATCAAAATTGGATATTAATTTCATGTTGTTGCCGTGAGTTAAGCATGTTGGATGAGTTGATTTTGCTTCAATTTGTGTTGGACATGAATTGGATAATTGAGCATAATTAATTGGATTAATTAGTGTTTTGGAAACATTAGATTAATTGATTAATTGTGTTAATTAAACTTTAATTGAAATTAATGTGATATTTGAAATATTATGTTAATATAAATTAGTCTTTAAAATTGGATTGGGCTAATTTGTTATATTTGGGCTAATGGGCTTAGTTGGGCCAAGTTTTGTTTTGAACACTTGGGTTGGATCCAATTGGGCCTAAAACCATTTCCATAAAGTCCAAATATTACTATTGGGCCTTTAAAAAAACTTAATTGGGCCTAATGGGCCTAAATTGATTTTTGGCATATGGTGATTCCTAATTGGGCCTTGGCATTTTGGGTTTGATCCATTATGGCCAAAGCTCATGCCTAAAGAATTAATTGAAAGCCCATTGGACTTTAATTGAATAGTATTGGATGCTAATTGGACCTTTGAGACCCATTTAGATTGGATTTGGAATCCAAGTCTAAAAGGCACTATTATAAGTGTAATTATTTAATTTGGAATTAAATATGAATTAGTATTGGATACAATTTAGATTGGATTTAAAATTATAGTTCGATATAATTCAAAGAATACTTACTTTGAGTATTTATTCTTAAACGAGTTGGACCCGCGCAAATCAAATCGTTGTATGAACATTGGATGGTCATTAATCAAAGATTAATTAATTGGATTAGTTTGATTGACCGCATGCTTTGTGTGAATACTTGGATGTATTTGTATGAATAATGTATATCAGATGGATATTGTTGGAGTTTCTACGGCCCCAAGGATCGAATATAAAGCAAGAAACATAGTGTGAATACAACGAGGGAGTTGCGGAATACTCACATCGATCGGTTGAGCGACGCGAGAGGAAACAAAAATTCAGTTTCTGCTCACTGTCAACCTCGGCAGTGGGCTGCTGTTTGCTCCTCAAATTCAGCCATTGTTGGTCCTTCATGAAAGCTCCAAGCTTCGTCAAACGATTCCAAGCTCATGGGTGGACTTCCCTATCACCTTCGCATGTCTCTCGGAGTGCTAGCTCTCTTGATTTTTGCCACAAAAATCAAACACTTGGCTTCCCTATAGCTCACGGCAGTGAGCAGCAGAAGAGAGGAGAAAGGCAGCCCCTTGGGTGTGTGAGAAGAGAGAAGAAAGAGAAGAGTGTTGTGTGTTGGTTACAAAAAAATGGTAATAGATATTCCAAAAAATCAAATACCAAATTTTTTACCTCCAAAAAATCAAAGCCATTAAAGGCTTCAACCACTCCCATCATTCCATCATTCTATTAATCAATGAATAGTGACTGGCGTCAATCACTCAAAGTGAAAGACATCTATCACTTGATTGACGAATGATGTGACGCTAGATGCGACTAGCGATTTGATGATTGATTTGACTTGCATGCCGCACTCGAATTCGAAATGCGAATGCGCTCGCAAAAAATCCCGGGCTCGGGTTCGCTAATTCCAAATTAACGAATTTTCCGTTGCGACGCAATTAAATCTAATTTAATTAAATAATCATGCCTAGCATAATTACTATTCACGTCGCTAACGAATTAATTCTAAATTAACTCGTTCGCCCGAATTAAAATCTAATTTTAATTCCGCGTCGAAATCCAATTTCGTTTAATATATCGAATATATTAATTAATCGATTAATTCCAAATTAATCGTTATCTCTCTATAATCGATATTTTATCCCAGATAAAATATCTCCGTAATTAATCCCAGATTAATTTTCTCTCTCTTCTAATTAATCCCAGATTAATTAAAAGTGCGAGTCATACGTCATCGGTGAATCTTCGGGAAGCGACCCATGAGATCCCCGGATATGTTGGCAGTAAATACGGTCGTCGGACAATCCGAACACGTAAGTACCAAGTACTACGTTTGTACCGATTTACAAGACAAGGTTGGCTTTTAGCAAAGTGCCATGCCTACCCAATTCTCCAGAAATATCCTTACAGGAATATAAGATCTATATCAAGCGTAGTATACATAGTATTGCATATTCCGATCCAGTATCGGATGATCACATGCAAGGCCTGGGGCTGGTATAGTGTCTACCCCGTACGAAGCATATATCGGATTACGAGCAACTAGTCTCTTTATTATCGGATAATCATGACCAAGTCATATTATCCCGATGGTTGCAACCCTTTAGAGAACCAGTTCTGTATCCCTACGCGATCATCAACTCCATATGACTGAAGTGACACTTCCGTCTTGACATCACACCCAACACACTACGATTCTCAATATACCCAGCAGAGGCGTACACAGAACCTGTTAAAGCCCTGGACGACCACAACCAAAGTTTATTGATTGTCGCAAGTATTAGCGGTGCAAGTCTCAGGTTAAGACCAAATACACCTACCCTGATTTCGGACTTCCATAGAGACATAGTCATACTACCAATAGAATTCCGAGGGGGTCTATCCAGAGCGAAGCTGTTTCCCGTACCATCGGTAAAACACAACCTCATATTACACTTGCATGAGTATCCTATACCCAAATATATGAGAACTATGCCGTTATGCCCTCACAACGCGCACAAGTGTAATACTAGTCATTTACGTATTTTATCGATGTCCAATCTCGATAATACTATGACTAGGGATATTTAATGATTTATCCTTCGTGGATTGATACTGTCTCATATCATTCTCAATCCAGGAACAAATCATAAGGACCTCTTATCATTTATACATCTAGGTGATCTAATCACAAATGATAAGAGTGCAATCTCCTTTGTCACATAGTTAATTTGTACAACAACACCATGATCTGTACAAATAGTGACGCTATGGGTCATAATTGTCCAACATATATTAGTTGGGTGTGGGTAATTTTGGAAATTATTGTAAGTATGGTACTTATTTATTAAATTGGACCTGCGTGTCCAGCCTTTCACCTTTTATTCTCTTTGTATTTCTCTTCTCACCAATTCCCCTCAATGCAAATGAGGTTTCTTTTAGTGTTATGTAATTAGGTAGAAGTATGTATAGTGCTAGCGAGAGAGAGGAAATTGAGAGATTTATTCTATGAACGAATTGTATTATATATCCATCCACACATCATTATTAATTTTATTGCGCCTTATTATGCTTTTAGAATGCATGTTTAAGGGTGTATGATGAGACCTAATCAAAGATAATAAATTGGATGTCAATTTACGGAAAAACCCTCACTTTAATATTAAGCATTTTGTTGGCCAAAGTAAAGATCATTATCCATTGCGGATGTGTTTGAACCATGAAAGCTTTGTTATATATCGCATGTCTTGGGCGATTGTGACTTGTTGGCCAAAGTCAATGTCACTTCTTGTTCATCGACGTGGATTACGAAGTTTTCCCACTGTCAATGGATCACGCTTAACTGGAATCATTAAGTTTGTTGAGCCAAAGCCAAGGCTTAGTTGATTCAGAGGAAAAGGTTAGGAAATATATTGGATATATGTTTTGGACTTGGAGATCCACCTACCGGATCTAGGAATTGGATGGGATCCAATTGATCTTAGAGATCTACCTAGTTAAGTTTCATACAGCTTGTTGGCCAAATTCAAGGTTGTGTGTTATTTAACGGGATCCTAGCCCACTAGGAAACTAGGTTTCCCGAGTACTCCACAGAGGGTTAGAGGCTCGCCAAAAAATAGTGGGAGGCCAGTATTAAATTTGCAATTTAGTTTAATACTTGCTAAACGCGCTCTTTTATTTTATTTATCATTGTTATAAAAATATATTAGTTGGACTAATATTGAATATTGCTTTCTTTGAACAGTTAGACTGTACAAGACACTACTCCATTTGTAGTTGGTTATATAGTTGGACTATAGTAACCATTACATTTTGAGTGTACCCGAAATCGTTGATTGGATAGTTGGACTATTACAATCAAGATGGCTGGATAGATTAGCGTTAGAGACATAATCATGGGGGATAATGTCTTTAACGGCTCCAATTTTCCAGATTGGGATATGAATCTCAAGATAGTCCTGGGAGCCGAGAAGTTACTCTATTTCATAGAGAAACCTCTCGGGCCTGAGCCCAGAGTTGAGAAAATAGTAGAGCATGAGCTTTGGAAGACTCATCGTGATGATAACTTTAGTGCTCTATCCGTCATGCTTGTCGCAATGACTCATCAATTTCGTCGTCAGAACAATGGATTGGATCCTTATAGTATGATGTTGAAATTGAAGGATCTTCACAGATCTAACCTTAGATCACAGAAGTATGAATTGCAATAGAAGTTCTTTCACTCGCGTATGTTAGAGGGTACATCTGTTGAGCACTATATGTCACAGATGATTGCTGACATCGAACAACTAGGTTAGTTGGGCATAACCTTCGAGGCTGAGACTTCCATAGATTTGAGCTTACAATCTCTGCCTGACTGCTGGGGCGGGTTCATCATGAACTACAATATGATGAACCAAGAAAAAACTCTTGGAGAGTTGATGGCGATGCTGAAAGAAACAGAGCCAGAGCTTCTGAAGGGCAAGAAGCGCGAGGCGCATCTTACTTTGACATCTCAGAAGTCCAAGGCTTGGCCGAAGGCTTCTGGGGGTGTAAAGAAAAAGAAAAATGGCAAGGCTAAATCATCAAAGTCTTCTGGGAAGACTAAGGACATATCCCAAGACGTCTGCCTACATTGTGGCAAACGTGGTCACTGGAAGCGTGACTGCCGTGAGTACAAGGCGGAGTTGAAGGAAGTGAAGACGGGCAAGGCTCCGACTTTAGGTATGTTTTTTTTTATAAACATGTACACTACTGGTTTTAAAAATTGGATTTTTGATTCTGGATGTGGTACTCACATATGTACTGATGTGTAGGATCTGCTGATTAGCAGGATACTAGCTTCAGGTGAGATCGAAAATGTGACGAGAGTCGTTGTTTTGGCCGTTGGGACCTATGTTTTGAACCTGTCCTTGGGGCATGTAATTACATTAGGTGACTATTATTTCGTACCTAGTTTGACTAGGAACATCATCTCTGCAATTTGTTTTACCCGTTGCGGGTATACCTTTGTATTCTGAAACACTGGGTGTTTTGTATATAAAGATCACATTTTGATATGTACAACAGATGTTAATAATATTCTTTATATTTTGAATATAAACGAATCTCAAACATATAATATAACAAATAAAAGCTCAAACTGAGTAAATCAGATGAGACTTATTTATGGCATTATCGTATGAGACACATTAACAAGACTCGTATATCCACACTTTCGAAGAGTGGATACTTGGATGGATTTGATCCTAATTCATATGACTTCTATGAATCTAGTTTATTAGGCAAAATGCCTAAAACGCCTTTTAGCAGTAAAGGTGCACGTGCCACCGAACTGTTAGCCCTCGTTCATGGTGACGTATGTGGGCCCATGTCTAGCTAGGCTAGATGTGGTTATGAATACTTCGTAACCTTTACAAATGTTGCATCGCGTTATGGTTATGTGTATCTTATGAAACACAGGTCGGAAACTTTTGATAAATTCAAAGAGTTTCGACACGAAGTAGAAAAACAGACCGGAAAAAGTATTAAAACATTATGGTCGGACCGTGGTGGAGAATACTTAAGCAATGAGTTTCTCGATTACATGAAATAATATGGTATTCTTTCACAGTGGACTCCTCCCGGAACACCTTAATTAAACGGTGTGTCCGAACGGAAAAATCGAACTTTGATGGATATGGTAAGGTTAATGATGAGTCGCACTGAGCTACCAATTTCCTTCACGGGATACGCATTGAACAGTGTAATACTTATTTTGAATAAGGTTCCGTTAAAGTCTGTTAGACAGACTCCATATGATATATGGATAGGAAAGAAATCGGGTTTCTCATTCCTGAAGATTTGGGCATGCTGGGCATACGTTAAACGTTTAGATTGTACCAAACTAGAACCCAAATCGTTTAAGTGCCTATTAATAATTGGTTATCTTAGGGAAACCAAAGGATATTATTTCCACAACTCATAAGAGAACAAAATATTTGTTACTCTCCATGCGATTTTCCTTAGAGGAATTCCTAATTGCAGTGGTAAGTGGGAGGAAAGTAGAACTCGATGAAAATCGGAGTAATACTGTTCCTGGAACCGAATTCCTCACGGAACATGAACAGTTCATCAGGGATGAGACTGTTCCACAATCTTCTAATACACAAGAACTGCGTAGGTCGGAGAGAGTTAGAAAACAACCTGAGAGGTATGGGTTTCTGATCTCACCTCATGTAGATATTAATCTTATTGAGGAATACAAACCGGCTACGTATGAGGAAGTGATACTAGGCATCGACTCCACTTTATGGCAAGGTGCCATGAAGTCCGAAATGGATTCTATGTAAACCAACCAAGTTTGGACACTGGTTGATGTACCAGAAGGCATTGTGCCTATTGGTAGTAAATGGGTCTTCATGGTGAAGACAAACATGGATGGCAACATACAAACGTACAAAGTTATGCTTGTAGCGATATGGTATCGTCATCAACATGGATTCGATTACGATGAAACTTTTTCACTTGTTGCCATGATTAAATCCATTCGAATAATGCTTGCTATTGTTGCATATTTAGATTATGAAATATGGCAGATAGATGTCAAAATCGCTTTCCTTAACAGAAACCTTTTGGAGGATGTTTATATGCAACAGTCTGACGGTTTTGTCGTGCCAAAACATGCAAACAAGGTTTGCAAGTTAAATCGATCCATTTATGGATTGAAACAAGCATTGCATTCTTGGAACCAACGTTTTGATGAGATCATATTACAATATGGTTTCATTCAAAACGAAGATGATTCTTGTGTATATAAGAAGGTTAGTGGGAGTGCACTGACATTGATTGTCTTATACGTTGATGATGTATTGCTTCTTAGCAATGACATTCCCATACTAAAATCAGTGAAAGCTTGGCTTTCATTAAAATTCTCCATGAAAAACTTGGGAGAGACAACCTTTATTCCTGGAATAAGAATCTACTGGGATAGATCTAAAAGTTGTTGGTACTCTCCGAGAACTCCTACATTGACAAACATGTACGCGACCTGGTGTCTCATATGCTTTGAGCATCTGCAATCACTATCAGGCCGATCCAGGTGATAGTCACTGGATTGATGTTAAGAACATCATTTAGTATCTTAGACGAACTAAGGATGCTTTCTTAATTTATGGAGATGGAGAACTTGAGGTGACTGGGATCACCGATGCAAGTTTCCAAACCGATAAAGACGACTATAAGTCGCAATAAGGGTATATATTTCGTTTGAACAACGGAACAGTGATATGGAAATCTTCCAAGCAAGATACTGTTGATGATTCAACAACAAAAGCGGAATACATTATTGTGGATGAGGCAGCTGTAGGCATTGCATTTTTGCATGTGAAACCCGATGAGGAGTCTTATTTGGAGGCAACTATCTCTTAAGTCGTGGAAGTCGCGGGAAACGGTCGTCGGAAGGGAAGCGTCAAGAATTGACGTTTTGTTGGATTTAGTTCACGTGTTTAGCTTCGGGTTCGCTGTTGGATCTCCGTTTTAAAACTTAACCTTAGTCCAAGCCCATTAAGTCACATCCAAAGATAATTAAAACATTTAAAATATATGTCACAAATTAAATTGAATTAAAAAATAATTAAAATTAAATTAAATAACTAAATTGAAATTAAACTAAATCAAATTAAAATCCATTTAAACTAAATCAAATTAATTCCAATTAAATTAAATTAAAACAAATTAAATTTAAATTAAATTAAAACTAATATCAAAATTAAATAAATCTTTTCCTAAAACAAATAAACCACTCACCAAATTTAAATAAATTCCCCAATTAAATGATTTTATTTCCTATTAAAGCCATGCATAACCCTAATTCCCCTACCCTCTCACTATAAAAATAACACAAACTAAACCCTAAGACTGGCTGGCCTATCTCTCTCACACGGCAATTAACACTCAAAACAAAGAAAACTGCCCTTCACCCTCACACCTAGCCACCAATTGCCCTCACTCTCCTCAATAAACCTGCACGCCACAAACCCTAAAGCTAGCAGCCCACATGAACCTATTCACTCACAAACAAATAAACACAGAAGCACTCACTCAGCAGCCACAACAACCCTCGATTCCCATTTCTTCTCGGCAGCAACCATAACAGCGACCAGCCGAGAGAACAGGCCACAAAACCCTCACTGCCAGCGAAAACAGAAGACCACAAGCCCCTAGCATCCACGCCTGTCTGCCTTGACCTTGCCTAACACACCCACACCGCCACCTAGCCTCTCGCCCACAACGCACGCCACCTGCACACATTGCACGCTCACCCCATTGATCACGCGCCCCTAGCCACTCAGCCCTCTCTCCACATACTCGGTAAAGGCAGTAAACAAAAACCCTTAAAGCCACTAAACATGTCTCCTTGCCACACGTCCTCTGCCCCCCTTTAAACACACTCACTCGCACGTTCAACAACCATAAACAAACCGACACAGCCCTTAGCCAAAAAACTAGACACCCTCACTGATCAAATCAAATAAAACCATAAGAAGAACCCTCACTGACCCACAATAATAAGCCAAAGAGACACTCACGTAAAGAGCAACCCCCGAGCAATCTCTCACCATTCACTAAACCTAAGCCACCAACAAATCTGTCCCCATAACCTCACATAAAAACTCCCCAAAACAGTCCCCAAAACTACCTGAAACTGTACCCCGAAACCGCACAAAACAGTCCGTTAATACACCAAAACAGTGATCAGAAATCCGCGAGGAAACAACAGCGAAACGGGGTGAAAACAGCAGCCCGAAAAGCGAAACAGCGAGGAGAAACGTTGGATTAGTGAACCAGAAAAGTTACGGAGCAATAATCCTTCCGACGGCCGTGTAACGCCCTTTCGTGAGACGACAAAAGAGGTTAGACCTGAGGGCACCCTTTTATTTATTATCTTTCGTTTATTTTGTTTATTTTAATATATTATTGCATGAGAGTCGTTTGAGGCATGATGTGATTATTGGATGAGCGGGATATGTGTTCCCTTTTGTGGTATATCGGATGGAAACCCGGACGTAAATTCCATAGCCGATTCCGAATGGACGGTAGTATGGTCTGCACTCGGGATACAATGCCACGTACCACTTAAGATACACATATCTCGTCTCATCCAAATTTGTATTTGAGCATGTTCTAGTCTTTAGGTTATTTGTTTATTATTTAAAGCATGGTTTAATTTAGTTTGTCATTTTTTTGTTAAAACATGTTTAGGTTGTTCTTTATGCATGTTCTTAGTTTATGATGCGTTTGGGTAATGATTTATACATGTTGATTTAATGGTTCAATATGCTTGTTATGTTACATTGCGTGGAATTAATTAGATGAATGCATGTTAGATCTAAATACCATTGAGCATGAATGTTGAATAGATCCGGTTAATTTATTGCACAAATCATATCATCACAAGTGACATAAGTAAGGGATCATTCCGAACCCAACGGTTTGAGGTCTTCCCTTGCGAGGGGTGAGTGCGGCCTTAAATCTTTGTCCCGGTTCACACCGGGTGGCGACTCCATGTTATTACGTACTTCCCAACTAGGCCGCGAGCCTAGAACAGCGTCGTCAGATTTCTGTGTCCTACAGTCTGGCGACTCCACTGGGGATAAGAGAATCGGCCCCGAAATCATGTCTTGTGATGTATATAATTTGTGCATTAGTTGACCGTTTCTATAGTGGGTTGATGGAGTTCATTCAAAGGCATTGTCATAAACTCGCATGAGAACCATAGTTGTATTTCCTATAGAAGTTGCCTCTTTATGCTTTTGATAACCACATGCATATTATATCTCGTTTGTCGCACGCATCTCATGCATACATGCATCATGTTAACCCTCTGTGTCTTAAAAGCCATCATAGATATCCGTTGGGTTAGGAAAAAAAAAGGGGTTATTCAAGAGGAGTTTAGCAAACATGGATAGCGGGGAAAAGGAAATCGAGGAATAGAAAAGCTTACGGAAAGGATAGAAAGACCATTGGGGGGCCTTCAAAAAAAAAGAAAAAAGGAAGAGAAAAAAAAAGGAAAAGTAAAAAAGAGAAAAGCAAAAAAAAAAAAAAATTGTTTGTTTTAGTCATTGATAGTTAGACATAAGTCCGATGATGAAATTGATTGCTTTACGGCGAAATCTTAGAAACGATAAACTCTTGATGTGCTTTTATCTGATGCTTTGAGTGATTGATCTATGTTAGACTCGTAAGTACTTGATTATGGTTCTTAGCAGTGAAAACCTGAGTAGTTGGCAAAGTGACTAGTTGAAGAAATTGTAGGTTGGTGAATGACCGTTTGCTTAGATGTCTATCCTAATTTGCTTATGTTATGATGTGTGGTATGGTTGAAAATGAAAGAAAAGTCTCTAAAGAAAAGAATTGAACCACCTATAACCGATAAGCGTGAAGCTACCCATGGGCGAGTATTAGGACCACCATGAGGAGAAATGCTACCTTAAAGGGTAGGTGTGTTGAAAAAAAAAGAGAAAAAAAATGAAGTTCAAAATGAAAAGAAAGAAATGAGAGACAAAAGAAAAGAGAGATAAAGCCATACTACATTGAGCATGGAAAAGCAATTGCGGAATGTAATTGAGACATCTAGGTTGGTTTGACCCACCGATCCCGATTTTTGAAACGAAATCATCGAGTTAGCTTACTTAAGGATTAAGCTGTGAAAGAACCTTTGCACACACACACTTTGAGACTGGCATAGATCATTTATTCAAAGACTTGGATTTGAGTTGCGTCGAATGTTTTGAAGGTTCTCTAGTTTCATTACTGAGCATTCTTTGAGGACGATAATATGTATAACTATTGAGACTATTTTCGTAGCATGTGATATAGTATGATAATATGGAAGGCCCCACCATGTGGTTCATCTTGACTAAATGCAAACAGCGGAGAACAGAAAGCTAAATCAAGACTGGGAGCGACCAGTCTACCACCTCGTGAATCAGGGACATAACAAGAAATTGAGCCATGAAACCAGAGAGAATACTGTGCAATCACCTGGAGAACTGGCGGAAGACCTAACCCAACGAAATAGGAAATTCATTCATGCATGCATGCATACACGTAACATATTTTGCATTCTTTTTTGTGTTTATTTTGCTTTGTATTCACAGGTTTTGAAGAAGAAAAAGAAAGCGGCAAAGACAAGCCAACCAGAATCAGCAACATATGAGTAGTAGTTTTGGGGATGAGTCCCAGGGTTGAAGCCCATATCAGTTTCAGTTTGGGGATGAGTCCCAGGGTTGAGGCCCATATCAGCAGTTTGAGAATGAAGAAGCGGAGAATGGCACTCCGAGAATGGAGAACAATCCGAGAATGAACAAGCTGAGAATGATAATCCGAGAATGGATCAAAGCCGAGAATGGTAATCCGAGAATGGATCAGAGTTCGAGAATGAACAGTCTGAGAATAAAGCGTAATCCGAGAATGGAGCACAGTCAAGAATGAAAGAGTCGAGAATGACAAATCTGAGAATAGAACAAAATTCAAGAATGAACGAGAATGGCAAGCCGAGAATGGTAATCCGAGAATGGAGCACAGTTCGAGAATGCACAAGTCGAGAATGACAAGTCCGAGAATGGAACAAAGTTCAAGAATGAACGAAGAATGGTAAGCCGAGAATGGCAATCAGAGTTCGAGAATGAACAAGCCAGGAATGGTACTCCGAGAATGGAACACGGTTCGAGAATGGACCACCATCATATCAGTATCAGTTGGGGCAAGGCCCATATCAGTATCAGTTTGGGGCGAGGCCCATATCAGTATCAGTTTGGGGCGAGGCCCATATTAGTATCAGTTTGGGCGAGGCCCATATCAGAATCAGTTTGGGGTGAGGCCCATATCAGTATCAGTTGGGGCAAGGCCCATATCAGAATCAGTTTGGGGCGAGGCCTACATCAGTATCAGCTTGGGGATGAGTCCTAGGGCGAGGCCCATATCAGTTTGTGGCGAGGCCCACATCAGTATCAGTTTGTGGCGAGGCCCACATCAGTCTGGGGGCGAGGCCCACGTCAGTATCAGTTCAGGGGCGAGGCCCATATCATCAGTTGTAGTTCCGGGATGCGTCCCAAGGTCGAGGACCCACTACATCATCAGTTCAAGGGCGAGGTCCCTATTGTCAGCGGTGTTGGGTCAAGGTGCCCAGGGTCGATGTGCCCCCGTTTTCGGTTGTAGTTCCGGGTCGAGGTGCCCATTACATTATCAGTTCGAGGGCGAGGTCCCTATTGTCAGCGGTATTGGGTCGAGGTGCCCCCGTTGTCGGTTGTAGTTCCGGGTCGAGGTGCCCAGGGTCGAGGTGCCCACTACATCATTATCATATTGAGGGCGAGGTCCCTATTGTCAGCGGTATTGGGTCGAGGTGCCCCCGTTGTCGGTTGCAGTTATTGGAATGCGTTCCAGGGTCGTGGACCCACTGCATCATTTTTGGGGATGCGTCCCCGGGCCGAGGTCCATTTTGTCAGCGGTATTGGGTCGGGGTGCCCAGGGTCGAGGTGCCCCCGTTGTCAGTTACAGTTATTGGGATGCGTCCAAGGATCGAACTCCACAATCAACAGTTCAGGAACAAAGCCTGCATTCAGTTCAGTTGGGGAATAAAGCCCACATTCATTACAGTCAGGGGGACAAAGCCCACGTTCAATACAATTCAGGAACAAAGCCAGCATTAATATCAGTTTTGGGGATTAGTCCCAGGGTCGAGGCCCATGTCAGCATCAACATCAGTTTCGGGGATGAGTCCCAAGATCAAGACCCACGTCGATATCAGTATCAGTTTTGGGGGATGTGTCCCAAGGTCGAGGCCCACATCCATTACAGTATCAGTTTCGGTGATAAGTCCCAGGGTTGAGACCCACATCATCATCTTCAGCAATTTGGGGATGCGTCCCAGGGTCGAGGCCCCCGTTGTCGATTGCAGTTATTGGAATGCGTTCCAGGGTCGTGGACCCACTGCATCATTTTTGGGGGTGCGTCCCCGGGCCGAGGCCCATTTTGTCAGCGGTATTGGGATGCGTCCCAGGGTCGAGGCCCCCGTTGTCGGTTGCAGTTATTGGGATGCGTCCCAGGATCGAGGTCCACTGCATCATCAGCTCGGCGGAGCAACAGGCAAGTCAGGTGGCAGCTGGCGCGCCAGGTAAGTAAAAATGCATTGCATAACTTTGATAGGATTGTTCAAAGTCACACACTGCACAAGTCCCATCAAAGTGGGGGCGACTGTAGGCATTGCATTTTTGCATGTGAAACCCGATGAGGAGTCTTATTTGGAGACAACTATCTCTTAAGTCGTGGAAGTCGCGGGAAACGGTCGTCGGAAGGGAAGCGTCAAGAATTGATGTTTTGTTGGATTTAGTTCACGTGTTTAGCTTCGGGTTCGCTGTTGGATCTCCGTTTTAAAACTTAACCTTAGTCCAAGCCCATTAAGTCACATCCAAAGATAATTAAAACATTTAAAATATATGTCACAAATTAAATTGAATTAAAAAATAATTAAAATTAAATTAAATAACTAAATTGAAATTAAACTAAATCAAATTAAAATCCATTTAAACTAAATCAAATTAATTCCAATTTAAATTAAATTAAACAAATTAAATTTAAATTAAATTAAAACTAATATCAAAATTAAATAAATCTTTTCCTAAAACAAATAAACCACTCACCAAATTTAAATAAATTCCCCAATTAATTGATTTTATTTCCTATTAAAGCCATGCATAACCCTAATTCCCCTACCCTCTCACTATAAAAATAACACAAACTAAACCCTAAGACTGGCTGGCCTATCTCTCTCACACGGCAATTAACACTCAAAACAAAGAAAACTGCCCTTCACCCTCACACCTAGCCACCAATTGCCCTCACTCTCCTCAATAACCTGCACGCCACAAACCCTAAAGCTAGCAGCCCACGTGAACCTATTCACTCACAAACAAATAAACACAGAAGCACTCACTCAGCAGCCACAACAACCCTCGATTCCCATTTCTTCTCGGCAGCAACCATAACAGCGACCAGTCGAGAGAACAGGCCACAAAACCCTCACTGCCAGCGAAAACAGAAGACCACAAGCCCCTAGCCTCCACGCCTGTCTGCCTTGACCTTGCCTAACACACCCACACCGCCACCTAGCCTCTCGCCCACAACGCACGCCACCTGCACAC
Source organism: Zanthoxylum bungeanum (assembly GCA_019454045.1). Lineage (NCBI taxonomy): Eukaryota > Viridiplantae > Streptophyta > Magnoliopsida > Sapindales > Rutaceae > Zanthoxylum > Zanthoxylum bungeanum. The sequence continues at coordinate 316,946 of SKCR01023804.1, forward strand.
ATTGCACGCTCACCCCATTGATCACGCGCCCCTAGCCACTCAGCCCTCTCTCCACATACTCGGTAAAGGCAGTAAACAAAACCTTTAAAGCCACTAAACATGTCTCCTTGCCACACGTCCTCTGCCCCCCTTTAAACACACTCACTCGCACGTTCAACAACCATAAACAAACCGACACAGCCCTTAGCCAAAAAACTAGACACCCTCACTGATCAAATCAAATAAAACCATAAGAAGAACCCTCACTGACCCACAATAATAAGCCAAAGAGACACTCACGTAAAGATCAACCCCCGAGCAATCTCTCACCATTCACTAAACCTAAGCCACCAACAAATCTGTCCCCATAACCTCACATAAAAACTCCCCAAAACAGTCCCCAAAACTACCTGAAACTGTACCCCGAAACCACACAAAACAGTCCGTTAATACACCAAAACAGTGATCAGAAATCCGCGAGGAAACAACAGCAAAACGGGGTGAAAACAGCAGCCCGAAAAGCGAAACAGCGAGGAGAAACGTTGGATTAGTGAACCAGAAAAGTTACGGAGCAATAATCCTTCCGACGGCCGTGTAACGCCCTTTCGTGAGACGACAAAAGAGGTTAGACCTGAGGGCACCCTTTTATTTATTATCTTTCGTTTATTTTGTTTATTTTAATATATTATTGCATGAGAGTCGTTTGAGGCATGATGTGATTATTGGATGAGCGGGATATGTGTTCCCTTTTGTGGTATATCGGATGGAAACCCGGACGTAAATTCCATAGCCGATTCCGAATGGACGGTAGTATGGTCTGCACTCGGGATACAATGCCACGTACCACTTAAGATACACATATCTCGTCTCATCCAAATTTGTATTTGAGCATGTTCTAGTCTTTAGGTTATTTGTTTATTATTTAAAGCATGGTTTAATTTAGTTTGTCATTTTTTTGTTAAAACATGTTTAGGTTGTTCTTTATGCATGTTCTTAGTTTATGATGCGTTTGGGTAATGATTTATACATGTTGATTTAATGGTTCAATATGCTTGTTATGTTACATTGCGTGGAATTAATTGGATGAATGCATGTTAGATCTAAATACCATTGAGCATGAATGTTGAATAGATCTGGTTAATTTATTGCACAAATCATATCATCACAAGTGACATAAGTAAGGGATCATTCCGAACCCAACGGTTTGAGGTCTTCCCTTGCGAGGGGTGAGTGCGGCCTTAAATCTTTGTCCCGGTTCACACCGGGTGTCGACTCCATGTTATTACGTACTTCCCAACTAGGCCGCGAGCCTAGAACAGCGTCGTCAGATTTTTGTGTCCTACAGCAGCAAAAGAAGCATTTTGGATCTATAAATTCCTAAGTAGATTTGGAGTAGTTCTGTTAGCAGCTGAGCTGGGATACAACACAGGCTAAGGAACCACGGTCTCATCAAATATCCAAGTATGTACTTTGATGGTTTCATCTGATTCGAGGATCACACATCATGGCGATGTGAAGATCGAAAAATCATTTCAGATGATAACCTTGCAGATCCGCTGACGAAAGCTATATCTCATAAAACATTTGAGCGACCAGTATATAGTTCAGGTGTTGGACACTTGAGTGATTGGCTATAGGCCAAGTGGGAGATTGTTGGACAATTATGACCCATAGCATTACTATTTGTAACAAACATGGTATTTTTGTACAAATTAACTATGTGACAAAAGAAATTGCTCTTTTATCATTTTGTAATTGGATTACTTGGATATATAAATGATAAAGTCTATATGATTAGCACTGTATTAATAAGATATGAGACAATATTAATCCACGAAAGGTTTAATCATTAAATATCCTTAGTCGTAGTATTATCGAGACAGGACATCAATAATGCGGAATAGACTAGTATTACACTTGTGCGCGTTATGGAAGCTTAACGGCATAGTTCTCATATATTTAAGTATTGGATACTTATGCAAGTGTAATAAGAGCATTTGTTAGCCGTTGGACCGGGAACAGCTTCGCTCTGGATAGACCCCTCGGAGTCCCATTGGTTGTATAACTATGTGTCTATTGGAATCCAAATCAGGGTAGGTGTATGTGGTCTTAACCTGAGACTTGCATCGCTAATACTTGCGACAATCAGTACGCTTTGGTTTTGGTCACCCGGAGCTTTAACAGGTTCTGTGTACGCCTCTTCTGGGTTTACTGAGAATCGTAGTGTATTAGGTGTGATGTCAAGATGGAAGTATCACTTCAGTCATATGAAGATGATGATCACACATGATACATAACTAGTACTCTTAAATACTGCAGCTATCGGGATAGTATGACTAGGTCATGATTATCCGATTACAGAGACTAGTTGCTAGTGATCCGATATATGCTTCGTACGGGGCAGACACAATTCCAGCCCTAGGCCTAACATGTGACATCTGATACTGGATCTTATTACGCAATACATTGTATACTACACCTGATAAGGATTATATATTCCTCGTTGAATATTTCTGGAGAATTGGGTAGGCACGGGGCTTTGCTAAAAGCCAACCATGTCTTGTAAATCAGTAAGAACGTGGTACTGCGTACGCACGTGTTCGGATAGTCCGATGACCGTATTTACTGCCAACATATCCAGGGATTTCTTGGGTCGCTTCCCAAAGATTCACCGATGACATTTGACTCGAACAGAATTAATCTGCGATTAATTATGAGAGAGAAAATTAATCTGGGATTAATTACGGTAAGAATTAATCTGGGATTAATTATGAGAGAAAGAATTAATCTAAGATTAATTGCGGCAAGAATTTATCTGGAATTAAATTCGTCTAGAAGAGAGAACGCGATTAATTTGTAATTAATCGGCAAAGTAAATTTAATAGTTAAATTGGATTTTACTATTTAATTTATTTAATTGGGCTAAAATAATATATTGGATATATTAATTGAAATTGGATTTCAATGCGCAATTGAAATTGGATTTTAATTCAAGCGAACGAATTAATTTGGAATTAATTCGCAAACGACTTTCGTAATAATTTTACTAGGCATTATTATTTAATTAAATTGGATTTAATTATGTCGCGACGGAAAATTCGTTTAATCGGATTAAACGAATCCGAGCCCAAAGTGTGTTGTGTAAGCCAACTTGAATTTGGAATTCAAAAATGGGTGGGACCCACAACTCACATCACTTGTCAAAGGTGATGGTGGTAGTTGGCAAAAGTAATTGGTTTTCACAAAACCACTTACTTTTAACCAACCTTGTTTTTGGAAAACAATTATTACAACTTGGTTTTGGAAACCAAATATAACACACACTTGTTTTTTAAACATGGAACTATTCACTCTCTCCCTCACTTCTCTCTTTGGCCAAATACACTTCTCTTTGGAAGGGAAAATTTTCTTTCATTTATGTTTCATTTTTGGACAAAGCTAGCACTTTGGGAGTCATAGAAAGGTGATAGGGAAACTCACCCAAGAGTTTAGAACTCAAAAAGAAAGCTTGGAGCTTCTACATCTACGGAAAAAGTTTTGAACTTCAACCGATCAATGTAAGTAATTTCCGCAACTTATCTTATAATATTCACACTTGAATCAATGTTTAGGATCCTTGGGCATGTCTAGGACACTAACACATATCTGACCCTGATTCATTATACTCACTTGGCCACAATGGAATGCTTCATCCTTGTGTCATTCAATAACATGGTCTCGGCGGAACAAATACAGCGTCGATCCATTCTAATCACAATGAAGAAAGAATAATGGAAGATTTTCAACCTCCAATTATCCTCACAAAAATTGGTAGTGGCGTCACATACCAGGTTGTGCAAAAATAAAAATAAAAGATGAAAAGTGTAACGGGGGTGATGTATCACACATTCCGCACAAACCCAAAAAATATCGATGGAACTGAAGCAGCGTCCTGCCCTATGTTACCCAAAACAATAATTCAAACCTTACAGTCTAAAGTACCGGTGAACCGAGCTACGGACCGGAGGGGCAGCCAATGCCATAAGGAGATTATGCTCATGTTAGGCAAGTCCTCATGCCTGCAAATGCTCTATGTGATCGGTGAAATCACACACGTAACGCAAGCTCACGTATCGCTCAAGTAGTATAAAAATATCGATCCCACGAGGATTTAATTTCTACTGTTGTTTTTAATTACTGATTCTATTTATTTACATGTATCTAATTAGGATGAGAAGAGAATGATTGCTTGATTGGTTGGATGATTGTGGATTTGCTAAATAAATAAAAATTATAAAACAAAGGAAATTAATAATAAAGAAAATAAACATCTAGGGTTGTGATTCCACACAATATTATTCCAATGATGAATTGATTCTTTTATATATGCGTAATAAATTAGTCTGTTAACCTGGAACACGAAGATATGCAAAAGCCTCTTCTGATTGTCAGATGCAAACACCCAAAGTAACCCAATTAAATATATTCCTATGTTAACCAAGTTATCCGAATGCATTAAGTTCAAGTTCCAATTGTGGCTACCCCCGCCCGACAGGTATATGTATATCCTATAAGGAAATCTACCTAAGGGACATCTACCCCAAGATGAGATCGTGAGCTATTGAATCTAAGGCTGAAACCTAAAATCCTTTTTTTCCAAGTTAATTTTAAGTTTACCATATCAATCTTATTAGTGGCCAATTAATAAGAAGCATTAAGTTTAAGATTCAATACACAAACCAAAGTATTAAACATAATATAATTAAATCAATTACTTAACTCATGAATAGTGTGCTTCATCACTTCCCTAGAATAAAAATGAAATGTTGGGGGTTAAGGGATCCACCTTTAATATTTCAAATGTAGAATTCTCACTTTATTATAATATAGAAATTGGCAGTGTTATCCAATTAAGTCAAACCAGCCATAAAGGCGGTGTTATTATTTGTCCATAAACCAGCCATATAGGCGGTAATTATCTGTCACTTAAAGACCGACTATATAGGCGGTGTCACATTATGTCAAATAAATAAAACCAGTCATTAAGGCGGTATCAAATTTAATCCATATTATTAAATTACAATTTCCATATTATAAATTAAGTGAGATTAATTTACCTTATCATATTAAATGTTTCACCCTTCCCCCCTACGGAAATTAACTACTAAACATAAAAGAAAGTAAAAACACACAAACTATTATTACTACTAAAAATAAAAATAAAAATTTATTACAAAACTACTATATAAAATATACAAGATACAATCTTTAATTCGTTTTCAAGAAACCAAGAAAATATGAAATTTACAAATGAAATAACTTGGTATTTATATGTAAAATTTTACCTTCGTCAATTTTTCCACCAATTTCTCCACCAAATATGGCACAAAACATGGCACTAAATCCTCCACCAAACATGTAAGCATGTTTGGTGGAAGTTTGATAATTTTCAATTTTTATTTATTTATTTATTTATTGTTTTGAAAATGACTTTAATAATTACACATAACACACTTACGGATGTTTTATCAATTTCGGTTATGAAAACCTCAAAATTCGAAATTATTATGAACGTCAAAGTTGTAGATCTTTGTGTCTTCTTTAATTTGAAACTTAAATCACCTCAATTCGATATCGGAGTACAACATTATGGCCAAACTACAACAATTACGCAAAGTTAAAATTTCTGAAATTGTACTTCGTTAGAACGCCATTTCAAGTTTCCAACCTCCAAAATCCAAATGTCAAGTCCAGTTTTTACCCTTATTTGTTCCATATTTCGTCTTGATTGATTCCATTGAGTCCCAATTTTATTTTATCTGTAAAATAAATAAAAACACATCAAAACGTTCGTAAAATCCGAGAAACTATACAAAATATTAAGTAAAAGAGGCGGTAAATATTGATATATTTTCCGCTCATCACACCCACAAACCTAACATTTTGCTAGTCCTCGAGCAAAACAAACAAAATAAAATGAAATAAACAACTTAAAAATAAAATTCAACTAAGCAACTTTCGTAGGGATCACGGTTGCATTTAGCGTATGCAACAAGCCTTTAAACCTCTAAGTGTCCCTAATGGACGAGTTATAGTCTCGTGAGGGCTTACAGTGACGATACCAATAAATTCCAAATGCACACAAAATCAGAAAGATCAAACAAGTTAGTGACTAAACCAGTGAAACTCTTATCCAAGTTAATAACTGTTTTCTTTCTTTCTGAATTACCAAATAAGTAAATTCTTCGATTATTTTTACCATTCTCCATATACACAACCAACAAGGTATTAATCAAATCATTGTGCCCACAATATTCATAAGTGTAGTTGAAAAGAGAGTAATATTTTTGTTCGAAAGTTATATCAAAATTCACACATTTTTAGCAATGAAATTTTTTTTAAAAAAAAACATGTTCAATCCATGTAGCGAGCTTTGGGCCAGTGACTCCCAAGTCAGTTGGCTTTAGGGCACTAGGTGTTAAGACACCCTTACAGACTTAATTACTCGGATATAAGATATCTCTCTCTCTCTCTCTCTGTTTTTTTTTTTACATATATATATATATATATATAACATCTTCAATCCATGTAGCGAATTTTGGGTCAGTGACTCTCAAACCAATTGGCTTTAGGGCACTAGGTGTTAAAACACCCATACGAACTTAATTACTCGGATCTCAGATGTTTATTTTTTTATTATTTTTTTTATTTTATTCCATCGCTTTTTTTAGATGTTTCCTCCAATTAAACTAGAGCACTGAATATTACAAACGTTTCACTTACAACTCATGGCCGTATGTTATGATGCATGTTGATAATACCTGTCAAATGAGCATATGAAGATCCAATTAAGTCAGTATTATAGAGAATTCACAAATTAAATAATTCAAAAGGAAATACATAAAAATTAACTTGTTACAAAATAGGTTGAAATACGTCTCAGGAGTGGAAATTCCTTACTCATCTATCTCAAACACCATTCCACCTGATTAGTCAAGTTAAAAACACAAAAATCACAAAATATTTTTTATTTTTATATTTTTTTTTTATATTTTTTTGAATTTTTGAAAATTTTTGACTAAAAATCAAATAAAAACAACATAATGAAAAATAAAAATAAGATACTAGTCAACTATTCCCCTCCCCCAAACCTAATTGAGATATTGTCCCCAATGTCTAAAAAAATAGAAGAACGGTTTAGAAAACTGTACCTGGTTAGCTGGAATTCTACATTTAAAAAGAAAATTAAAAGTTAAGATCCAGATTTATCTGACGCTTCTTACCACGATCATTATCAGATCAGTTTATCTTGGAAAGGAAAGGGTCAATTTGTGTTTCAAAGGCTAAAAGTAGGTCAATTAAATAATGGACAGTTCTGGCAGTAAAAATGATATCTTTTACAGGTTTTGAAAGGAACCCATTTCTCCGGGCATCATCAAGAAACACACAAAGAAAGTCATAAAATCCATCAATGTTAAACAGTCCAATTGGTTTCTGGTGTATGTTCAAGTTCGCCCAAGATAGAACTATAAAAATTTCCTCCATTGTGCCCAAGCCACCTGGCAAAGCAATAAAAACATCAGCAATATTAATTATTTCAACCAGTCATTCAGACATACCTGGCACGATGCATTCATCTTCGTTTGATGGTCCTATAAGATTCGCTTATGCAAAAGGTTTTGGGATGATTCCTAAAACTTGACTTCCTCCTTCCTGTACGGCCCTTGAAACGTACCCCATTATCCCAAGATTTCCACCGCCATATACCAGGTGCATATTCCTCTCAGCTATGACTCTACCCAATTCATGTGCTGCCGCAACGAATTCTGGCTTAGAACCGATACTAGTACCGCAAAACACACATATGTTTAAAACTCATCTTCATGAAGTTGCTTCCATTATATATATATATATATATATATATATATATATATATAATATATATATATATATATATATATTTCTTTCTCAAATCTGGATGTCTTCAAGAGTGCAATGACAAGCTGAATTTATAGATCCTGAAACAGGGTGAGTAATAATAGCACCAGTACCTGCCAAATGATAATTATTAGCTAAGTAGTAAAATAAATTGTGAAAGACAAAAAGTATGGATTCTGTCGGCGAAAATAAAGGAAATTACATTAGAAAAGAAAATCAAAGTATTGATTTAAGGCAACGGAATTGTGTACGCAATACGCCACTCGCTTGGTATATAAATCCATTAGGATGCGTCTCAAGAATCCATTCCTTACTCAGCCATCCCTAATGAATTAAATCTCATCTTTGTGATTGTCATACACCATTCCTCCAGTCTTGCTCTACCTTAAATGCTCCATTTGTGCTTTTCCCTGAAAATATCACACAAAATCAAAAAATCTACAACATGTATACACAAAATACAAAAAATAAAATTACAATAATAATAAAAATTGCATGGGTTGCCTCCCTGCTAGTGCTAAATTTTTCGTCTTCAACCAGACGTGTTTGAAGTTCATTTATCAAGGAGGTTTCAGTGTGGTTTTGGACATCCGATTAAAGAAATCCCATGTGTGTTGCTTTTGAAGGGTCCTTTCCAACGACAAAATGGCAAAAAGAATTTTGTCTCATTCAATGCTTGTGTCACCTTCTTAAACTTTGTCGCTCCAGTGGTTCCTGAAAGAAAAGAAAGAAAAACAAAAGGTCTCGTATGGTGCTTGACTTTGAATGGGAGTTCCATTCTGTCAAGCTTCTGGGCGATGTCTTTTATTTGTACTCCCCAACACAGTGTTGTTTCTCTTGAATGCATGAGATCTTCAATATAGTCAAACATTTCTTCATCCATTTGTTTTGCTTCTTGCTCCATATTTTCTTCACATATGTATTTTAAGATTTCTTTGTTCAGCTCTTCATCTGTCATCTGTGAAATGCATGATCTGTTGGAATTATCTAAGCATCCCAAGATCATATCAAGCAATGAAATTACATGTGAATACATCAAGAAGTACAGCGGAATCATACTTACATTGATCAGATTGGATGCGACGAAGAAAATCTTTTCCTCCAAGGTAGAAGAAGCTCACGGCAATGGTCCTCTTTTGGGCTCCATCATTTTCGACCATCTTCAAGTTGTCCTCCATGGATGAATCTTCAAGCTCCAAGCTTGGTTTGATGATTCCATGCTCATGAAATTAGTTCCCTATCACCTTGGTATATACTCTTTTGAGTGCTAGCTCTTGATGATTTTGCCAAAAAAATCACCATCTTCATCCTTGTTATTTTCGGCCTTGCCAAACAATGGAGAAGAAAATTAGTTCAAAACCGAGAGAGAGAGAGAGAGAAGGGAAAAAGGGCTCCAAAACCGTGAGCCATTACAAGAGAGAGAGAAAATGTGTTAGGTTAAAATTGATTTCCAAAATCAATAAATAACATATACCAAAAATTTGTAAAATGGCTTTAAAAAAGTCAACAAATTTTTTGTGGCAAAAAATGCATTAAATGCATTCAACAACCCACATCAACTATTCACATCACAAGTGACTTCACATCACATCACTCAAAGTGACAAGTGATTTGACGCTTGATGTGACTAGCGATTTGACGCTTGATGTGACTTGTGGGCCGCACTTAAGTTCGCAATGCGAGTGCGCCCGTAAACACTCCCGGGCTCGGGTTCGCTAATTCCAAATTAACGAATTTTCCATTACGACGTAATTAAATAATTATGCATAGCAAAATCACTATTCACGTCGCTAACGAATTAATTCTAAATTAACTCGTTCGCCCGAATTAAAATCTAATTTCAATTCCGTGTCGAAATCCAATTTCGTATAATATATCGAATATATTATTTTATCGATTAATTCCAAATTAATCGTTTTCTCTCTTTAATTGATATTTTATCCCAGATAAAATATCTCCGCAATTAATCCCAGATTAATTTTCTCTCTTAATTAATTAATCCCAGATTAATAAAGTGCGAGTCATACGACATCGGTGAATCTTCGGGAAGCGACCCATGAGATCCCCGGATATGTTGGTAGTAAATCCGGTCGTCGGACTATCCGAACACGTACGTACCTAGTACTACATTTTTACCGATTTACAAGACAAGGTTGGCTTCTAGCAAAACGCCATGCCTACCCAATTCTCCAGAAATATCCTTACAGGAATATGTGATCAGTATCAGGCTTAGTATACGTAGTATTGCGTATTTCGATCTAGCATCGGATGTCACGTGCAAGGCCTGGGGCTGGAATTGTGTCTGCCCCGTACGAAGCACATATCAGATTTCTGGTAACTAGTCTCTATATCGGATAAACATGACCTAGTCATTTTATCCTGACGACTGCAGTACATAAGAGAACCAGTTTCGTATCCTGCGTGATCATCATCTCCATTATGACTGAGTGATACTTCCATCTCGACATCACACCCAATACATTACGATTCTCAATATACCCAGAAGAGGCGTACACAGAACCGGTTAAAGCCCTGGACGACCAAAACCAAAGTACATTGATTGTCGAAGGTATTAGCGGTGCAAGTCTCAGGTTAAGACCAAATACACCTACCCTGATTTCGGACTTCCATAGACACATAGTCATACTACCAATGGAATTCTGAGGGGTCTATCCAGAGCGAAACTGTTTTCGTACCATCGGTAAACACAACTGTGGACAACAGGACCTGGGCGACGCCGTTTCTAGGCTCGCGGCACTAGTCGGGAAGTATGAAATAACATGGAGTCGCCACCCGGTGTGAACCGGGACAAAGATTTAAGGCCGCACTCACCCCTCGCAAGGGAAGACCTCAAACCATTGGGTTCGGAATGGTCCCTTACTTATGTCACTTGTAATGAAAGGATTTATGTAATAATTTAATCAAAGCTTAAGTAACACTTATTTCCAAGAGTATCATGCTTCTAAATTCTCACATGCAAAATAAAGCTTATGCACACATTTCACATATATCTCATATCTAAAATTGCATGCTTAACATATATCAAAATAGCAACGAACATACAACTTCATTTGCATATTACATTCAGGAGAACACAAGCACACATATTAACCATACAAGCATACATATGGGCACTTTTCCAAGTGGTACGTGGAATTGTATCCCAGTACAGACCGCACTACCGTCCATTCGGAATCGGCTACGGAATTTACGTCTGGGTTTCCATCCGATATACCGTAAGAAATAATACTCAAATGTTATTACGACATAAACATATGGATTGTAATACATTAACATATTTGTATTCATACATGTGAGGATAGCTACTAGGAAAACTATGCATGAAATCTAATGAAGATGACTCGATTCTGTGGGTGCGCGTTCGTGTAGCGTTCGTAAACGCGTTCGAACGGTAAACAGAAGGTTCGCGTTCGTGTAGCGTCCGAGAACGCGTTCAAACAGAACCAGACCTGATGCATTATGAAACTAAGAAAGTGCGTGGGCGTTCGTATAGCGTTCGTAAATGCGTTCGAACGGTAAACAGAAGGTTCGCGTTCGTATGGCGTTTGATAACGCATTCGAACGGAAATGAAACAGAATGCTCTCGTTCGTATGGCGTTTGTGAACGCGTTCGAACGGAAATGAAACAGAATGCTCACGTTCGTATGGCGTTCATGAACGCGTTCGAACATAAGTGAGACCTGATGCATGACAAGGCAAAATACATGCGCGTTCGAGTTGCGTTCGTAAACGCGTTCGAACGGGAACAGACCTGATGCATGAAATGAGACGCAATACATAAACGACAAAATAAAGGGGGGCGCGGCGGAGTACTGCCGTAAAGGTGGCCTTTTGGGGCTCTTGATCTCTCAAAGAGAGGACCTTTAGACCAACATACTAAGCCCATGCGCTCGACTGAATCATGCATACATAGAATGGAAAGCAATAATATTAAACATAGTGTGCCCGATTGAACGTATCTTGTATCCAACCGAACACACATCAACCGGCGCGGCAAAGCCTCGTGGTAAAGGGCTTTAGCCCCTCCCCATAGGGGATCTCACATTGCACTTACTAAGCCCATGCACTCGGTTAAATCATGCATACGAAAATAAAGACAATCATATCAAACTAAGTATGTCCGATTGAACGTATTTCGCATTCAACCGAACACACATCAATTGGTGCGGCAGAGCATCGTGGTGAAGGATTTTAACCCTCCAATTAGGGAACCTTTCATCGCACTTACTAAGCCCATGCACTCGATCGTATCATACGGGAACAAACAACATGCAGAATTTAAATGACAAGAATTAAATAAACCAAAGCAACACAAAACAAGAGAAGGTGCCGTTTACTCAAGTGGTACGTGGAGTTGTGTCCCAAGTACAGACCGCACTACCGTCCATTCGGATTCGGCTACGGAATTTACGTCTGGGTTTCCATCCTATATACCACAAGAGACAACACTCTTCCATTCATCCAATACCCACAACACGCATCCATAAATGACTCTCATGTGAATACAATTCAATAATAAAAGAAACGAATATAAACTAATGAAAAAGTGCCCTCAGGTCTAACCTTTTAAGTCGTCTCTCGGACTCGCGTTTCACGAAGATCGGAAGGGGTAAAGCTCCGCAACTCTTCTGGTTCACTGGTTCACTGCTCTCGTTCGTTGTCTTACTGTTTTGGGTCGTCGTCCTCCGTATTTTGCTGCTGTTTTGACTCCAATTCGCTGCCGCTGCTACTGTTTCGCTGCTGTATTTTAGTTACTGTTTTTGGGATGTTTTGGCCACTGTTTTGGGTGTTATTTTCAGTGGTGTTATGGTGTGGTTCGGGGGCTGTTTTATGTGTGTGTTTTAGGGCTGTTTGGGATGTGTTTTTCGGTGAGGTGAAGGGGTTGTTCGGGATGTGTTTTGGTCAAGGCGATGGGGGTTCTTTGGTTTGTGATCTTTTTGTTATTGAGAGTGAGGGAGGGTTGTGTCTATGAGCTTGGGTGTTTCTTATGTGAATGAGCTAGCCAGCCTTGAGAAGGTTGGTGAAGGGTTCTTTTTATAGGCAAAGGGTTAGGTTTGACAAGGAAAGGGATTTGATTGGCTTGGATAAGGGAAGTCAAAGATTGAGGGGGGGGGACAAATCTTGGCTAGATAGGGAAGGTTGAATATTTAGTTTATGTTGATTAGGCATACAATATTTTAAGTTTGGGAATAATATATTGGTTGATTGATTTTAACTTGGTATGATTATATTTGATTGGTTTAGATTAGGCATTTAGTTTGTTGATTGATTTTAATTAGGCATGCAATTTCTTTAATTTGTGTAAGTATTTTATTTAATTTGGTATATGATTTTTAGATTTGTTTTGATTTCACCATGTGTTAAATATATGTTTTAAGTGGGCTTGGGCGTGTGGGCCAAGGTTTGGGCGAATTGGGCTTGATGTGAGGCTAGTAGCAAAACCAGAATTACCGACACCGTTCGAACGCCTCCTCGAACGCGGCATCAACGTCCGCAATCTGCCTGACGTTCGAACGAAGTAACGAACACAACACCAACGAAAACAATGAACCTTGTTTATTCTGAATTCCCCTTCCGATGTCCGTTTTCCGTGACCTCCGTGACTTAAAAGGTAGTGTCTCCAAAATGAGACTCATCATAGGGACTTATGTGTAAAAATGCAGTGCCTACAACAACCTCCTATTACACTTGCATGAGTATCATATACCCAAATATATGAGAACTATGCCGTTATGCCCTCACAACGCGCACAAGTGTAATACTAGTATTTTTCGCATTATCGATGTCCAATCTGTTGGAGTTTGCTAAGGTCCCAAGGATCAATAAACAAGCATGAAACACAAGTGAATACAACGAGGGAGTTGCGGAATACTCACATCGATCGGTTGAGCGACGCGGGAGGTAACAAAAATTTCTTTTCTGCTCGGCAGTGGACTGCTCGTAACTCATTATTTTGGTGTCCATTGATGCTCCTTGAACAAGCTCCAAGCTTCGTCAAACGATTCCCGACTCATGGGTGGACTTCCCTATCACCTTGGCATGTCTCTCGGAGTGCTAGCTCTCTTGATTTTTGTCACAAAAACCAAGCACTTGTGCTTCCCTCATGCTCGGTTTTGCCCAGCAAAACCAGAACAAAGACTGCCTAAAATGGGCGTGAGATGAGAGAAAGATTATGGCTCCAAAAAGAAAAGAGAGAGATGGAAATGTGTTAATGTTAATTGATTTCTAAAATCAATTCAACATATACCAAATATTAAAATAATAATATATGTCTATCAAGCTTTCAAAAAGCTTTCAACCACTTCCATCAAGTCACATTACTCAATCAATCAATTGTCACATCACTCAAAGTGACATGATTTTCCGTTGCGACGTAATTAAATGATTACGCCTAGCGAAGTCACTATTCATGTCGCTAACGAATTAATTCTAAATTAATTCGTTCGCCCGAATTAAAATCTAATTTCAATTCCGCGTCGAAATCCAATTTCATTTAATATATCGAATATATTAATTTAACCGATTAATTCCAAATTAATTGTTTTCTCTCTTTCATGATATTTTATCCCCGATAAAATATCTCCGCAATTAATCCCATATTAATTTTCTCTCTCATCTTATTAATCCCAGATTAATTAAAAGTGCGAGTCATACGTCATCGGTGAATCTTCGGGAAGCGACCCATGAGATCCCCGGATATGTTGGCAGTGAATTCGGTCGTCGGACTATCCGAATACGTAAGTACCTCGTACTACGTTTGTATCGATTTACAAGACAAGGTTGGCTTCTAGCAAAGCGCCATGCCTACCCAATTCTCCAGAATTATCCCTACAGGAATAAAGGATCTATATCAGGCGTAGTATACGTAGTATTGCATATTTCGATCCAGTATCGGATGATCACATGCAAGGTCTGGGGCTGGTACAGTGTCTGCCCCGTACGAAGCATATATCGGATTATGAGAAACTAGTCTCTTTAATATCGGATAATCATGACCAAGTCATATTATCCCGACGGTTGCAACCTTTTTTTTAGAGAACCAGTTCTGTATCCCTGCGCGATCATCAACTCCATATGACTGGAGTGACACTTCCGTCTTGACATCACACCCAACACACTACGATTCTCGATATACCCAGAAGAGGCGTACACAGAAACCGATTAAAGCCCTGGACGACCAAAACCAAAGTATATTGATTGTCGCAAGTATTAGCGGTGAATGTCTCAGGTTAAGACCAAATACACCTACCCTGATTTCGGACTTCCATAGACACATAGTCATACTACCAATGGAATTCCGAGTGGGTCTATCCAGAGCGAAGCTGTTTCCCGTACCATCGGTAAAACATAACCTCCTATTACACTTGCATGAGTATCATATACCCAAATATATGAGAACTATGACGTTGTGCCCTCACAACGCGCACAAGTGTAATACTAGTCTTTTACGCATTTATCGATGTCCAATCTCGACAATGCTCTGACTAGGGATATTTAATGATTAATCCTTCGTGGACTGATACTGTCTCATATCATTCTCAATCCAGGAACTAATCATAGGGACCTCCTATCATTTACAAATCTTGGTGAGCTAATCACAATGATAAGAGTGCAATCTCCTTTGTCACATAGTTAATTTGTAGAACAACACCATGATCTGTACAAATAGTGACGCTATGGGTCATAATTGTCCAACAATCTCCCACTTAGCCTATAGTCAGTCACTCGAGTGTCTTACACCCGAACTATGTACGGTTGGCTCAAACTGCTGAGAAAAAGGCTTTCGTTAGCGGATTTGTATGATTATCGTCTGATGCGATTTATAAGATCATCACATCGCCACGATGTATGATTCGAACGAACCAGATGAATAGTCGAAGTATGTATCTGGTTCGTTGATGAGACCATTAATTCTTTAGCCTGTGCTGACGCCTAGCTCAGCAGCTAACAGAACTATATCTAATCTAATTATATTTATTATCGACCTAGAAGGCTTCTATTGCTGCCTCAGCTGCAGCAATAACCCGCATTTGTTGTTTATTCGGTAACAGTATCTTGCTTGGAAGATTTCCAGCTCACTGTTCCGTTATTCAAACTGTATAGTACCGTTTGCGACTTTCAGTCGTCTTTATCAGTTAGGAAACTTGCAATAGTGATCCCAGTCACTTCAAGTTCTCCATCTCCATAGTTTAAGACAGCATCCTTAGATCTCTAAGATACTAAGTATGTTCTTAACATCAATCCAGTGACTATCACTTGGATTGGCCTGTTTGTGAATCCATATGCTCAAAGAGTATGAGACACCAGGTCGCGTACGTTTTTCAATGTACGATTTCTCGGAGAGTATTCGAAACCCAAGCTTTCGCCGATAGTTTTATGGGAATATCATTTCCAATAAATGACATATTATCATTATTTATTGGAAAGCCACTGTCAGTGCGCTCCCACTAACCCTCTTATATACACAAGAATCATTTTTTTTTTGAATTAAATCATAAACCATTATGATTACATCAAAACGATAATTCCAAGAACCTATGCTTGCTTCAATCCAAACATGGATCAAATAACCTGCAAACCTTGTTTCTTGTTATGGTACGACAAAATCGACAGGATATTGAAAACATCCTCCAAAAGGTTTCCTTTTCAAGAAAGCGATTTTCCCGTTAAGCTGACATATTTCATAAATGAAACATGCAACATAAGCAAGCATTATCCAAATGGATTTACCGTGGCAACAGGTAAAAGGTTGAATCGAAATCAACATAATGTTGATAACGATACCTTTCCGTTAAAAGCCTAGCTTTATACATTGGTATGTTACCATCCATGTATGTCTTCCTTGAAGACTTATAAGTACCAATAGGCACAATGCCTTGCGGTACATCAACTAGTATCCAAACTTGTTGATATACATGGAATCCAATTTGGATATCATGGCACTTTGCCATAATAGGGAGTCGATGCCTTGTATCACTTCCTCATACGTAGTCAGCTGGTATTCCTCAATAAGATTGACATCTTTATGAGGTGAGATCAGAAACCCATACCCCAGGTTATTTTCTGACTCTCTCCGACATACGCGGTTCTTGTGTATACAAAGATTAATGGAATAATTACATCCTTGATGAACTATATGTGTTCCATTAAGGATCTGTGTCTGGAATAGTATTACTCCGACTTTCATCGAGTTTTACTATCCTCCCACTTACCACTGCATATCGGTATTCCTCTTAGGAAAACCGCATGGTGAGCAACAATCTAATTGTTCTCTTGTGAGATGTATAAGTACTATACTTTGGTATCCCTATGATAACCTACAATTGGCACTTATCCAATTTGGGTTTTAGTTTGGTATCATCCAAACATATGCCTAACATTCCCAAATTATCAGGAATGTGAAACCCGGTTTCTTTCCCGTTCATATCTAATATGATATCTGTCAAACAGATTTTTATGAAACCTTATTCAAAATAAGTTCTGCACTGTTAAAGCTTATCCGTTGAAGGAAATGGTAGCTCAGAGCGACTCATGATTAACCTTATCATGTCTAACAAAATTTGGTTTATTCGTTCGGACACACCGTCAAAATGACGTGTTCCGGAAGGAGTCATCATTGAAAGAATACTATACTCTTTCAAGTATATTAGAAACTTATTGCTTAAATATTTTCCATTACGATCTAACTGTGATGGTTTAATACTTTAGCCGATCTGTTTGTCTATTTCGTGTCGAAACTGTAAAAGTTTCCAATTTGTGTTCTTCAAAAGAAACACATAACCATAACTTGATGCCACATCCGTAAAGGTCACGAAATATTCATATCCACATCTAGCCTAGCTAGACATAGGCCTACTTGCTTCACTATGAACTAGGGCTAACAGATCGGTGGCATTTACATTTTTACCAAGTAAAGGTGTTATAGGCACTTTGCCTAATAAACTAGATTCGTAGACTTTATTTGATTGGAATCAAATCAGTCCTAGTACCCACTCTTCAAAAGTGCGGATATACGAGTCTTGTTTGATTGTGTCACAGACAACAATGCCACAAATTAGTTTCTTCTGATCAAATCAGTTTAGCTATTTGTTTGTCATTTTATACGTTTGAGATTTATTTATATTCAAAATATAAATACTGTTATTCACATCTAATGTGTATATCTCAATA
This sequence comes from Zanthoxylum bungeanum, assembly GCA_019454045.1. NCBI lineage: Eukaryota > Viridiplantae > Streptophyta > Magnoliopsida > Sapindales > Rutaceae > Zanthoxylum > Zanthoxylum bungeanum. Next base: position 335,033 of record SKCR01023804.1, read on the forward strand.
TCATCTTTATATAATAAAACACTTTAGTGTTCTAGAATATAAAGGTACATCCGTAACAGATTATACATTGATATAAAGATAATGTTCCTAGTCAAACTAGTTACATTATAACAGTTTCCAAATTTAGGTACACACCCGAAGAGTAGTTCCTAAACTTAGGTGTCTACGGTTAAAACAGCGACTTTCGTCCCGCTTTCAATTCGCAGATTAATCCCAATTGATGTAAGTATCCAGCTCATAGCAGATTCTGAACATCAATATATATATATATATATATATCACACTCAGTATCTAAAATCCAATTTTAATACTAGTAGTGAATATATTTATGACAAACATATTTGAAGTCAGAGCCTTGCCCATTCTTCAATTCCTTCATGTCTGCTTTGTCCAAACGGCAGTCACGCTTCCGCGATCCCGTTTGCTATAATTAGGCAGATATTTTGGGATATGTCCTTTATCTTCCCAGAAGATTATAATGATTTTGCCTTTGCCCTTTTCAAAATTCCAGAAGCCTTTGGCCAAGCCTTGGCCTTCTAGAATATCGAAGTAAGGTGCGCCTTGTGCTACTTGCCTAATTGCAAAGTTTTGACTCTGTCTCCTTGAGAATAGTCATTAATTCTCCAAGAATTATTATTACAATTTTTAGTATTTCTAAGATTCTAAGGATAGATTCTTTGAAGATCCTTCAATTTCAATATCATACTTTAAGGATCCAATCCTTTGTTCTGACAAAGAAATTAAGGAGTCTACTGCGACAAGCTTAATGGATTTAGCACTAAAGTTATCATTACATGAATCTTCCAAATATCATGCTCTACTATTTGCTTAACTACGGGCTTAGGCATAATATGTTATTTTATCAAATAAAGTAACTTATTATTTTCCAGGACCATCCTGAAATTTATTCCCAATTTGAAAATTTAAACCATTTAAATACATTTTCCCTAGGATTATGCTTTAAATGTCAATCTTTCAATTTTATCTTGATTCTAATAGTCCAACTATTTAATCAACGATTTAGGTACTATTTATTATAATGATTACAATAGTCCAACTATTTAATCAACTATAATTAATTAAATCAAATATATTGATTACTATAATCCAATTATATAACCAACTATAAATGAATAGTTTGAATATAGTCCAACTATTTATTAAAACAACATTTAAATATTAGTTCAACTAACATTTAATTATTTGACGAAATGATATTTTTTTGAGCGCGTATGGAAAGTAATTAAACGAATATTGCAAATTCAATTCTTGCCTCCCACTATTTTTCGGCGCGAGCCTCTAACCCTCTGTCGAGTACTCGGGAAACCGTGTTTCCTAGTGGGCTAGGATCCCGTTAAATATCACACAATCTTGACTTTGGCCAACAAATTGTATGATAATTAACTAGGTAGATCTCTAAGATCGATTGGATCCAATCCAATTCCTAGATCCGGTAGGGGACATCCAAGTCCGAAACATATATCTTATATATGCCAATACATCCAATGTATTACCTAACCTTTTTTCCTCTGAATCAACTAAGCCTTGGCTTTGGCACAACAAACTTAGTGATCCCAGTTAAGCGCGACCCATTGACAATGGAAAGCTTCGTAATCAATGTCGATGGACAAGAAGTGGTCTTGACTTTGGCCAACAAACCACAACTTGGACAAGACACCAATATGGAACAAAGCCTTCGTGATTCAAACACATCCTCGACGGACAAAGGCCTTGACTTTGGCCAACAAGCCAATGCCAGTCTCGGATCTTGAGTGAGAATCATTCAATGGAAGGAAAAACGCTTAATATTTTGCGCGGGGTTTTTCGAGTGCAAATTGGCAACCAATTTATTATTTTGTTAAGGTCTCATCATCATACACCCTTAAACATGAATTCTAAACACATAAAAAGCGCGTATAAATAAAATAATAATGATATGCGGATGGAAACTTTACACATTGATCCTAGATCAAATCTCTCCGTTTCTCTCTTCCGCTAGCACAAGTATTTACTTCTACCTGTTATACTACACTTCTAAAGAAACCTCATTTACATTCAGGGGAATAGGTGAGAAGAAAATACAAAGAATAAGGAGGTAATAAGGCTGGACACGCAGGTCCAATTAATAAATTCCAAATTTATTACAACAATTTCTAAAATTACCTCACCCATCTAATATCCATCCGATATACATTATTCATGCATCGCAACCATGTATTCACACAAGCATGTTATCAATCAATCTAATCAAATTAATTAATCTGATAATTAGTGATCATCCAATGTTCAAACAACGATTTGATTTTATGCTCGAGTCAAACTCGTTTTGCGAATAAGTACTCAAAGTATGAATTCTCGAATTAAATTAAACTACACAATTAAATCCAATTCAATTTGTATTTAATACTAATTCACTATTTAATTCCATATTAAATATCACACTTTATTTACTAACCTTTACGATTTAAATTCCAAATTTAATCGTTACGGATCTCAAAGCCCGATTAACGTCCAACGTCAATTTAATTAAAGTCCAATGGGCTTTTAATTAATTTCTTAAGGCGTGGACTTTTGGTCAACTCGGGTCGAACCCAATAACCAAAGTCCAATCCGGGAATAACCCCATAAGCCCAGAAATCAATTTTGGCCCATTAGGCCCAATTAAACTTTAAAGGTCCATTAGTCGCATTTGGGCTTTAAGGAAGCGGTTTTGGGCCTAATTGGATCCAACCAATTTAGCCTAAACCCATCTTGGTACAACCAAGCCCAATAACAACATTACAAGCCCAAATCCAATTTTAAGGCCCAATATAATTAAATTACAAAAATTCCAAATTCCCAATTTAATTACACAAAGTGTATAACATAATTAATTACCCAATTAAAATTTATAAAACATCAATTAGCCTAATTAATCATGCTTATCATCATTAAATCATGTCCAACGTAATTTAACAAAAAATCAAACCCATTCATGCTACACAAAGTCTCGGCCAAAGGGGATTTTCATGTCCAATTTTAAACCCAATCCAATTGAATCCAAATCAACATTAAATCAACATCCCCAATTGTTTTCAAGTCATCCAATGAATCAAAAAACAAAATTCCAAGACAATTAGGGCACTTTACATTTTCGGCCAACACCAAAATTTTGGGCAAATTTATTCCAAACAAAATTTCAACAACTTGATCCAATCAATTTTCAACTAAAACATATTTAAGCATACTAATTCATCTAATTTCGTTAAAACATGCTCAAATACAATTTACCCAATTTTAAGCCCTAAATCAATTTCATGCTTTTCCTTGCTCTGATACCATTGTTGGAGTTTGCTAAGGTCCCAATGATCAATAAACAAGCATGAAACATAAGTGAATACAACGAGGGAGTTGCGGAATACTCACATCGATCGGTTGAGCGACGCGGGAGGCAACAAAAATTTCTTTTCTGCTCGGCAGTGACTGCTCGCAACTCACTATTTTGGCGTCCATTGATGTTCCTTGAACAAGCTCCAAGCTTCGTCAAACGATTCCCGACTCATGGGTGGACTTCCCTATCACATTGGCATGTCTTATTAATCCCAGATTAATTAAAAGTGAGAGTCATACATCATCGGTGAATCTTCGGGAAGTGACCCATGAGATCCCCGGATATGTTGGCAGTAAATTCGGTCGTCGGACTATCCGAATACGTAAGTACCTCGTACTACGTTTGTATCGATTTACAAGACAAGGTTGGCTTCTAGTTAGCGCCATGCCTACCCAATTCTCCAGAAATATCCTTACAGGAATAAATGATCTATATCAGGCATAGTACACGTAGTATTGCCCCGTACGAAGCATATATCGGATTACGAGCAACTAGTCTCTTTAATATCGGATAATCATGACCAAGTCATATTATCCCGACGGTTGCAACCTTTTTTTTAGAGAACCAGTTCTGTATCCCTGCGCGATCATCAACTCCATATGACTGGAGTGACACTTCCGTCTTGACATCACACCCAACACACTACGATTCTCGATATACCCAGAAGAGGCGTACACAGAAACCGATTAAAGCCCTGGACGACCAAAACCAAAGTATATTGATTGTCGCAAGTATTAGCGATGCAAGTCTCAGGTTAAGACCAAATACACCTACCCCGAGTTCGGACTTTCATAGACACATAGTCATACTACTAATGGAATTCCGAGGGGGTCTATCCAGAGTGAAGTTTTTTCCCGTACCATCGGTAAAACACAACCTCCTATTACACTTGCATGAGTATCATATACCCAAATATATGAGAACTATGTCGTTGTGCCCTCACAACGCGCACAAGTGTAATACTAGTCTTTTACGCATTTATCGATGTCTAATCTCGACAATGCTCTGACTAGGGATATTTAATGATTAATCCTTCGTGGACTGATACTGTCTCATATCATTCTCAATCCAGGAACTAATCATAGGGACCTCCTATCATTTATACATCTAGGTGATCTAATCACAAATGATAAGAGTGCAATCTCCTTTGTCACATAGTTAATTTGTACAACAACACCATGATCTGTACAAATAGTGACGCTATAGGTCATAATTGTCCAACACAATCTCGATAATACTCCGACTAGGGATATTTAATGATTAAACCTTCGTGGATTGATACTGTCTCATATCATCTCAATCTAGGAACTAATCATAAGGACCTCCTATCATTTATACATCTTGGTAATCTAATTACAAATGATAAGAGAGCAATTTCCTTTGTCACATAGTTAATTTGTACAACAACACCATGATCTGTATAAATAGTGACGCTATGGGTCATAACTGTCCAACAATCTCCCACTTGGCCTATAGCCAGTCACTCGAGTGTCCTACACCCGAACTATGTACGGTTCGCTCAAACTTCTGCTGAGAAATGCTTTCGTCAGCGGATTTGCATGATTATCATCTGATGCGATTTATTTGATCATCACATCGCCCCGATGTATGATCCGAACGAATCAGATGAATAGTCAAAGTATATATCTGGATCGTTAATGAGACCATTAATTCTTTAGCCTGTGCTGAAGCCTAACTCAGCTGCTAACAGAACTATATCTAATCTAATTAGATTAGTTATCGACCCAAATGGCTTCTATTGCTGCCTCAGCTGCAGCAATAATCCACTTTTGTTGTTTATTCGGTAACAATATCTTGCTTGGAAGATTTCCAGCTCACTGTTCCGTTATTCAAACTGTATACAACTTATAGTCGTTTTATTGGTTAGGAAACTTGCAGCAGTGATCCCAGTCACTTCAAGTTCTCATTCTCCATAGATTAAGACAGCATCCTTAGTTCTCTAAGATACTAAAAGATTTTCTTAACTTCAATCCAGTGACTATCACTTGGATTAGCCTGATTGTGACTCCATATACTCAAAGCGTATGAGACACCAGGTCGCGTACATTTATATTTTAATGTACGAATTCTCATAGATTTATCAACAACTTTTAGATCTATCCCAGTAGATCTTTATTCCTAGAATAAAGGTTGTTTCTCCCAAGAATTCGACGGAGAATTTTCTCGAAAGCCAAGCTTTCGCCGATTATATTTATGGGAATATCATTTCCAAGAAATGACATATTATCATTATTTAGGACTTTCGCTGTCAGTGCGCTCCCACTAACCTTCTTATATACACAAGAATCATTTTCGTTTCGAATTAAATCATACACCATTATGATTACATCAAAATGATAATTCCAAGAATTCAATGCTTGCATCAATCCATGCATGGATCGAATTAACTCGCAAACCTTGTTTGCTCATTTTGGTACAACAAAACCGTCAGGAAGTTATAAACATCCTCCAAAAGGTTTCTATTAAAGAAAGTGGTTTTGGCATTACAGCTGCCATATTTCATGAATGAAACATGCAGCATCAGCAAGCATTATCCAAATGGATTTACTGTGGCAACAGGTAAAAGGTTTCGTCGTAATCGACACAATGTTGATAACGATACCTTTTCGCTACAAGCCTAGCTTAGCACGTTGGTTTGTTGCCTTCCATGTATGTCTTTCTTGAAGAATTATATAGTACCAATAGGCACAATGCCTTGTGGTACATCAACTAGTATCCAAACATACTTGGTATACATGGAATACATTTCGGATATCGTGTCACTTTGCCATAATAGGGAGTCGATACCTTGTATCACTTCCTCATACGTAGTCAGTTGGTATTCCTCAATAAGATTAACATCTTTATGAGGTGAGATTAGAAACCCATACCCCAGGTTGTTTTCTGACTCTCTCCGACTTACGCGGTTCTTGTGTATTCGAAGATTATTGGTATAGTTTCATCCTTGATGAACTATTTGTGTTCCATTAAGGAATCGGTGTCGGGAATAGTATTACTTCGATTTTCATCGAGTTTTACTTTCCTCCCACTTACCACTGCATATCGGTATTCCTCTAAGGAAAACCGCATGGCGAGCAACAATTACATTGTTCTCTTATGAGTTGTATAAGTACTATACTTTGGTTTCCCTAGGATAACCCACAACTTGGCACTTATCCGATTTGGGTTTTAGTTTGGTATCATCCAAACATATGCCTAGCATACCCAAATCTTCAGGAATGAGAAAACCCTGTTTCTTTCCTGTTCATTTCTAATACGAAGTCTGTCTAACAGATTTCTATAGAACCTTATTCAAAATAAGTTCTGCACTGTTAATGCGTATCCGTTGAAGGAAATGGTAGCTTAGAGCGACTCATGATTAACCTTATCATGTCCAACAAAATTCGGTTTCTCAGTTCAGACACACCATCAGGATGACGTGTTCCGGGAGGAGTCCTCATTGAAAGAATACTATACTCTTTCAAGTATTTAATAAACTTATTGCTTATGTATTTTCATCATGGTCCAATCATGATGTTTTAATACTTCAGCCGATCTGTTTGTCTATTTCGTGTCGAAACTGTAAAAGTTTCTGATTTGTGTTTCAAAAGAAACACATAACCATAACGCGATGCCACATCCAAAAAGGTCACGAAATATTCATATCCACCTCTAGCCTAGCTAGATATGGGCCCACTTACGTTACTATGAATAAGGGCTAACAGATCGATGGCATTTGCACTTTTACCAAGTAAAATGTGTTTTAGGCACTTTTCCCAATAAACTAGATTCATAGACATTATTTGAATGGAATCAAATTTTTCATAGTATCAACTCTTCAAAAGTGTAGATATACGAGTCTTGTTTAATTGTGTCCCAGACAACAATGCCACAATTAAGTTTCAACTGACTTACTCAGTTTGAGCTATTTGTTTGTCATGTTATATGTTTGAGATTTATTTATATTTAAAATATAAATACTGTTATTCACATCTAATATGTTTATCTCAATATCATTTTTATCTAATGAAACACTTTAGTGTTCTAGAATATAAAGGTATACCCGCAACGGATTAAACCATGATACAAAGATAATGTTTCTAGTCAAACTAGTTACATTTTAACAGTTTCCTAATTTAAGTACACACCCGAAGGCAGTTCCTAAACTTAGGTTTCTACGGTTAAAACAGCGACTTTCGTCCCGTTCTCAATTCGCAGATAAAACTCAACTGAAGTCAGTATCCTGCTTACATCAGATTTTGCACACCAGTACATATTTATGTATCACACTAAGTATCTAAAATCCAATTTTAATACTAGTAGTAAACATATTTATGACAAACATATTTGAAGTCAGAGCCTTGCCCCGTCTTTAATTCCTTCATGTCTGCCTTGTCCATACGGCAGTCACGCTACAGTGATCCCCGTTTGCCATAATTTAGGCAGACATTTTGGGATATGTCATTTATCTTCCCAGAAGATTATAATGATTTTACCTTTGCCCTTTTCCACACCCCAGAAGCCTTTGGCCAAGCCTTGGCCTTCCGGAATGTCGAAGTAAGGTACGCCTTGCGCTTCTTGCCTTATTGCAAACTTTGGCTTTGTCTCCTTGAGAATAGCCATTAACTCTCCAAGAGTTCACTATTGCAATTTAGTACTTCAAAGATCTAAAAATAGATCTATGAAGATCCTTCAATTTCATTATCATACTTTAAGGATCTAATCCCTAGTTCTGATTAAGAAATTAAGGAGTCTATTTTGGCAAGCATAATGGATTAAGCACTAAAGTTATCATCACATGAATATTCCAAATATCATGCTCTACTATTTGCTTAACTCCGGGCTCAGGCCTAAGATATTATTTTATCAAATAAAGTAACTTCTTAGTTTTCAGGACTATCCTGATTCATTATTCCCAATTTGAAAATTAAAGTCGTTTAAATACATTTTCACCCAAGATTATTTTTTAAACACTAATCTTTCAATTTCAATTGATTCTAATAGTTCAACTATTTAATCAACGATTTTAGGTACTATTGATTATAATGATTACTATAGTCTAACTATATAATAAACTATAATTTAATTGATTAATTCAAATATATTGATTACTATAATCCAATTATATAATCAACTATAAATGAAATAGTTTGAATACAGTCCAACTGTTTAAAACAACATTAATTATTAGTCCAACTAATATATTAATTTATTGACGAATAATTTGAAATGAGCGCGTATAGCAAGTTACTAAACGAATATTGCAAATTTAATACTTGCCTCCCACTATTTTTCGGCGAGCCTCTAACCCTCTGTCGAGTACTCGGGAAACCGTGTTTCCTAGTGGGCTAGGATCCCGTTAAATAACACACAATCTTGACTTTGGCCAACAAATTGTATGATAATTAACTAGGTAGATCTCTAAGATCAATTGGATCCAATCCAATTCCTAGATCCAGTAGGTGGACATCCAAGTCCGAAACATATATCTTATATATGCCAATATATCTAATATATTGCCTAACCTTTTTCCTCTGAATCAACTAAGCCTTGGCTTTGGCACAACAAACTTAGTGATCCCAGTTAAGCGGAACCCATTGACCATGGAAAGCTTCGTAATCAATGTCGATGGAGAAGAAGTGATCCTGACTTTGGCCAACAAATCACAACTTGGACAAGACACCAATATGGAACAAAGCCTTCATGATTCAAACACATCCCCGACGGACAAAGGTCTTGACTTTGGCCAACAAACCAATGCCAGTCTTGTAACTTGAGTAAGAATCACTCAATGGAAGGAAAAACGCTTAATATTTTGTGAGGGTTTTTCGCGTGCAAATTGGCAACCAATTTATTATCTTTGTTAAGGTCTCATCATCATACACCCTTAAACATGCATTTTAAACACATAATAAGGCGCATATAAATAAATAATAATGATATGCGGATGGATATTTTAACACATTGTTCCTAGAACAAATCTCTCCATTTCCTCTCTCCCGCTAGCACATGTATTACTTCTACCTGTTACATAACACTTCTAAAGAAACTTCATTTACATTGAGGGGAATAGGTGAGAAGAGAAATAAAAAGAGTAAGGAGGTAATAGGCTGGACACGCAGGTCCAATTAATAAATTCTAAATTTATTACAACAATTTCCAAAATTGCCCCACCCATCTAATATCCATCTGATATACATTATTCATGCATCGCAACCATGTATTCACACAAGCATGTTATCAATCAATCTAATCCAATTAATTAATCTGATAATTAATGACCATCCAATGTTCAAACAACGATTTGATTTTGCACGAGTCAAACTCGTTTTGCGAATAAGTACTCAAAGTACGAATTCTTGAATTATATTAAACTACAAAATTAAATCCAATTCAATTTGCATTTAATACTAATTCGCTATTTAATTCCAAATTAAATAATACACTTTATTAACGAACCTTAGTGACTTAGATTCTAAATCTAACCGTTACGGGTCTTAAAGCCCGATTAACATCCAATGTTAATTTAATTAAAGTCCAATGGGCTTTCAATTAATTTCATAAGGCATTGACTTTTGGTCAACTTGGGTCAAACCCAAAGACTAAAGCACATTTAAAGGAATCACCCTTATGTGCCTAGAAACTAATTTAGGCCCATTAGGCCCAATTAAAGTATTAAGGTCCATTAGTCATAATTGGACTTTATGGAAATGGTTTTGGGCCCAATTGGATCCAACCAATTTAGCCTAAACCCATCTTGGTACAACCAAGCCCATTTAAGCCCAATTACAACTTCTAAAGCCCAATTCCAAATTTGGCCCAACATAATTAAATTCCCAAATTCCAATTTCACAATTTAATTACTCAAAGTGTAAGCCATAATTAATTACCCAAATTAACATTTCCAAAACATCAATTAGCCTAATTAATTATGCTCATTAACATCAAAACATGTCCAACACATTTTAATCAAAATCAAACCCATTTCATGCTAGTAAGCTCTCGATATTTTGGGGATTTAATGTCCAATTCGGTTTCAATCCAATTGAATTACAAATCAACATTACCCAATTGTTTCAAGTCATCCAATGATCAACGAAATAAAAAATACCAAGACTTTTAGGGTTCTATAAGATTCGGCCAAGCCGTACATATTGGGCAAAAATTGATCCAATCAAATTTCATGAAATTGATCATGCACAACTTCAATTAAACATCATTTAAGCATACTCAATCAAACAATTTCATCAAATCATGCTCAAATTGATTTTACCCAATTTTAACCCTAAATTATTTTCATTCTCATTTAGGCTCTGATACCATTGTTGGAATTATCTAAGCATCCCAAGATCATATCAAGCAATGAAAATACATGTGAATACATCAAGAAGTACGGCGGAATCATACTTACATTGATCGGATTGGATGCGACGTAGAAAATCTTTTCCTCCAAGGTAGAAGAAGCTCACGGCAATGGTCCTCTTTTGGGCTCCATCATTTTCGGCCATCTTCAAGTTGTCCTCCATGGATGAATCTTCAAGCTCCAAGCTTGGTTTGATGATTCCATGCTCATGAAATTAGTTCCCTATCACCTTGGTATATACTCTTTTGAGTGCTAGCTCTTGATGATTTTGTCACAAAAATCACCATCTTCATCCTTGTTATTTTCGGCCTTGCCAAACAATGGAGAAGAAAATTGGTTCAAAACAGAGAGAGGGAGAGAAGGGAAAAAGGGCTCCAAAACCGTGAGCCATTAAAAGAGAGAGAGAAAATATATTAGGTTAAAATTGATTTCCAAAATCAATAAATAACAAATACCAAAAATTTGTAAAATGGCTTTCAAAAAGTCAACAAATTTTTGGTGGCAAAAAATGCATTAAATGCATTCAACAACCCACATCAACTATTCACATCATAAGTGACTTCACATCACATCACTCAAAGTGACAAGTGATTTGACGCTTGATGTGACTAGCGATTTGACGCTTGATGTGACTTGTGGGCCGCACTTAAGTTCGCAATGCGAGTTCACCCGCAAACACTCCCGGGCTCGGGTTCACTAATTCCAAATTAATGAATTTTCCGTTATGACGCAATTAAATAATTATGCCTAGCAAAATCACTATTCATGTCGCTAACGAATTAATTCTAAATTAACTCGTTCGCCAGAATTAAAATCTAATTTCAATTCCGCGTCGAAATCCAATTTTGTATAATATATCGAATATATTATTTTATCGATTAATTCCAAATTAATCGTTTTCTCTCTTTAATTGATATTTTATCCCAGATAAAATATCTCCGCAATTAATCCCAGATTAATTTTCTCTCTCAATTAATTAATCCCAGATTAATAAAATGCGAGTCATACGTCATCGGTGAATCTTCAGGAAGCGACCCATGAGATCCCCGGATATGTTGGCAGTAAATCCGGTCATCGGACTATCCGAACACGTACGTACCTAGTACTACATTTTTACCGATTTACAAGACAAGGTTGGCTTCTAGCAAAGCGTCATGCCTACCCAATTCTCCATAAATATCCTTACAGAAATATGTGATCTGTATCAGGAGTAGTATATGTAGTATTGCGTATTACGATCCAGCATCGGATGTCACGTGCAGGGCCTGGGGCTGGAATTGTGTCTGCCCCGTACGAAGCACATATCGGATTTCTGGTAACTAGTCTCTATATCGGATAAAAATGACCTAGTCATTTTTATCCCGATGACTGCAGTACATAAGAGAACCAGTTCTGTATCCTGCGTGATCATCATCTCCACTATGACTGGAGTGATACTTCCATCTCGACATCACACCCAATACACTACGATTCTCAATATACCGAGAAGAGGCGTACACAGAACCGGTTAAAGCACTGGACGACCAAAACCAAAGTACATTGATTGTCGTAAGTATTAGCGGTGCAAGTCTCAGGTTAAGACCAAATACACCTACCCTGATTTCGGACTTCCATAGACACATAGGCATACTACCAATGGAATTCCGAGGGGTCTATCCAGAGCGAAGCTGTTTCTGTACCATCGGTAAACACAACCTCATATTACACTTGCATGAGTATCTTATACCCAAATATATGATAACTATGTCGTTATGCCCTCACAACGCGCACAAGTGTAATACTAGTCTTTTTCGCATTATCGATGTCCAATCTCGATAATACTCTGACTAGGGATATTTAATGATTAAATCTCCGTGGATTGATACTGTCTCATATCATCTCAATCCAGGAACTAATCATAAGGACCTCATATCATTTATACATCTTGGTAATCTAATTACAAATGATAAGAGAGCAATTTCCTTTGTCACATAGTTAATTTGTACAACAACACCATGATCTGTACAAATAGTGACGCTATGGGTCATAACTGTCCAACATGATCTATATATGTCAACCTGAGGATGTAAAAATATGTCTGATTGTAGATTTTTACCCTCTGTGGTTGGTATGAATGGTTCAAGTAGCTCTTCTTCAAATATCAGTGCAATGCATGCTCCAAGATCTTCATTTTGAGAATGCAGAGTTTCATCATCATTTGTTGGTGTAGTTGGTACAGACAGCTCTGCTACTTGTTCCTCCTCAGAGTCCGATGAACAATCAGCGATCAAAGAATTATCCAGATCAAATTGAAACTTTACTGGTTCAGGCTCCTGAACTGATACCTCTGATTCTTGATACTGCTCAGCTTCTTCCTCTGTTAAGATATCATCGTGAAGTGCTTGGTACTCGAAGGCTTCATTAGTTTCTTCTGAAAATTCTCCTTGAGGTATGTAGCTCAAGTTTTCTGTTAATTGTCTTTCTTGATCTGTCATTCTTTGTACGTTGGTATGTTTCCATCCATGTATGTTTTCCTTGAAGACTTATATAGTACCAATAGACACCATGCCTTCCGGTACATCAACTAGTATCCAAAATTAGTTGGTATACATGGAATCCATTTTGGACATTATGGCACTTTGCCATAATAGGGAGTCGATACCTTGTATCACTTCCTCATACGTAGTCAGTTTGTCTTCCTCAATATGATTGACATCTTCATGAGGTGAGATTAGAAACCCATACCTCCCAGGTTTTTTTCTGACTCTCTCCGACTTACGCGGTTCTTGTGTATTCGAAGATTATTGGTATAGTTTCATCCCTGATGAACTATTTGTGTTCCATTAAGGAATCGGTGCCTGGAATAGTAATACTCTGATTTTCATCGAGTTTTACTTTCCTCCCACTTACCACTGCATATAGGTATTCCTCTCAGGAAAACCGCATGGCGAGCAACAATTACATTATTCTCTTGTGAGTTGTATAAGTATTATACTTTGGTTACCCTAGGATAACCTACAAATTAGGCACTTATCCGATTTGGGTTTCTAGTTTGGTATCATCCAAACATATGCCTAGCATTCCCAAATCTTCAGGAATGAGAAAACCCGGTTTCTTTCCTGTTCATATCTAATATGAAGTCTGTCAAACAGATTTTCATGGAACCTTATTCAAAATAAGTATTGTACTGTTTAATGCATATCCTTAGAAGGAAAATGGTAGCTAAGAGCAACTCATAATTCACCTTACTATGTCCAACAAGGTTAGGTTTCTCTGTTCGGACACACCGTCAAATTGAGGTGTTCCGGGAGGAGTCCACTATGAAAGAATACTATACTCTTTCAAATAGTCGAGAAGCTTATTGCTTAAATATTTTCCACCACGGTCTAACCGGGACGGTATTATACTTTAGTCGATCTGTCTGTCAACTTCATGTCGAAACTCTTTGAATTTATCAAAAGTTTCCGATTCGTGTTTCAAAAGAAACACATAACCATAACGTGATGCCACATCCGTAAAGGTTACGAAGTATTCATATCCACCTCTAGCCTAGCTAGATATGGGCCCACTTACGTCACTATGAACGAGGGCTAACATATCGGTGGCACTTGCACTTTCACCAAGTAAAAGGCGTTTTAGGCATTTTACCTAATAAACTAGATTCGTAGACATTATTTGAATAGGATCAAATCCGTCCTAGTACCCACTCTTCGAAAGTGTGGATATACGAGACTTATTTAATGTGTCCCAGACAACAATGCCACAAATAAGTCTCATATGATTAATTCAGTTTGAGCTATTTGTTTGTCATGTCATACATTTGAGATTTATTTATATTCAAAATATAAATACTGTTATTCACATCTAATGTGTTTATCTCAATATCATCTTCATAAAATAAAACACTTTAGTGTTCTAGAATATAAAGGTATATCCGCAACGGATTATACTCTGATATAGAGATAATGTTTCTAGTCAAACTAGTTACATTATAATAGTTTCCTAATTTAAGTACACACCCGAAGGGTAGTTCCTAAACTTAGGTTTCTACGGTTAAAACAGCAACTCTCGTCCCGTTTTCGATTTGTAGATTTAATCTCAACTGAAGTCAGTATCCTACTAATCAGCAGATTCTGCACATCAGTACATATCTATGTACCACATCTAGTATCAAAATCCAATTTTGAAACTAATAGTGAACATGTTTATGACAAACATACATGAAGCCGGAGCCTTGCCCCGTCTCCTCTTCCTTCACGTCTGCCTTGTCCATACGGAAGTCACGCTTCCAGTGACCCCATTTGCCACAGTTTAGGCAGACATCTTGGGATATGTCATTTTTCTTCCCAGAAGACCGTGATGAATTTTGCCTTTGCCCCTTTTAGAAGCTCTGGCTCTGCCTCCTAGAGCATAGCCATCAACTCTCCAAGAGTTTACTCTTGGTTCATAATGAACCTTCCCCAGCTTTCGGGTAGAGACTATAAGATCAAATCTTTGGTAGTCTCGGCCACGTAGGTAATGCCCAGCTAACCTAGCTGATCGATTTCAGCAATCATCTTCGACACCTAGTGCTCGACAGATGTACCCTCTGACATACACGAGCTAAAGAGCTTCTTCTGTAATTTATACTTCCTAAGATTTAAGAATAGATCTATGAAGATCTTTAATTTCATCATCATAGTACAAGGATGTAATCCTTAATTCTGACAACGAAATTAAAGTGTCATTGCATTAAGCATAATGGATTTAGCACTAAATTTATCATCACCATGAGTCATCCAAAACTCATGCTCCACTATTTGCTCAACTCCGGGCTTAGGCCCAAGAGGTTGCTCTATCAAATAGAATAACTTCTCAGTTCCCAAGACTATCATGAGGTATTATTCCCAATTCTGAAAATTAATGTCGTTTAATGACATTTTTACCCAGGTTTATGTTTTAAATGTTAATCTTTCAGTTATCTTGATTGCTATAGTCCAACTATCCAATCAACGATTTTAGGTACTATTAAATATAATGATTACTATAGTCTAACTATATAATCAACTATAATTTGATTGGTTAAATTCAAATATATTGATTACTATAATCCAATTATATAATCAACTATAAATTGAAGTAGTTTGGATACAGTCCAAATGTTTAATTAAAACAACGATTAAATATTAGTCCAACTAATATATATTTATTTATTGACGAAAAATGAAATGAGCGCATATTGGCAAGTATCTAAACGAAATTGCAAATTTAATACTTGCCTCCCACTATTTTTTGGCGAGCCTCTAACCCTCTGTTGAGTACTCGGGAAACCTAGTTCCTAGTGGGCTAGGATCCCGTTAAATAACACACAACCTTGACTTTGGCCAATAAATTGTATGATATTTAACTAGGTAGATCTCTAAGATCAATTGGATCTCATTCAATTCCTAGATCCAGTAGGTGGACATCCAAGTCCGAAATATATATCTAATATATGCCAATATATCCAATATATTGCCTAACCTTTTTCCTCTGAATCAATTAAGCCTTGGCTTTGGCACAACAAACTTAATGATTCCGGTTAAGCGGTACCCATTGACCTTGGAAAGCTTCGTAATCGATGTCGATGGACAAGAAGTGATCTTGACTTTGGCCAACAAATCTCAACTTGGACAAGACATGTGATATGGAACAAAGCCTTCATGATTCAAACACATCCTCGATGGACAAAGGTCTTGACTTTGGCCAACAAACCAGTGCCAATCTTGGATCTTGAGAATGAATCATTCAATGGAAGGAAAAACGCTTAATATTTATTGAGGGTTTTTCGCGTAATTGGCAACCAATTAATTATCTTTGATTAGGTCTCATCATACACCCTTAAACATGCATTCTAAAAGCATAATAAGGCGCGATAAATAAATTTAATAATGATATGCGGATGGATATTTAAAACATCTTGTTCCTATAAAAAAATCTCTCACTTTCCTCTCTCCCGCTAGCACAAATCTTACTTCTACCCAATTACATAACACTTCTAAAGAAACCTCATTTACATTGAGGGTAATAGGTGAGAAGAGAAATACAAAGAGTCAAGAGGTAATAGGCTGGACACGCAGGTCCAATTAATAAATTCTAAATTTATTACAACAATTTCCAAAATTGCCCTCACCCATCTAATATCCATCTGATATTCATTATTCATACATCACATCCATGTATTCACACAAAGCATGTTATCAATCAATCTAATCCAATTAATTAATCTGAAATTAATGACCATCCAATGTTCAAACAACGATTTGATTTGCGCGAGTCAAACTCGTTTTAAGAATAAGTACTCAAAGTACGAATTCTCGAATTATATCAAACTACAACATTAAATCCAATTTAATTTGTATTCAATACTAATTCTTTATTTAATTCCAAATTAAATAATTACACTTTATTAATGAGCCTTTTTGCGACTTAGATTCTAAATCTAATCATTATGGGTCTCAAAGCCCAATTAACATCCAATGTCAATTTAATTAAAGTCCAATGGGCTTTCAATTAATTTATAAGGCATGGACTTTGGCAACCAAAGCCCAATAAGGAATCACCCTTTTGCCAAAAATCAATTTACGCCCATTAGGCCCAAATTTAAATTTTAAAGGCCCATTTAATCATATTTGGACTTTATGGATATGGTTTTGGGCCCAATTGGATCCAACCAATTAACCTAAACCAAACCTGGCCTAACCAAGCCCATTAAGCCCAAATACAACTTTACAAGCCCAATTCCAAATTTAAGCCCAATTAATTTAATTACAATATTCCAACTATCACAATTAAATCAATTAAAGTGTATAGCCATAATTAATTAACCAAATTAACATTTCCAAAATACCAATTTACTTAATTAATCATGCTAATCATCATCAACACATGTCCAACATTATTGAATCAAAAAATCAACTCATTTACATGCTTATAAGTCACGATATTTTAGGGTTTTTGTCCAATTTCGATTTCAATCCAATTAAATTCTAAATCAACAATTCCCAAGTCTTTCAAACTTATCCAATAATTCAAAAAACAAAAATCACCATGACATTTAGGGCACTAAACTTTCGGCCAAGCCTAAATTTTGGGGAAAATCCAATCCAATTCAATTTCCATCAAATTGATCATGCATAACACTATGTTATCATCATTCAAGCATACTTAATCAAAGAATTTCATCAAATCATGCTCAAATTAATTTTACCCTAAATCAATTTCATGCTTAATCAAGGCTCTTGATACCATTGTTGGGTTTCTATTAAAGTCCCAAAATCATTCAAGCAATGAAAATAATGTGAATACAATAAAGAAGTATGGCGGAATCATACTTACAATGAACGGATTTGTGATGCGATGAAACACAAAAATTTTCTTCATCCTTGAAGCTCTCGGCAATGCCCAAGTTTTGTTCTCCTTGTGTTCGGTCAAGCCCTCCATGGATGATCTTCAAGCTCCAAGCTTTGTGAATGGATTCCATGCTCAAAAGTTGGTTTCCCTATCACATTTGTGTGACCCATTGGATGTGCTAGCATCATTGAAAAATTTGCCACAAATCTTTCCTATGCTTCTTGTAGTTCTCGGCCAAGCCAAGAACTTGAGAGGAAAAATGGCACCTTGGCCGAATAGGAGAGAGAGAGAGGAAGAAGATGAGTTGTGTTGTATTTTGTTTGATTTCAAAAATCAAATACATAATCCACTTTCCAAGAATTGTACAAGACTTTAAAGTCTTCAACCACCCCCATCAATCACAAAAAATGACAAGCATCACATCACTCAACGTTGATGTGACTTCCATCACAAGAATGACTAATGATGTGACGCATGATGTGACTTGTGGGCCCCACTCAATTCGAAATACGAGTGGGCCCGCAAACACTCCCGGGCTCGGGTTCGCTAATTCCGAATTAACGAATTTTTCCGTTGCGACGTAATTAAATCAAATTTAATTAAATAATTATGCCTAGCAAAATTACTATTCACGTCGCTAGCGAATTAATTCTAAATTAATTCGTTTGCCCGAATTAAAATCTAATTTTAATTCCGCGTCGAAATCCAATTTCGTATAATATATCGAATATATTATTTTATCGATTAATTCCAAATTAATCGTTCTCTCTCTTCAAATAATATTTTATCCCAGATAAAATATCTCCGTAATTAATCCTAGATTAATTTTCTCTCTCTAATAATTAATCCCAGATTAATAATGTGCGAGTCATGCGTCATCGGTGAATCTTCAGGAAGCGACCCATGAGATCCCCGGATATGTTGGCAGTAAATCCGGTCGTCGGACTATCCGAACACATACGTACCTAGTACTACGTTTTTATCGATTTACAAGACATGGTTGGCTTCTAGCAAAGCACCGTGCCTACCCAATTCTCTTGAAATATTCTTAAAGGAATATGTAATCTATATCAGGCGTAGTATACGTAGTATTACGTATTACGATCCAGTATCAGATGTCACATGCTAGGCCTGGGGCTGGAATTGTGTCTGCCCCGTACGAAGCACATATCGGATCTCTGGTAACTAGTCTCTATAATCGGATAACTATGACCTTGTCATATTATCCTGATAGTTGCAGCATATAAGAGCACCAGTTCCGTATCCAACGTGATCATCATCTCCACTATGACTGTAGTGATACTTCCATCTTGATATCACACCCAATACACTACGATTCTCAATATACCTAGAAGAGGCGTACACAGAACTTGTTAAAGCCCTGGACGACCAAAACCAAAGTATATTGATTGTCGCAAGTATTAGCAGTGCAACTCTCAAGTTAAGACCAAATACACCTACCCTGATTCGGACTCCCATAGACACACAGTCATACTACCAATGGGATTCCGAGGGGTCTATCCAGAGCGAAGCTGTTTCCATACCATCGGTAAACACAACCTCCTATTACACTTGCATGAGTATCCAATACCCAAATATATGAGAACTATGACGTTATGCTCCCATAACACGCACAAGTGCAATACTAGTCTATTCCGCATTATCGATGTCCAATCTCAAGAATACTCCGACTAGGGATGTTTTAATGATTAAACCTTCATGGATTGATACTGTCTCATATCTTATCAACATAGAACTAATCATATGGACTTTTATCATTTATATATCCCGGTAATCTAATTACAAATGATAAAAGAGTAATTTCCTTTGTCACATAGTTAATTTGTACAAAAACATCATGTTCTATACAAATAGTGATGCTATGGGTCATAATTGTCCAACACCTCAACCACTCAGCAAACAGTTGTATTGACACTTGGCTCAACCGAGGTGAATGATGGTGGGTCATACTTTCTCTAACTTCTTCAACCATGTCACGTCACCTGTGAGTCATTCAGTATTCGATCCAACCAATACCCACACATCTATACGAGCTTCCAAAGCTAATGGTACATCGGGTTAAACCATTGGAATTCCAATTTTAATATACGACATGTGCTAGTCTTCTAGGTTATAGGAATTCGACCATATTCCAAAACCAACGACTAGGAATATGGATAAGAGAGGGTACATAATAACAGTCTAGTAAAATTAATTTACATTTATTAGGGAGATTTAGGACAACTGTTCTTATGGCCTTGACATCCAATATCTTGCCATTTCCAACTCTAAGTTGGATCTCCCATTTATTCAGCTTTCTTTTAACCCTCATAACCTGCATGGAGTTGCAAATATGAATAAAATTGTCGGTGTCTAAGACACATCCACTATTTGCATCTAAGGCTAATGAGATGTCGATAATAGGAAAAATATAAAACGTACATGAGGGTCCAATCTTTCTTTTCAGTTTTAGACAGTCTTTCTTCCAGTGTCCAGACTTCTTGCAGTGTAGACATTGATCACGAGCTACTTACGATCTTACACATTTGCGCTTCTTGGAGATCTTCTTTGAAATCTTCTTCTTTCCCATTTTGATTTTCTTCGACTTCCTATAAGTCTTAGAAGAGCTTGCTCCACCATGGAGGTACAAAATGGGATTGCCTTTCTTCAAATCATGTTCTGTCGTGCGTAACATATTATGAAGTTCTTCATATGTATATGGAAATTTAACACAAAACCAGCATAAGTACCAGACAAAGAAGATAAAATCAAATTACGGCCTAGTCGTTCATTGATCATAATGTCCTATCATTCCAGATATTGGATCTGATCGATCATGTTCAAAACATGAATGCTGACAGCTCATCCATCCTTAAGTGTAGCACGGAACAATTCCTTAGACCTCTAATATATTTCTATTTCTTGATTTGCCTCAAATAACTCCTTGAGTGTTCTCATAATGCTCCAAGCATCCGATACTTCTATTTATTGTCTGAGCAAATCTTGAACCATCAATCCTAAAATGTAAGATTTCACCCTAAGGTTATCATCCTTCCATTTTTCAAAAGTTTCCCGCTCTTCAGGAGTGGAGTCAGTAACGATTTCAACAGGCAGTGGATTGATAGTTACATAGGTCAACTTTTCAAACTCCAAGACAATGCGGATGTTCATTTCCCATTCGAAATAGTTTTCAACTCCTTTCAGTTTATTGGAATCCAAGAGTCGCATCAATGGATTTATGGCAGCCATCTACAAGACAACAATTATACATTAGCATAATATTTTTCATTTCAAAATAAAAACACGAATTGATTATGGAATTTTAAATCTATTATTGTCCTCCCACTACTTTACGTAATTATGTAATCTCCCTTAATGGAAAAATAGAAATTTGACTATCAAAATTTCATAGCGAGAAGTGGATCTTATCACATCTACTCCAGCCCCACACTATCGACGGTCTTGGCCTTTATAAACACATTAGGTAGACCTCCAAGTTCAATCACATTAATGTGACTCTTAGTTTGGTCCTGAACCATTTCTTATCTTCACTATAATGACGGTATTGGATTAAGACATGTTATGGGTGTAAACTTATCAATGTGCACTAATGAGCTTCGTAAATACACCCTCACAATAATGATGGTATTATGTGACTACTTTAACTCATCACGCTACATCTAATATTTTACCGGAGTGACCTAAGTTTCGAGCACTTATACCCTCACGATAATGACGGTATTAGGTATAAGTAGTAAGAACTCATTCATCTCTGTATTGATGAGATGAATCATCCAATAATTCTCCAACATTATTAATACTATTACTTAAATAAAGTAATCACCTAATTGTTAGGGTTGGTGCTCGGAGTGCCAATCCGGATCGTATTTATGTCCGAATCATAAATACTGACAATTTTTTTTTCCGTAATATTACTTATTTATGGTAGTACTTCTTGCTATTATATACATATTCGATCTAATT
This sequence comes from Zanthoxylum bungeanum, assembly GCA_019454045.1. Taxonomy (NCBI): domain Eukaryota; kingdom Viridiplantae; phylum Streptophyta; class Magnoliopsida; order Sapindales; family Rutaceae; genus Zanthoxylum; species Zanthoxylum bungeanum. The sequence continues at coordinate 357,100 of SKCR01023804.1, forward strand.
ACGATTAGATTGAAACCAAATATGATTTAGTGATATGTATATATTAGACAAAGACTCGATAATATATTTTATAGTGCACAGTTACAAAGTAGTTTGTAATTGACATTGGGAAGTATCATTATTAGAAGTATATTATCAAATAAAGTTACTGGTCAAGATTTACTGACACGGGTCGGTTATTAAAATCTGTTGAGACCAGTACATGTCGTATATCGTGACTTAGTCCGATGATTTATCCTAATGAACCATGAGTCTTGGGAGACTCATATAGACATGTACGTGTTTATTTGATAAACACTGAACGACTCATCGAATATTTCCTAATATATGGTACACCAACGTCAATAGGAATCTTCTCGAGTCGAGTAGCATAGTGGTCCTTCGACTTGAGATACCACTGTGGATATATGAGATATCCTCCACACTTTGATGGCAGTCACATCACCGATCTATTTAGATCAGACCTCCACGTATTCGTTGGTTTTGGACTAATGCTCATGATATCCTGTGAGTATCAAATAGAATCCTTCAGTCATGTGTACAGGGCATAGGTATCTTGAACTTGTTTGCGGTCTAGTAAATCCATGGTTGTGGTATACTTCATAAGCGAGTTCCTAGTGTTATTTAGAGATCATAAATTTGAAAGTCGACTATATTATACCTTAGGGATTTGACGTTCCTATCTATATCCCCGGTATAATATTGATAGCCTATGATGGAGGGATTATACGTATGTAATGACCTCGACATGCATAGTTTAGCGAGATTATATGTGGTCGCCATAATTTACGAGTGGGTGAATTATGGACACGAAATTTGATTTCGTGACGGATAAACCTAAACTTAGAGAGTCCCACAGTATGAAGTGTACTCGTTGAGCACTTGGGCAACGCATTATGAATAATATAGATTATTCATAATACTTTACCGGATTAAATGAGTTAATTCGAATTGTTTAATCGGTTAAACGAAAATACATGCATTAGGGAATTTTGGTCAATTAATAATTAATGTGTATTTGTATTTGATACAAGATTTGATTTGATACATATTAATTATTTATCCAATGAGACTTTGACACATGCCATTAATATATGTATTTGTTATTTAATGTAAATAAAAATACATATATAATAATAATCGTATTAATTAATTATTTAGGTGTTTAAATATTAAATATAGAGATAATTAAATTATATCAATATTACATAATTATTATGTAATATGTTTGATTATTATTGGTTACATGTGGCATGATTCTTTTAAGCTTAAATTTTACAAATTGGATTTGTTAACTTAAAGCTTATTATTATTTAAATAGATTAAAATGAACAAATGACCAAAATGCCCCCCAAAGTCGGTCATGACCATTATTTAAAGTGAAACTTTTTTGTTTTCTAATTCAATGGAAGCCATGGCCGAATATCTCCAAGAACAAAAGATCCTAAAATTTGTTTGAGGAAACAAGGAAGAAAGTGAAGAAATCAAGAAAAAGGTTTAAGGAAATTAGGAGATTTGGAGGTAATCTTCATAACTCTTAAACTTATAAAGCTTTTTTCTTGTTCTTGAGCATCTAGAAAAATTCTAGGGTTTCTTCCTTTCTTATATTTTGGGGCTTTTTTATTTGGAGGCTATATGCATGTGTGAAGTTAGATTGAATGATATTAGTGTAATATTAGTTTAATTTTATCATATGATGATTTATTGTCATTCTAGACTGTTATGACCACTCTTGTAACTCCCATAATTTTTCTTGAGTTCTTCATTTGTGGTGACTTTGGTTGGTGTAAGTATTAATATGATTAATGTTGAGAAAATTGGATTTAAAGCATGAAAAATGATAATTTTGGTTACCAAATCAGATCTGGTATTTCTATGATTTTGGTGATGAAAGGTATGTTGTATAAATGTATTGGATGTGTTTTGGGCATTGGAACAATTTCCGGAAATTATTTCGGAGTTAAAATATGCAAAAACGGTGAAAAATGGTGTTACCGAGTGAGTTTCGGGCTTACCGAGTGTCCGCTATCCAAACAGTAAATTGGTCACTGTTTGGGCAGCCTATGAACTGTCCAAGTACTATTAGGGCTGACCTGGGCAACCCCTGTGTGTATTGGTTGGTCGGTTCGGACAAAAACGTGTTTTATGCTATTTTGCGGAAAAACATTTTTCGTAAAAGTTTCGCAATGTTTCAAACTTATTTATGTCGTTATTTGATATCGAATAAATATGTTTAGGTGATATATGAATGAACTATTCATATTGGATATTGAATAATTTAGTTGGTAAGTTTAAAATTTTTAAAGTTACGATTTCTCCCTAACAGCGCTTCCGCATGCGCCTTTGAGAAAACCCCAACAAAAATGGTATCAGAGCAGGTATATGATCCTTCATCCATTACATTTTTCATGCTTGATATATGATATATAATAAAATTGTGATATTTGTACATGCATATATTTTAGACGTTTCTTAAATTTTCGGTTCTACGCTAACGGAAAACATAACGGAGATTTAATGGTTAAAATTAAGTTATGTTTTCCCAGATAGAATTAAATTGTTGAGAAATTGATCTAGATTAAAATCTGCATTTGATGTAGAGTAAAACCCTCTTTAGGAATATCCCCTCTTAGATAAGGCATTAAAGTAACTAGTATTAGGAATACTTGTTTCTTGGTCCGCCTTGTCAGTACAGATGAAAATGATTTCCTGATGCTGCAGCTGTATCGTGCCAAAGTTGTGCAGTTATGGCTGATGTTAGTTCATTTACACCGGTATAATTTATGTGATAAGAGACAAATTCAAGTGAAATTGGAAATCTTGAACGTGCCAAAGCTGTCAGGACTACATCAGTAGCTTGAGTTTGTCACTGACAAGTGAAGCCTTGATACGCCTCCTTGTGAATGTGCCAAAGCTGTCACAATAAGAAACGGTTAGGACCAAAATCATGAGTCACAATGAGTGTGATTGATAATGAGTTGTCTACCTGTGAATATACGTAGGCGAGAACGTGCCAAAGTTGTGAGTCGAAATATATTCATGGGGTCCACTTCTCACTATGGAATTCAATTTAATTATTGGATTCCCATTTTCCGTTGGGGATTACTGTATTATGTAAAATAATGGGAGGCACTGGTGGGTTAAAAATCCATAACTAAGGTAGTGTGTAATATTATGAAAATTACTGCTTATGTTTCCTTTATTCTATTGTGTATATAGAACTAAACTTCTAATCCACTGCATGCATACTATTTGTTCTGATCTGGCTTATGGTTGCAGTTTTCTAGAATAGGTTCTAGATATTAATAGATATGGATATAATTAGATTAGTCTAAACCACCGGGAACTATTGTTCCAATTTTCTTGGAAAATCAAGATGGTTGGTGACTTAGTTACAAAGTCACGATAGGTAATCTAAGAAGATATATGTTCTAGGATATAATAGTCTAGAGAGAATAGTTTCTTTTGCAGTAAAAATTGAAGTGAATTAGTTCATGTCTTGAGATTCTTGACTGGCATTAAGAAACCCCCATTAGGTATTTGTTTATCTGATAATGACGTTTCTTGGCTTTAATGACCTTTTGAGGTAGTGTGTCTGACACAATTTACTAATCAATTATTTGTAATTGTTGTGAATAGTTTAAGGCAAATTATAAAGCTAAAGAAAAGAGATGTGTATAGTTGTGTGTAGAGAATATCGATTCTCACAATACGACAACTATAGGTATTGGATACCAGATCTCTCTTCTAGTTATTTAAAATATTGTTTAATGATTATTTTGATATGTGATATCAGAACTTGCGACTATTGGATAGTTACTTGTTCTTTATAAATAATTGTTACATATTTAATACAACTAGTATTGTTATTGATATAGAAATAAACATTAAGAAAAATATTCGGTTGAGTATTGTTATTGATATAGAAATAAACATTAAGAAAAATATTCGGTTGAGTAAATAACTTAGAACAGTGCTTTATGAGATTTCTTAAACATTAGATGCTTATTCTGTATGGTAAAGGTTGGTCTGATACGAGATCACACCACATATCCTTATCCATTTAATGAATATTATATTCGAGAATGTGATTAAATCTCATTTAACCAATGATCGTCAATGGATCACAGATTTATTAAACTAATACATTGGATGTATGTAGTTTAATGAATTATAAATTGCCTTGGATAGTTTTCTTTACCTTGTAACTTAATTAATGAGTTGTCAAAACTTAGTTACGTGTTTATAAAAGAATACATATTGAACGTCTTGAATGGTTCGAGAACTTTCAATATGTTTCTGATGAAATGCGAATGGAATATTTCGAATGGTTCAAAGATATTCGATTTGAAGTTTTGAAAACTGTATCTTTAAAATTCATCATGAATCTTTGAATTGTTTAAAGTTGTTTGATACGATCAAACATATGAATTTATGACAATTAGTTCTAAGATTATTCAATGAATGCGATTCTTGCTCAATATTATTCTTCTACGATTCCATCATGATAGAATTGGTCAGTGGAAGAAATCGAATCTTATATGATTTGGTTCCTTTGATATTGAGTGTTACCGAATTAGTTTCAATACTCTTGGGGATATGCTCCAGTAACACTAATTCATCCTTTTAATTAAGGTTCAATTAGTTTCTACCGTTATATATATGATATGTATAAGTAGAAAATTCGAATCTTGAAAAGTTTGAGATTTGAATCTTTCTTTTATATATTGATTATATAATTGAAAGTACTTACGCCTCAAATGTACAAGTAAAAGTTTATCATATGTTCTATTTAATAGAATATTGTATTCTATTTGATAGAATATCTTTTCTACGATCCCGAGTAATAAAATTATTTCATTACTTAGTGTATTCTATTTGATAGAATATTGTATTCTATTTGATAGAATATTTTATTATATTTGATAGAATATCTTTTCTACGATCCCGAGTAATAAAATTATTTCATTACTTAGTGTGTAACATCAGATGTTGACCATTGTAGAAAAGACTTGACTTAGTGGAGTCAATTGTAAGAGTGATAAATTATAAATGGAACTACATAATTAATAAGATGGAAAGACCCTTTGACATCTTCCATATAAGTCCAATATGATGTCAGAATCATTTGCGAAGTATTTGATACTAAATGGTTTTATTGTTTTCTTATTGAAGAAAATTATCCTATAACTTGTAGTGGGAGCGATATTTGATATCGATCTCGAAAGTTAGCATTGAACCATAGCTCTAAGATTGTTCATAGCTTACTACGATCAAGTTTGGAACTTGATTGAGCTGTCGTTATGAATCGTTCATAAAATGTGCAAATTATTTGCGTAGCACAAGCAAAGTGAGCTTATTAAATGTTTGACCTTTATAGTATGACATTGAGAAAAGATTATACTCAGTCATCTATTGTAGATTCTGAGGAAACTTATCTCTAGTCGTACTGATTGAACAATTAAAGATCTGTTGGTTAATGTTGATATTAAACTATGTATTTTGATTAAAGAATGTAAAGTGGCATTCCTGAATGGTTTCTTCGAATAAGAGATCCAATGTGATTCTTTATTTGAAGAGTTCATTCTAGAATGAATCTGGAGTTTGTATTCTGCTAAGATCACTGTTTGATATACAAGCTTATAGAGCCTATTGTAGACTCGGGTGAGCTTTCCAGAAATTTGTGTTCTCTAATTTTGATTACAGTCAAAATGTCTGATTTTATCAAAGCATAGAGAGTACATATTTGATAATAGGGTCAGTGGTAGCATACAAATTTCTTTCTTGTATTGTATATCCTAAAGACATTATCATTATTAATATAATAATGAGATGTTTGTAAGGTAAAAGATTTACCTAAGTCTTCTTTTCTTCGTGAAAGCAGTGGGAGTAGTCTTTGTTATATTCGATATAAAGTTTTCTATATGATATAAAACAAGAGACTTGTGAGATACTCCCATTAGTCGTGCATTAGATATGATCTAATAAAGGACATAGCAAGACTATCTGTGTGATAGTTAGTATAACTGTTTGACAGTTAGTGTGTCTCTTGTATATAGTATTCATCTTTCATAAGGATGATTCTTTTGTCGAAAGAGAAATTGATTAGAATTTCTAGTCATTTATACATCATAGGATGATGGCATAATGAATATTATATTATGTGTGATTAAATATATCAATTTAATCGTAATTGTTACGAGCTATTTTGATATGTTGTAGACCATAGGATGTGTCTTAAAACATGTTCTTTGTTATATTTGAGATATTAAGAACGAGTTTCTTATTCATGGAGGATATAATCCGCAACCATTAGGATCAAATTAGTTTTGAGTCTAATTATGACATTAGATGGTCTATGTCATATAGAGTCATAAAAGATACAGTGGGAGTGTCACGGTTGATTCTACTGTATTAATGGAATTAGTTGTAACTTATGAAGTATTGACTTATGAAGTTGCATAGTGACCTTATAGATTAGAAGTTTTGATATTAGTGTTGTGCTTGCGGCTGTCTCATAATATTTGGATTTGATCTCTAAATACATAGACAACTCAGTAACTGTAGCACAATATTGATGTCCCATCTGAGTCATATTGATGTATAACTTAGGTTATACAATATATGAATGACGTTGGATAAGGGAAACGATTGGGTCTGTTGGACAAACTTAATATGTTATAGAGGGCTTACTTGTTATTGCCTACCTCTTAAGTGTTAGGTCAGCTCTTAAGGACCATGCGTGTGTAATACATATTTAGATGTGTATATGATACCGTGGATTGGCACTAGAGCAAGTGGGAGAAATTGTTAGGGTTGGTTCTCGGAGTGCCAATCCGGATCGTATTTATGTCTGATTCATGAATACGAATAATTTCTTTTTCCATAATATTACTTATTTATGGTAGTACTTCTTGCTTTTATATACATATTTGATCTAATTACGATTAGATTGAAACCAAATATGATTTAGTGATATTTATATATTAGACAAAGACCCGATAATATATTTTGTAGTGCGCAGTTACAAAGTAGTTTGTAATTGACATTGGGAAGTGTCACTATTAGAAGTATATTATCAAATAAATTTCCTGGTCAAGATTTACTGACTCGGTCGGTTAGTAAAATCCGCTGAGACTAGTATATGTCATGTATCGAGACTTGGTCCGATGGTTTATATTTGAGATATTAAGAACGAGTTTCTTATTCATAGAGAATATAATCCGCAACCATTAGGATCAAATTAGTTTTGAGTCTAATTATGACATTAGATGGTCTATGTCATATAGATTCAGAAAAGATGCAGTAGGAGTGTCGCAATCGATTCTACTGTATTAGTGGAATTAGTTGTAACTTATGAAGTATTGACTTATGAAGTTGCATAGTGACCTTATAAATTATAAGTTTTGATATTAGTGTTGTGCTTGCAGCTGTCTCATAATATTTGGATTTGATCTCTAAATACATAGACAACTCAGTAATTGTAGCACAATATTGATGTCACATCTGAGTTATATTGATGTATAACTTAGGTTATACAATTATGAATGATATTGGCTAAGGGAAGCGATTGGGTCTGTTGGACAAACTCAATATGTTATAGCGGGCTTACTAGTTGTTGCCTACCTCTTGAGTGTTAGGTCAGCTCTTGAGGACTATGCATATGTAATACATATTTAAATGTGTATATGATACCATTGATTGTCACTAGAGCAAGTAGGAGAAATTATTAGGGTTGGCGCTCGGAGTGCCAATCCGGATCGTATTTATGTCTGATTCATGAATACGAACAATTCTTTTTTTTTCCATAATATTACTTATTTATGGTAGTACTTCTTGCTTTTATATACATATTCGATCTATTTGAAACCAAATATGATTTAGTGATATGTATATATTAGACATAGACCCGATAATATATTTTGTAATGCGCAGTTACAAAGTAGTTTGTAATTGACATTGGGAAGTATCATTATTAGAAGTATATTATCAAATAAAGTTCTTGGTCAAGATTTACTGACACAGGTTAGTTAGTAAAATTCGCTGAGACCAGTACATGTCGTATATCGAGACTTGGTCCGATGGTTTATCCCAATGAACCATGAGTCTTGGGAGACTCGTATAGACGGGTAGGTGTTTATTTGATAAACACTGAACGACTCACCGAAGATTTCCTAATAGATGGTACACCAACGTCAATAGGAATCTTCTCGAGTCGTAGCATAGTGGTCCTTCAACTTGAGATACCACTGTAGATATATGAGATATCCTCCACACTTTAATGACAGTCACGTCATCGATCTATTTAGATCAGACTTTCGCCTGTTCGTTGGGTGTGGACTGATGCTCATGATATCCTATGAGTATCCAATAGAATCTGCCAGTTCTGTGTACAGGGCATAGGTATCTTGAACGTGTTTGCGACCTAGTAAATCCATGGTCGTGGTATACTTCAGAAGCGAGTTCCGAGTGTTATTTAGAGATCTTAAATTTGAAAGTCGACTATATTATACCTTAGGGATTTGACGTTCCTATCTATATCCCCAGTATAATATTGATAGCCTGTGACAGATGGATTATACGTATGCAATGACCTCAACTTGCATAGTTTAGCGAGATTATCCGTGGTCGTCATAATTACAAGTGGGTGAATTATGGACACGAAATTTGATTCCATGACGGATAAACCTAAACTAAGAGTCCCACAATATGAAGTGTACTCGTTGAGCATTTGGGCAACGTGTTATGAATAATATAGATTATTCACAACACTTCACCGGATTAAATGAGTTAATTTGAATCATTTATTCGGTTAAACGAAAATACATGCATTAGGGGATTTTGTTCAATTAATAATTAATGTGTATTTGTATTTGATACATATTAATTAATTATCAAATGAGACTTTGACACATGTCATTAATATATGTATTTGTTATTTAATATAAATAAAAATACATATATAATAATAATCATATTAATTAATTATTTAGGTGTTTAAATGTTAAATATCTAGATAATTATATTATATCAATATTACATAATTGTTATAATTGTTATGCTATATGTTTGATTATTATTGGTTACATGTGGCATGATTCTTTTAAGCTTAAAGAATACAAATTGGATTTGTTAACTTAAAGCTTATTATTATTTAATTAGATCAAATTGAACAAATGACCAAAATGCCCCCCAAAGTCGGTCATGACCATTATTTAAAGTGGAAAAATTTTGTTTTCTAATTCAATGGAAGCCATGGCCGAATATCTCCAAGAACAGAAGCTCCCAAAATTTATTTGAAGAAACAAGGAAGAAAGTGAAGAAATCAAGAAAAAGGTTTAAGGAAATTAGGAGATTTGGAGGTAATCTTCATAACTCTTAAACTTAGAAAACTTGTTTCTTGTTCTTGAGCATCTAGAAAATTTCTAGGATTTCTTCCTTTCTTATATTTTGGGGCTTTTTGATTTGGAAGCTAGATGCATGTGTGAAGTTAAATTGAACGATATTAGTGTAATATTAGTTCAATTTTATCATATGATGACTTGTTGTCATTCTAGAATGTTATGACCACTCTTGTAACTCCTAGAATTATTCTTGAGTTCTTCATTTGTGGTGATTTTGGTTGGTGTAAGTATTAATATGATTAATATTGAGAAAATTAGATTTAAAGCATGAAAAATGATAATTTTGGTTACCAAATCAGATCTGGTATTTCTGTGATTTTGGTGATGAAAAGTATGTTGTATAAATCTATTGGATGTATTCAGGGCATTGGAACAATTTCCGGAAATTATTTCAGAGTTGAAATACGCGAAAACGGTGAAAAACGGTGTTACCGGGTGAGTTTCAGGCTTACCGGGTGTTCGCTGTCGAAACAGTGAATTGGTCACTGTTTGGGTAGCCTATGAACTGCCCAAGTACTATTGGGACTGACCTGGGTAGCCCCCGTGTGTATTGGTTGGTTGGTTCGGAAAAAAACACATTTTAGGCTGTTTTGCCGAAAAATGTTTTTCGTAAAAGTTTCGCAGTATTTCAAATTTATTTATGTCATTATTTTATATCGAATAAATATTTTTAGGTGAAATATGAATGAATTATTCATATTGGATATTGAATAATTTATTTGGTAAGTTTAAAAGTTTTAAAGTTACGATTTCGCCCGAACAGCGCTTCCGCATGCGCCTTTGAGAAATATGAATGAACTAATCACGAGAGATTTATACAATCAAGTCATTAACATGTTTGGGTCGAAATTAAAATTTTAATTTAAAACATGCAATGCATATCCAATATGACTTATGCATAATTAAATTATCTATACCAATTATCGTGGTATAGATTCAAAAACATGTGTTGTGTGGTAAAGACATGCGATGATACCATTCTGTTGGGGCGGATGTGAAACCCCTAGGGTCGGATCAGAGCCATGTGTAGCAGAAGTGGGTCAAACCCATGGATATCAAGCATGAGTATAATTTTAAATAATTTAATGAAATACTATATTCCATTACGAGTGTATAGGAAAAAATCGGGACTGAATCGGAGTCCGGAAGCTCAAGAACGGAAGACAACAAGATTCGGTGCGCGAAGCGCATGACGCGCGCGCTACAATCCGCGTGCGCACTGCGTACTGAAACATACTTTTTTTTTAATTTGTTTTTCAAAAAACCCTTTAGCTCTCTTTCCAGAGATCTGAAAGAATTATGGTGTTTTATCATAATTTCTTCTGATCTTCCATAAACACTTCCAAAATACCCAAAATTAATTTTAACATCAAAATCAACATCAACACATGTTATAGAATAAAAATCATGTTTTTCAAAATATCAAATATTTTTTACAAAAACATAAATTTACTTTAAATATGCATATGCGTAAATTTTGAATCTCAAACACAAACCAAATTAGAATCCCACAATGAAGTGACTCGTGAATAATTTTAGGTCACCCAAAGGTGGTCAAGTGATTCTAGAATGGTAGCCTTAGCTCTAAGCTATTATCTAGAGTTCCAAACTCTAATTTTATGTATGTATCTAACATAAATATTTTGACCCAATTACAAGCATATTGTGTTTATACTTCCAAAGCATCTTAACACAATTAATTAGCCTAATTTCAACAATATGTATCTAATACATAATTCATTACTATATGTCTGACTAATGAAAAACTCACTAATGAAAAACATAGCTTTTGGAGAAGATCAAACTTACCTAGCAAGATTGATTCAAAGATCCAATCTACTTCTCCTTGTTGAAATATTGTGGAGAAAATCCAAAGTTAGCAAGCTTGACTTCAAGATCCAATCTTCATTCCAATGCTAGCAAGCTTCATACCAAGATTCAATCTTGATTCTCCTAATTGAAATGTTGTAGAGATCTCACAAAGCTTCTCTAAACGCTTCTCTAAATAATTCTCTAACTTAGGCTAATTTCTCTAATTCTTGCTTGTATTTAGTTTTCTCAAGCTTGATTAAAATATTTGCTCAAGCTTGCTATTTATAGCAAAACTTAGGTAATTTTTAATTAATAAAAGTTCTAATCAACTTTTATGTGGGCTTTATCTAATTTGTCCAAATATGTATAATTAGGTGTGACTAATCACCTTTGTCTACCACTTTGATTTAATCCAATTAAATCCAGACAAAGTTTAATTAATGGATTAGTTACATGTTTTCCACTTTGATTTAATCCAATTAAATAAAGCTAAAAACACTTATAATTACATACTTGTAATTACCATAATATCCTCAAATGGTAGAGATAATTATGAAATTACGACAAAGCCCTTGTGTAAATATTGAATTAATCTAATTAACACAATTAGGTCAAAGTAAATAATCAATGTTATTCAATAACACTTTATTATCTTAGTTGATAATTATAATATCGAATATTATCCTTTATCAAAATTAATCGGCTACCAAAGTGCTCAACGAGTACACTTCATTTTGGGACTCTCTAAGTTCAGACACGTTCGTCATATAAGTCTAGCTAATATGCACGCAATTCGGCTACCTTTGAATTCTCGAAGAACACGAACGACCTTTCTGAACTATATAAGTCGAGGTCATCACATATGTTTATCAATCCCTCCGTCGTAGGTTATCCGAGTTGTGTTTAGGAAACATAGAATACACCGTCAAGTTTCTGAAGCACACATCCCATTTCGGTATGTCCATGATTCTTTACAACTAATGTGATCCACCCTAGGTGATTGGATTTGGCCAAAGTCTTAAGAATCGTGACTTACTCACCTGGATACCTAAACCCCTTATGGTACACATATGGGCCGACGGATCCTATCATGATACGCACTTGATTAACGAGTGCATCGGTCCACACCCAACCAACATCTAGAGGCCATACCATGAAAGATTTCCGACATACATGGCATCAAAGCCTGGAGGATCTCACACAAAATCAATATTATCCTATAGTCAAAGGATTACATATGCTACTCGCCTCAAGAATATTCATATTGACGGTGGTGTGTACTTCTAACTATTAGGAATCATCTGTGAGTTATTCAGTATTCGGTCTAACCAATACCCACATGTCTATACGAGCTTCCAAAGCTCATGGTATATCGGGTTAAACCATTGGAACTCCAATTCCAATATACGATATGTGCTAGTCTTCTAGGTTATAGGAATTCGACCGTATTCCAAAACGTCTATGAATATATATAATATGCATTTACGATATGTGCTAGTCTTCTAGTGTCTAGTATTACTACAAGACTATTCTAAGGTCAATATCATTCTTAGCATATTTATACATTTATCTAATATGCATAATGACATTACCATTAATAAGGTTTAGAAATGAAAATATAGTTATTTTATTAATAAATAATAAAATGTACAATACATTATTCGGATTGGTGATCCAAGCATCAACAAGTTAGCTGTAATAATTTTAGTTGGAGTTAGTTATGCTGAAGTTGGTGCTTGGAGCATCAATCCGAATGATGTATTGTACATTATATTTTATTATTTATTAATAAAATAACTACATTTTCATTTCAACCATGCTAATGGTAATTATTATGTCATAATACATATAAGTTTGATATATAAATATGTTGAAAATGACATGACTATTTCGACATTAGAATAGTCATGTAGTAATACTGGACATTGGGTGGTTCGACATTGGGATAATATTAGTATTATAAATTATTCTCAAAGTAAATATTTCTAATCGTTGGTTTTGGAATACGGTCGAATTCCTTTAACCTAGAAGACTAGCACATGTCGTATATTAGAATTGGATTTCCAATGGTTTAACCCGATGTACCATGAGAAATGGAAGCTTGTATAGACATGTGGGTATTCATTGGAGCGAATACTGAAAAACTCATAGATGATTCCTGATAGTTGGAAGTACACACCACCGTCAATATGAATCTTCTCGAGTCGAGTAGCATATGTAATCCTTTGATTATAGGATAACATTGATTTTGTGTGTGATCCTCCACACTTTGATGCCATATATGTTAGAGACTTTTCATGGTCTGGCTGCTAGATGTTTGTTGGGTGTGGACTGATGCACTCGTTAATTAAGTGCGTATCAAGATATGATCCATCGACCCTTATGTGTACCATAAGGGGTTTAGGTATCCATGTAAGTAAGTCACGATTCTTAAGACTGTGTATCATAAGAGGTTTAGGTATCTATCGACCCGTATGTGTACCATAAGGGGTTTAGGTATCCATGTAAGTAAGTCACAATTCTTAAGACTTTGGCCAAAGCCAATCACCTAGGGTGGATCGCATATATCAGAAACGACGTTCTGATTAATTGTAAATAATCATGGACATGCCAACAATATGAGATGTGCGCATTGAAAACTTAATTGTGTATTCTATGTTTCCTAATCACAACTCGGATAGCCTACGACGGAGGGATTGTTAAATATATGTGATCATCGACTTGTATAGTTCAGAAAAGTCGTTTGTGTTCTTCGCGAATTTGGAGGTAGCCGAATTGCGTAAATATAAGTTGTGCTTATATGACGAACGCGTTTGAACTTAGAGTCTCATAATATGAAGTGTACTCATTGAAAACTTGGGTAGCTGATAATGTTTGATAATAAATAATATTTGATATTATAATTATCAATTAAAATAATATAATGTTATTGGATAACATTAATTATTTACTTTAACCTAATTGAATTAATTGGGTTAATCGAAAATCACACACAAGGGCTTTATTATAATTTCATAAATATCTCTACCAATGGAAGATATTTTGGTAATTACAAAATATATAATAATATGTGTATTTGTCTTGATTTAATTGGTTTAAATCAAAGTGGTAGACAATGAACTAATCAATTAGTTAAACTTTGTCTTGATTTAATTGGATTAAATCCAAGTGGTAGACTAATGTGATTAGTCATACCTAATTATACATATTTGGACAATTTGGATTAAGTCCACCTAAAAGTTAATTAGAACTTTTATTAATTAAAAATCGCATAAGCTTCACTATAAAATGTAAACTTGAGCAAGTTTTTAATTAAGGTTATGAAAGTTAAGCTTGAGAAACATTACATTATATCATGATCGGAGAACATTTTTATAACTTCAGATAAAAAAATATATACTTCGCATATTTTTATTTTTATCTTTTTTTTTTAGGGTTAAAATGATCATTTTACGCTTAAATTGTGTTTGAAGATATGTTGATCTTTTCGCGCAATTTTTTTTTTATAAAATTACATTTTATTACAATTAAAGTAGAATTTAGAAAACATCTGTAAACTTAGAATAAACCGATGAATATTTTTCGGGTTTTAATGTATTTTTCTACTTGAAGTAAACTTCGGCCTTTTATTTTTCAAGCCCTAAAACAAGAGAGGAAAAAAGAGGAATTTTGCCCGACATTTTACGCCTATTATTTGATGTTCATAGCAGAATTGGTAACGACTATCATCAAGTCTACTTCAGAAGTTCAAACCAAAGCAGCAATGGCTAATGACATGATCTTTAATGCTATTGATAATCAGGATATCATTGAAATTATGAAACCTGTAAAGAGATGGCAACGCATCAAATCATCCAGAGTACAGAGCAAGTGAAAACATAAAGAACAGTGGACAGGCTTTTATATGCATATCAAAAGGCAGCCTCCTTTAACAATATGCCTCCCATGAATCTTTTCCCAAAACCCTCCTTTTTTTTTTTATACACAGGTTATACATAATTGATTACTTCTTCTATCGTTATACTTTATCATCATGGAACCACCATCTTGTCTCCTTAGGAGATCTCCCATTTCTACAGTTCTTCACATAACGGTCGTTATCGTCTGGGCATTGCTGCACCATGAAAGAATGCAAGCGCCGCTCATACAGTGTATTGAATAGCAAAAATAAAAGCAGAAGGGGGTGAGGGAAACAACAACAACAACAACAACAACAAAGTATTAGAAGTTCAGAAGCAAACCTTCACAGTTGAGCTTGACAACATGGAAAGAATGCTGATACATACCGAACTAACAGTCATTGCTGGGGACCAGGAATCATAAAGAATATCTGCAGAGACAAATCATATACGATTAAACACTGTTTAAAATCTAAGTTTCACCCTCTTTCTTCAACATTATTTAAAAACGACTAATTAACAAAAGTTCATTTTAGATAATCGTTCTTAGACCGTCTTCAGAAGTAAAATTAATAATCAACTATTTTTCTGCACAGTTCACATTAACCTCAAACCCTATAGGGAAATCAGAAAACACGGACAAAATTATTAAGAGAAATCAGAGAATAAAGTCAAAGGGTATATTGAACATCCATAACAAAATTAGATGGGGAACCACATTTAGTTTTTCATCAATTTGTATCCAAACACGCAGCATAACATATAACATGATACAAACCATTGATACGGAGAGAAGCAACCAAGAGGCTAAACATCATTGTTTAAACCTACTTGATCATGCCAACAAAAGCAGGGGACACACATGCGTTTGCACTTCTAGATTAACACATACATCAATGCACAAGATAACCCTCAAATCTCAAATAAACAGTGATAAACACTCATACCAAATAACTTTATATGTTAGTACTGGATATTTGAATATGCCTATAAGATACAATTGCTAACATCCTTTTCTGAAACTGGAAAACTGTAGTACAGAAAAATAACACCTCATTGGAGCACCAACTAACTGCCAAAACAAATGCATATTACAACATAACTCCCTTAACTCCAAGCCACAAATTAACTGCCAAAACAAATATATGTTCAACTATATAAGCACGTCTAGTATTTCACTAAGTTGTCTCATGTCAAAGATCTAAGAAATGTCAAAAAGAATACATGCCAAGATCATAGGAAAGACATAAGGGTTTATAATCTATATGATAAATTATATTACCACCACCTATTAACTACAGAACACAAGCAAACTTAGATATACGATGTAACCACAGGTACATAGTAGACAGGCTCTCTTTGATCTCAGTTTGCCTCAGCATTCAAAAATGATAACAGGAAATGATGAATATAAAAGTAATTATCTGAACTAGAATTCAATTATCCACTGAAGCAGGATAAACCAGCTTGAGTGCTTGACAAATACTGAATCTAAAGAACCCGACACGACTCTTGGTTTAAGCTTCATTGGATTCACCAAACTCACAAGCACTCAAATTGATTAGACACTGATTTTATAAAATTTAGTGATTAAAAGATACATTGGTAAAGCTAAAAACTGAAATTTAACAAAGTTGACCAAATATTCACAATTGTTAACCTTTGACAACTATGATTACTAATTTGAAGCAAGAGATTTAGAAGCATCATCATACACACTGTCTTATGTAATTAACTACAAATGGATAGGTTTCAAAGTCAAAAAAATTCAAAGAAAAGAAATCAAAAGTAAAAGAAAGCAATACCTAAACAAATATGTCCATTGCTATAAATGTGAGGATGCAAGGGAGCTGGTGGGAGAAAAATCACCTGTAAAAACATTGCGGAAAGCTAAGGAACAAAAACCTCCACACTGATAAGCGTAATTTCAAAACCAGCAGTGAAAACAATTAAAAGAAAAAATCTAATCAAAATTCCACAATCCGATTTCTCAGCAACCAAACAGAGAGCAAATAAGAATTTAAAACTAGGAAAAAAGATAATTAATTACCTGAGGCGCTTCCATAGGGTAATGCTCAGGGAAATCCACTTGAAGCTGATACGTTTCGTTCGCATACAGCGTCCCCGACGCTCCGTTGACTTCGATTATCCATCTTCAAAAACAATTAATTTCTCAGATTAAAACGATAACTATAAAAATTATTGAATAAAAAAAATCAAATCGACACTTAAAAACACCAATAAAAAAAAAAAACCTTTGAAGATTATCAGTGACTTTGTGTTTGAATCCCGCTGGAGGATTGACTTGCCACTCCACAAGCTCTTTCTGTAGTCTATTACTTGCGATCTTGCTTAAAGCCTACGCAAAAGAAGAAGTCAAAATTAGATAATTAAAACAAAAATTAGGCAAAAAAGTAAATAAATATACTGTGTGTTTATTCGCAACCTTGCGTGAAGGAGCAGAGGAACTGGTCATGGCTTCTTCTACGAGAAGAGAAGAGAGAACGGTACCGTCTGGCTTTTTCTGTGATGTACATTATTTATGGAAATGAAGACAACTCTAATTTATTGTGAGAGGGGATTTTGATTGGTAAACATATTCAAGAATACTGTGAATCGTACGATCTATAAATATTTTCGGTCGTGATTCTATTTGTTGCTGTTCGCTTTCTGTCAATCGGTGGTTGTAAACCGTAGTGATTTTGCCACGTGGAATAGATGATCGTTAGATTAGGATCTCCGTAGGATCTTGTATCACACTTTTAAAGCGCGGTGCAGTTTCGATCGTGGAGGAATATAATAATATTATATTACTAGGAGGTTATTTCCATTTCCTGAAATTTTATTTTATACAAGGAAATACCTAAATTTTACTAATTTAATTTAATTGAAACTAACCGACCTCATTAGTGATTAATTTGATTATTAAAAATTAACAATAATCTCATTCTCAAAGGATGTGTGGTTCCAGTTCCACCACCGACCAGTATATATATAATTGCATTAGGTAAAATTATCATTTATTTAATCATTTTTTTATTATTTAACAAGCGTGTTATAATATTATTTAGTTAGAAAAATGCTAAATAAATATCAAAAATACATACCACAAGACAGGCCCATGTATTTTGGGGAGAGTGATTTGGATATTTGTTAATATTGAGGATAAAAAAGGGGAAAAAAATTAAAATATAAACATGAGTGTGTTAGTGGGATATTTGTGTATGATAATGTGACTTGTTATCATGCATAGTAGATTTTTTTTTCCAGAATTAGGCAGGTAAGAAATAGAAAATTTGCAACACAAATGTTAAAAAAAGAGCAGAAAATGTTTCGTGGAAACAAACTTGCACTTATTTGAAGGCTTCAAGAGTTAAATCGAGGCTAGCTATTTCACAATCCTGATGTCATGTGCTTCATCTTCAATGCCAATCTTCTGCTTGATCAGCTATGCCTTCCCTCGTAGCATAATGCAAATAATGGATTTCAGTCTTCAGAAGAATCTGCAAATTCCTCTCTGTACATTTCTTCAATCATAGGCTTCCATAACCGAACTCGAGCGTTGATGAACCAATTTGACACCTGAATCAATGACAATGCCCAAATTTACACAGAATAAATAGTTCCAATTCATTGGTAAATAAATAACTAGAGGTTCAACAAAAATTTGTCAAGAGAATAAATTACTTGGTTCTTGGTCAGGCCTGTCTGTGATGCCAACATTAGCTTTTCAGAGTCATTCGGATAACTGTTTGATAATCATAAAGCAAGAGAAATCAATAACTCTGCAAGAATTGACATGATTTATAACCAAAGTTTTAAAGAACTTACGGATGAAGAAAGTGTTCAAAGAGCCAAGAGCGAAGTATTCCCACAGATGCCCCGGGCAATCCCCTGATTGGTCTCCACACTTGCCGTTGCCCATGGAACATTCCAAGCTGTTGATTATACATTCTATGATGCCTAGCCTCTCTGTCAAACAAGCTAAGTTGCGATAACCCTGAGCTGATTTTCGGCGAGTCTTGAGAAAATCTTCTGCTTGTCACATTTATTTGAGAAATTATGGCATCTCTTAAATTGCCAAAATGCCTAGACATGGCTTGGAGTGCTAAAGAAGTGTAAGATTTGGCTGCACCTAAACCTGCCATCACTTCAAGTGATGACACCACTTCTTCCATTTGATTGTAGTATGTCTCATATTTCTTCTCAACCTAATCAATAGTAAAATTTGGAAACAACCAGTCAAATAAGTGATACAGGATTATAATGTTCAATATATGAGTAGAAATATAAACCTCCTCTAATAAGGAAATAAGCTTTGCAATCCTGAGATGAAGCTCTTGTTTCTCTCCAGATAATATCCCACTACTGCACAATTCTGCTTTTAATTCAGATGATAATCTTTGCCCTCCTCTTCGGCTACATTGATACAACTTGCTAATATATCTTTCATCACACATGTCAATGTTTTTTCCAACATTAACAACATCTTGTAGTAGGGACTGAGTTGGTCTTAGAAATCTTGAATTTCCAACAGCGTAAGCGAATGATTCTGTTCCATCAGCAGAGCAATAGCGATTCAGTGAGGTGCCGGTGAGTGAGTGACCTTCGCTTACATGCTGATCCACTCCTGGGTTACATATTTGTCTAGCCTCCTCCCCATAAAATAAGTAATTGGGACATTGGTTGTAATGGACAGATGGAACTAGCATGTGAGAACCAAGAGATAGAGAGAGCCTCTGGGATTGATCACTGGTCTCACTTGATGCTCCAAGAAGGTCCATTAAATGTCTAGTGTGACTGATCTCAGATGATTCCTCTGCAACAGCAGGAGCATGAGCATGAACATGGACAAGGTCCATTGATCTGGATATTCTTTCCCCAAGAGACTGAATGCTAGGCAACACACCAAGAGAGTGAGGAAATGTGTTATTACCCCTTAAGGCAGATCCATAAGCATCAAAATGTTGGTTTGCAAGATTCTGATCTGTAATGGAATCTGAGATGATGAACTGGTGTAGCATATTTGAAGCTGGATTTGGGGGTGAGTCTTTTGAAACCATGGTTCCTGAACTAGAAAGTTCAAAGGCTATGAAAAACTGAAACAAAAGCTTAAAGAGAAAAATAAAATCTACAAGAGTTTATAACCAGATGTAATGGACAGATACTTTAGGTTTGTCCATTTCTAATGCACAAAGCATCAATGAAAGATACACAAGAGGAAAATAAGAATAAAGGAGATTTAAGATTAATGATAAGATCAAGGACCAGGGCAAGCTAAAACATGAAAATTCACAAAACAAGTACAAGATGAGTTGATTGGACCACTAAGAAAATTTCCCCTTGAAGTTATGAGTTACTTTAGTGTAGTAAAAACCTGTACTAACTTGCATTCAAGGCAACTGAAAGCAAAAGAGATTCACAATTAATATGTATATGTAGTGGTGATAATCAGTGATGGAGATTCAACCAACATAGAGCTTCAATGTGTCCATAGAAAAGAATGTGAGTTAAAAGTGATTATAACTGAAAACAAGACACACTAATTGACAGGTTTGTGGAACTAAGAAACTTGAAAAGACCCATTAAAAGCTAAAACATGATTCATTCTTCTTTAATAAGCATTAAAAAAAAAAAAAAAAAAAAAGGAATGCCAAGCAATGCAAGAAAGCACCAGTCTATTAGGTACTAACATACTTTTGCTGAAAGTAAATTAAAGAAAAGGCAAGGACTCTCTGTCTCCCTCTCTTTCTCTCTATGAAAATTGAGCAGGTCTAAAAATCTAAGCAGCCAACAGACATAGGCCTCTGTTAGTTCTTCAAAGTAGTAAAGGTAATTGGCTAAGCAGAAATCTGAAAATGACAGGTAAAGATGGTCCCCAAACTTCTCAGACTATAAAACAAGAAGCAAAAGCATCAACCCCTTCAGCTTTAGTGCCTGCAGTTACATTTCTTTGGGATACTCGAAAATTACTTTAGCTCAAAACTGTGTCATAATCTCTCTTATTGCCACTGAACAACTGCTCCTAAAATGTTAAAATGTACTGTAAAAAGTAGAGCAAAAGTGGGCAATCTTTTGCACACTCCCAGGATTTAAGATTTTGCTTACTAGTGAATCTGTAAGCAAATGGGAATATCTAAATTTTTCCTGTTAGGTTAAATGATCAGGCTGAGGCACAGTGATGTTTAAAAGACACTGATATATCACAATCTAAGAGAAAATTAAAAATGGGGTTCTTGTTTGTTGGAATTAGCCCTCAGAGGCACACTCTGCCCTCATAGATTAAAGTGTCTGGATAATCTGAAACTTGTCAGCAAATTTAAATGAAGAAGGGAGGAAAAAATGAAAGCAAGAAAAAACCCCGTTAGCAAGATGAAGCTGATAGCCTGTTATCACAGTACACAGTAAGTAGTCAAAGGAAGCAGAAAAGTATGCATGGAATAAGAGAGCTATTCTTCCCCTCTCCCCTTGTCATCCTTGTATATTTTCAAATTTACCCTTCCATTTTACATAAATTTCCTCACCCAATAAACCAAATATATATATATATATATATATATATATATATATATTATATATATATATATTTATTTTATTTTATTAATTAATATATTTATTTTTTAAAATTTATATTTTTTGGCTCTTTATATATATATAAAAAAATTAAATTTTAATTTTTGTGATTATTTTTTAATTTATTTAACACTACTTATGTATTATAAAAAAATTATACTTAAAAATATTTAAAAAATAGTAGCACATTCTTTAGGTTTGTACGATGAATGTTCCCACCACCACATTACGAATCCTAAAAATATATATTTTTTCTAATATACATGTGAACATTTTTATAATACATAAATATTGTTAATTAAATTAAAAATGAATCAAAAAAATTAAATGAATAAATACGAAATTTGTAATATTATTAAACAAATAAAAAATAATATATATTTATAAAGAACAAAAAAATTAAATTTAACAAAAATAGAAAAAAAAATTATAAAATAAAAAAAATAATTAATAAAATGAAATAAGTATATATATTATTTTTAAATTAATATATATATATAGAATTTTTGGCAAATTGTGGTATATATATTGGGGAGAATTGTTGATAGGGGTGGCAAAACGAATAAACGAATCGAATTCGTGACGAATGTTGGAATGTATGCCCTAAAGCTACATGTGATGTAAACGGTTTTATATGTTTTGAAATAAAACAATGCATTATTCATTTATCAAATTGTTTGTTTAATTTTCGCATGTTATATATATCATTTTAAATACCCTAGATTGCTTATGTACCTTCAGACTTAGTGTATGAGTGTCATACACAAGAGGATTTAAATATGAAAATAATCTTAAATAGTCCATAGAGAGCAAACAAAATGGGTACTTTGTTTGTGGTTTATCTATAGCTGCGGTTCATTCTATATTTGTAGGCGATCTTGATCTGGATCGTCCATGTAGAGACATGAGAATGGAGGCACCTTGTATGATGCGATCATATAGGAATGGACCCAGATGGAGATGACATTATTATAATATCTGTTTAAACTAAGAAAGTCATTTCGATCTACTAGATGGTCATATATAGATTGATCTTAATCCTGAGTGTACTACGAACTCTTGCTTAGCAGGCTATGTCCTTTGATTTACAAAGGTGAGGTTGGTGTAGCAGTCCCGACCAATAGCTACGTACTTTGGGGACATAGTTTGTTTTGTAGCTGGGAACGTTTTGCATAGACATGGAGTTCACTCCTTCTTGCGAGAAGTAGATGAGTATCTTTCTTAAGGGTTGATTCGGTACTTGAACGATTTGAGCGCTCAAGTCTCTCTATTACGAATAGAAAGATTAAAATTCATAATAGTTATGAATAAATCGTTCATTAGAGAATCAATGGTACTTAAAGTAAAAATAATTAGAGGGGTATAACGGACACTATGACCCGGCTCTAATTACGAGATACTCGTGAAGGGTCAATTCGTATGTAATGACTATATCGATGGACAACGACTTAGTTCGGCTTAATATATCATCTGCGGCAACGAGAGTTCAACTTCGGGTTTTAGTGGAATAACCCGAAGTTAATAATTCGGAATATTTAATTAAGAGCTTAATTAATATTTCGAGATTATTGGAGCTCGGAACCGTAGGTCCATTTGGTCCATTTGCTAGCTCGATTTACTATAACAGATTTAGTATAATTGGATAGTCCAATTATATACTCACAAAGGTATAAATATTATTAATATGATTAATAATATTATTTGTCACACTTATAACTATATATTAAAAGTTAATATATGATTATATAATAAATGATTATATGATAATTATTTATTGTTAGTAATTAAATTATATATGATATAATTTAATGAAGGCTAATATTGGAATTCCAAATTTGGGTTTTGGAAACTTTTGAATTAAATTTGGAAGTTACACATTTATGAAAGTTGGTAACTCTTTAATTTTGTAACATATATTTCAATTATGGAATTGAATACCTAATGCTACAAAATTTATCTATTATTCCTTGTAGTGGCCGAATTCCTCAAGCCATTAGGGGATTGATTTGTTTGTTTTGGAAACAAATAAAATCCTTGGCATTAATTTGGAAATTGTGATTTTCAAATTTGTTAATTGCTTATTTAATTTTGTAACATCTTTTCAATAATGGTAATTGAATATTGATGTTGAAAAAAAATTAAAAGAACCCTAGCTTGGCCGAATTTGACATAGGTGGGAGGGAAGTGGTTGATTTGTTTTATGAAACAAATTACCCTAAGTATAAAAAGAAAATATATATTTTTTTTTTCTACTCCATGATTTTCCAAACCCTAGCCACCTTCTTCTTCTCCATTCTCTCAAAAGTTGAGAAACAATATTGAAGAACAAGAATAAGAAAAATATTATTAGTGTGTGATTAAATCTCTAAAACGTTTAGGGATTTGTTTGTGTGTGTAGCCCACACTATTTTCCGTTGGTAACGAGACATAGCTCGGAAGATCTTGTGGCGTTGAACAAAACTCATTATTCTCTTCATCTACCACTCACGGCATTGGGACAGTTTCATTGCCCATTGTCGTGAATCATTTGCTTGATTAGGGGTTCGATTTTGTTTTGTTTTAATTCGTTTTTTGGGAAACACCTTGGGGACTTTTTGGGACTGAGTTAGGATTGTTTTTGAGTGGAAAAATCAGACATATATCACCCTTGCAGTTCACGCAATTCAGTGGGTGATTTGTGTGCAGTTCGGTTGTGTAACTGGTCCAAAACAGTCCATTATTTCACTGCAGTTCGGGGGTTGCTCGGGGACTGTTTTGGGCGCATTCTGGGGCTGAGATCTTGTCCGAAACAGAAGCAAAACTTCAGTATATGTGCTGGTTCCATTCGGCTTTAAGGAAGGGAAAGCAGAAAAAAATTTCAAGGTCGATCCGTGTGCCTAATCGCTTCCGCTGCGCAAGGAAAGCGTTTCCTACAACGAATACTAAACGAATCGAATCATAATGTACTAAATTCGATTCGTTTAATAAACGAATCCTGATATTATGATTCAGATTCGATTCGTTTAAATAAAATTAAACGAATCGAATCACATTTAATATTCGAATTCGATTCGTTTATTAAACGAATCATGATATTATGATTCAGATTCGATTCGTTTAATAAACGAATATTCATATTCGATTCGTTTATTCGTTTAAATAAAATTAAACAAATCGAATCGAATTTAATATTCGTTTAAAAATGAATATTCGTATTCGATTCGTTTATTCGTTTATTCAATTAATCAAAATTAAAAATCAATAGCAAATTCATTATTATAAATTAAAAAGCCTTACAACAATACATGCTCCAATTTCAGATTTCAAATTATATATCATTACATAATAATAATTAAAATCCATTGCAACATTATTGTTGCTTTAGAGAGACTGTTTTCTTGTTGCCACCATTCTTGTTGCCACCATTCTTGCAAAATGTAAAGTTGACATGAAAACACAGAAGCATTATGTTGAAGTTGAAGTGTCTTCAGGTACTTGATGGCCTCATCAAGCATGAAAGCTTTGTCCACCTGATGCAAAAATGAGAACGTCGAAAGAAATTAACATACAAATTTAGAAAGTCTTCAGTGGTTCTGTCCTTTCATGTTAGTAAAAGCCAGCAAACATTCAGATTAAAGTTGAAGTTAAAGATTTTGATTCAAGAAAAAAGATTCTATGATTTAGAAAGAACCGGTCACGTCCACCAATGATTGATAGGCCATTCCCCCCCTATCCGTCTCTTGATCCCTCATTCCACTAATCCGTTTTACTTGTTACTGATTCATTCAAGGCATAGACTCCCCACTTCTTTGTCTTATTAGCGCAGGTGTTCGAACCGCTGAACTTAAGACTCGAGTCTTGGCTTTAGGAGATTCTTTGGAATGTTTTTGGTAGTGTTCTGGTTTATGATTGACAGCTTCATTCCGAACATTTCGAATCGCTGTTCCATACTAAGGCTAAGGGGATTTCCGTCAGAATGTCCACTTTTGACTCCAGGACTCTGAGCTGAGCTGATAGTCCTTTCGCAGAAGTGATGTTTCAATGGTGGACAAAACGACTTCTTCATATAATGGTTTGGTTTCTGAGGGACCCTCTTTCTCTTTGAAGTTTTGGGACGGGTCTCAGTCCCAGTGCGTATGGCTGATCATCCTCTCGGACCAGTTACTGATCATCGCCCCACCAACTAGTTAAGAAGACTATAGCCTCCTCGGGGCCTTAAGGGAATTTCTTTCTCTCTACTTTCGGGTCTTCATTGATCAATGCATTTCACCATTTGATCCAAAACCTAAGTAAGAGATTCCACGAAGCAAGTGGTTTTTATAATTGTCCATCATCAACATCATACATTTGACCATATGGGTAGACACTTTCCGTACCCTAGGTCAATAGGTGGGGATACAGTGAGGCGATGGACTGTATCATATGTAAATCGCATACAGAATGGGTATATATATCTTTCCTTCTTATTTGAGGGCATTGGCATGTTGCTAAATGTCAACCTTGGTCATTGAAATCGAACGACCATCTGATCGGAGGATAATTTATGTTCGATTAAATTATCACGATTCATTTCATGTCCAACTTGAGAGGAACCCAAAAGGTCACACACAACAAAGTCGAAATCAATGGTTAACAGTGCACAGTACATATTTAACAACATATATGATTGATGTAGGAATTGTTCATAAATGGTTCAATATGTTTAATTATTGAACATATCATTTATGAGGTTCCATAGTGGCTTAGGGATTGGTGAATGACGATAGGGGCACTTTGGGAGTTGGAATAAAAAAAAATGCTATTCACGTGAAGGAGTTGTATGCAACTTCCGTTCATACCGTGAGATTCCAAGTGTCATGTGCCTTATTCCAAATAAGGTATAAGGAAGGATCTGTTAGTGGACATGTGCTTAAGATGATTGGCCACATTGAAAAATTGGCCAACCTCGGGTTCATCATAGATAATGAGATATGTCAGAATCTAATTCTTCAGTCCTTACCAAAAGAATTCTCTAACTTTATTATGCAGTTTCATTTGTCTGATAAAGAAGCTACTTTAGCAGAATTGCACAATCTGATAAAGCAAGTAGAGAATGACTTGAAACCAGAGCTTAAAACCTCCGTCATGCTTACGGGTACGGACCTGAAGCCACGAGGCCCAAAGAAAAATAAGGGCAAGGCCAACGCTCCAGATCACCTAAAGCCCAATGGTAAGGTGGAGAAGAAAAAAGGAAAGGGGAAATGTTTCTTTTGTGGAAAGAATGGTCATTGGAAGAAAGACTGAAGATCCTTGAAAGCCAAGGAAGCTAGGGAAGCCCAAGAGGCCAAGAATCCCAATGCTTCAGGTATGTTGTATATGATTGAACTATATTCTCAAAACTCTGAACCTTCTACTTGGGTGCTTGACACCGGTTGTGGGACTCACTTGTGTAACAATGTGCAGGGCCTGAGAAACAGTAGGAGACTCCATCATGGGGAGGTTGACTTACGCATGGGTAATGGAGCAAAACTGGCTGCATTGTGCGTGTGGACTTATTCATTAGTTTTACCGAATGGTTTAGTTTTAGACTTAGAAGATTGTGTTTATGTACATTCTCTAGTAAAGAACATCATTTCAATTTAGTCTTTATGTAATAAAGGCTTTTCATGCCTAATAAGTTGTAATGAATGTTCTATTTATTTCAATGGAATAAAATATGGAGATGGTATTTTGAATAATGGTATCTATGTCTTACAAACTAACAAATAATGTTCAACCTCTAATATATACAACGTTAACTCGAATAATCTCAATGAATCACTTCTATGGCACAGTCGCTTAGGTCATATCAATGAAACAAGATTAACTAAGCTACATAAGGATGGGTATTTCAGACCCTTCAAATATGAACCTTATGGAACTTGTGAGTCTTGTTTACTTGGTAAAATGACCAAATTACCCTTCAAAGGTAAATGACAGCGTGCAGCGGAGACATTAGAACTCATACACTCTGATGTATGCAGACCAATGTCAGTCACCGCTAGAGGTGGATTCTCCTACTTCATTACCTTTATCGATGATCACTCACGATATGGGTATTTGTACCTTATGCGATACAAATCTGAAGCCTTTGGGAAATTCAAAGACTTCAAAGCTGAAGTAGAAAACCAGCTTAATAAAAGTATTAAGTCTTTAAGGTCTGACCGAGGTGGTGAATACTTAAGCAACGAATTTCAAGATTACTTGAGAGAAAATGGCATTGTTTCCCAGTGGACTCCTCCGGGAAATCCACAACATAATTGGGTCTCCGAAAGGAGAAATCGGACATTATTATATATGGTCCGATCAATGATGCCAAACATGGATCTACCTCTTTCATTTTGGGGTCTTGCTTTAGAAAATGCAACACTACTACTAAACCAAGTTCCTTCTAAGATTGTTAGTCAAACACCATATGAGTTATGGTCTGGGAAACGTCCTAATCTTAGTTATCTAAGAGTTTGGGGATGTGACGCATATGTCAAGCTCACAAAAACTAACAAATTGGATGATAGGGTAGTTAAATGTAAGTTTGTAGGATATGCCTTGAACTCAAGAGCATACGTGTTCTACATCCCAAATGAATAAAGAACATTTGTCTCACGAAATGCTAAATTTCTAGAGAATGAATTCATTCTCAAGAAATATAGTGGGAGTAGACTTGACCTTGATGAGGTACGAGAAGAACAAACTAACATAGAACTGAACCCCAGGCCCCTCAAAAGGGCAGCGACGGAACAACCACAAGGTTATGAACTCGGAAGGTCTGGTAGGGAAAGACATGAGCCTGAAAGATATGGTTTCCATATTGATGAGGAACATGATCAGGTCATTGATAATGACGATCCCACCAGTTATGACGAAGCAATGTGTGACATTGATTCAGTCAAGTGGCTTGAGGGCATGAAATCCGAAATAGACTCTATATATTAGAATCAAGTCTGTGACTTGGTAGATGCACCTGAAGGGATAAAACCAATAGGCTGCAAGTGGATTTACAAGCGTAAAACTGATGCAGAAGGCAACATCCAAGCCTATAAGGCTAGGTTGGTGGCGAAAGATTATAGACAAATCCAAGGAATTGACTATGAGGAAACCTTCTCGCCTGTTGCAATGATAAAGTCCATTCGAATTTTACTGGCACTAGCTGCACACTTTGATTATGAGATTTGGCAGATGGATGTCAAAATAGCTTTCCTTAATGGGAACCTCGTAGAGGAAGTCTATATGACACAACCTGAGGGGTTTGCATCCAAGGATGATCATAATAAAGTATGCAAGCTTAAACGATCCATTTATGGACTCAAACAAGCCTCCAGAAGTTGGAATAGACGATTTGATGAGACAATCAAAGAATTTGACTTCATCAAAAATGTAGACGAGCCTTGTGTTTACAGGAAGTAGTGGGAGTGATGTTGTATTTCTTGTATTATATGTCGATGACATATTAATCATCGGTAATGATATTCCCATGATGCAAGCCACCAAGCAATGGTTATCTCAGAATTTCTCCATGAAAGATTTGGGAGAAGTAGCCTACATTCTCGGTATTAAGATCTACCGTGATAGATCTAAGAGGTTGTTAGGACTTTCTCAATCTACGTACATAGATAAAGTTTTGAAAAGATTCAAAATGGAAGATTCCAAAAGAGGTAATTTACCTACTTGTCATGAAATCAAATTATCTAAGGTGCAATGTCCACATACTCCTTCAGATAGAGAGCGTATGAGTAGGATCAATTATGATTCAGCAATAGGATCGATCATGTACGCCATGCTATGTATAAGACCTGATGTCTCTTATGCTCTTAACATAACAAGCAGGTATCAGGCAAATCCTGGTGAGCAACACTGGGCAGCTGTCAAAACACTCCTCAAGTATCTAAGAAGAACTAAGGATGTGTTTTTGACATACGGAGACTGTTCTGAGATAAAAGTCATTGGTTAATGTGATGCGAGCTTTCAGACCGATAAGGATGACAGCATATCGAAAACATGATATCTGTTTACTTTGAATGGCGGTGCTGTCAGTTGGAAAAGATCAAAGCAGTCAACTACAGCGGACTCCACCACTGAAGCCAAGTATATTGCAGCATATGAGGCAACTAAAGAAGCAGTCTGGATAAAGAAGTTCATCACGAAACTAGAAGTGCTTCCTGCGATAAAGAATGGCATCACGATGTACTGTGACAATACGGGCGCCATTTCTCAATCAAATGAACCAAGGTCCCACCAGAAATCCAAGCATGTACTCAGGCGATTTCATCTCATCAGGGAGATTGTTGAGGGAAAAGAAGTTATTATAGAGAAAATACCCACAGAAGATAATCTTGCAGATTCTCTGACTAAAGGGTTGACTCAACAAAAGCATGATAGGCACACCCGAGAGTATGGTGTCCAGATTCATACTAGTTGGCTATAGTGCAAGTGGGAGATTGTTAGGGATATGACTTATACCCAACTTGTGGATGGGCTATATGTACATGTATTTGTAATATTTTCATTAATTAATAAAATGGCAATCTTTATTATACGTGTCTTACATAACTTATATGAATCATCAACACTGTAATAAAGCCCTTGGAGTAATAAGATGATGGCTTCCACGCCTTATTAGAATCATTACTCTTAAATGTTCATAGTCATAGTTTTGTGAATAATCTGGGCGTTCACAAAGCGGAGAGACTAGCATGATGATATGATCTGCCCTTAAGTGGGGTAGCCGATCTCATAGGCTACTAGCAGAGATCCGTCCGCATGGTGTATCACATGGATGCATGAGTTGCTTGTGTCCATCGAACTGACCGCTGAAAGTTTTCATATGGAGTGTTTATCCCATGTGTCTGTGAGAACTTTCATGTATCGATTATATGACTAGTCTTTAGACTTGAGGTCTTTACAATCTTATGTGTGGATCAAATAACTTTGACATTCTCCTTCCCCGGTTCAAAAGATCTGGTCATAAGGGTATGATTGGGTCATTTGTTGAAACACATGAAGTTTGTAAAGATACAACAGAGAATTGCCACTCTCTCGGATAATATTTTCTTATAAGAGTAGTATTCCAGTTCGCAGGTTGATATGTGTGATCAGTGCTTGAGACTGTGGCCACAGCGGAGGAATCATGTGAGATTCTTGGGTTAACACGATTCATGACACTATCAACATCATACCTTTGACCATATAGGTAGACATTTTCCGTACCCTAGGTCAATAGGTGGGGATACAATGAGGCGAGAGACTGTATCATATGTAAATCGCATACAGAATGGGTATATATATCTTTCCTTCTCATTTGAGGGCATTGGCATGTTGGTAGATGTCAACCTTGGTCATTGAAATCGAACTACCATCTGATCGGAGGATAATTTATGTTCGATTAAATTATCACGATTCATTTCATGTCCAACTTGAGGGGAACCCAAAAGGTCACACACAACAAAGTCGAAATCAATGGTTAATAGTGCACAGTACATATTTAACAGCATATATGATTGTTGTACGAATTGTTCATAAATGGTTCAATATGTTTAATTATTGAACAGATCATTTATGAGGTTCCATAGTGGCTTAGGGATTGGTGAATGACGATAGGGGCACTTTTGGAGTTGGAATAAAAAAAAATACTATTCACGTGAATAGTACCGTGTGAATAGTACCTCGTGAATAGTAATTTTTTTGTTATTTTTGTTATTTGTTTTGAATTCCAATTCGGCCCAAACTCTTATTAGGGTTTTATAATCTCATTAAACCACTAAATTAAGATCCAATGGCTAAGATTAAATTGGCTTTTATCCCACATCAGATTCTTAATTAATTTTGTTGTCTTTGGAGCACTATATAAACCCAAAGAATTCTTCAAAAAATTTTGCACCAAACCTTTCAAATCTTGGGTTTATATAAATGAGCAACTCTAAATTTTTAAGAGTAAGCCACTGATTTTGAGGATCCTTAAGTCTAATTGACTAGAGGAACCTCGAGTCAAAAGTTTTGAGGTATTTGCCTAGGCTAGCACCAAGGACAAAATACCCGTGCACTCAAGGCGTAGTCTTGTCGTTGAGTTTTGGCTTTGGTGTGTGCATCTTTGGAGGACACACACTTGGCTGGCTCTTTGGAACGTAGAAGAGCTTGCTGAGTTCGAGAAAAGCTTGTAGATTGGAGGGAGGACTGGAGGAGTCCATGGTTCAAGTAAGTCTTTTTCTTTCTTTATTTTAATTAGAGTACTTATGATAGTTAGCATATTTAAGTTTATGTTATTTGCATGTTTTATGAGTTTTATGCTTAGAATATATATAGTAACATGCTTAGGCTTGTAGAATAATCAAAACAAATGGGTCTTGGGCAAAAGGAAAACACATCATAATTTTAATAATTTTTTTTTCCGCTACGCACTCGCGGCCCCTTTCCCAATATTTTACTTAATATTTTGTATAGTTTCTCAAGTTTTGTGAATATTTTGATATGTTTTGTGTTATTTTATAGATTAATAAGATTTCAGGACTTAATGGAATCAAATCAGGGCTAAAACGGTGAAAAATAGACAAAAAGGGCAAAAATGGAATTTCGTGTCGCGACGCGCACACCCTATACGTCGCGACGCACCTCAATTATTATGCCGTCGACACTCGTCATCGCCACGTCAACACGTGTGTCATCATCATGTCATCATGACATAAGCACAATAATTCAGTCTGCCGACACGCGTCATTCCTGACGTCAGCTGCCGACAACCGCGTGCCACGTGTCAACATCTCGTCAAGCATCGGCGCGCGTCGAGACGCGCAGAGCCAAATTTTGCCTATAAATTGAGGCCGATTTCATTTGAAAAATTCATACTTTCTTCTGGGGATTTCCTTAAGAAAACTAAGAAGATAGTATCTTGTTTGTGTATTTACAGCTTTCTTGTATTTAATTTTTATTTTTAGCAATAAATCTTTCTTTGTTTTACTTTAAAGTATGACTAGGTAACTTCTTTCTGCTGGGGTGAAAGGTAAAGCTTTTATTATTATAATTTAGAATAATCTCCCTTAGTTATAATATATAAATTATCTTAAAATCTGATTTAATGGGATACCGCCTTTATGGTCGGTTGGAATTAATTAAAATCTGACTTAATCAAGATACCGCCTATATGGTCGGTTGGTAATATAACGCAGATTTATATATTATAATAAGAGAGATTTCTAAATTAGAAGTAATAAAAGTGGATCCCCTAACCCCATCATTTTATTTTTTTGTTAATTTTACCTTTTTAATTTTCAATTAGTTGCATAATATTTTCTTTATTTATGTCTTTAATAATCTTAGATATGTGTTGTAACTAAATACCGTATCTAGGGTTGTGATGAATTCCAATATCACCGGTTTATAAGTTGGTTATTTTGTGTATTGGGTAATATATTGGTTTATTTATTGAGTCTTAATCTTAATACTTCTTATTAATTGGCCACTAATAAGATTGATATGGTAAACTTAAAATGAACTTGACAAAGGGATTTTAGGTTTTAGCATTAGACTCAATAGCTCACGATCTCACCTTATGGTAAATTTCACTTAAGGTAGATTTCCTTCCAGGATAGACATATACTTGTCGGATGGGGGTAGCCACAATTGGAACTTAATCTTAATGAATTCAGGTAACTTGGTTAACATAGACATATGATTAATTGGGTTACTTTGGGTGTTTACATCTGACCATCGACAGAGGCTTTTGCATATTTTTGTGTTCCAAGTTAATAAACCGATATATTGCACAAACATTAGATAATCACTTCATCTTTAAAAGATATTGGAAGGATTCACAACCCTAGATAGCTTTATAATATTGATTTTTCTTTTAAATTACTTTCGCACTGTTTTAATTACTTGTCTTTAGTAAACATCACCAATCAAACAACAATCAAATCAATTAGATACGCGTAGACATTTAGCTTCATAAATTGATAGAATAGTATTAAGTCCTCGCGGGATCGATACATTTTATACTACTTGAGCGATACGTGCACTTGCGTTACGTGTGTAATTTCACCGATCAAGTTTTTGGCGCCGTTGTCGGGCACTTAGTTATCTTTTACTATTAATTTTTGGGTTAGATACTTTACTTGTGTCTAATTTGTTTTTACTTATTAGTTTTGTTTTCTTGTGTTTCAGGTTCTCAGACACTACATGAGAAGAAGCAGAAGCTTCGAAATCCGTCCGCTTGACCCAAAAATTGAAAGAACTATCAGACAGTTGATGAGGGAAATGCGAGAAGGTCAAGAAGCACTGATCAACATAAACAATCAAGAACCTGAACCTTTGGAAGTTGCACCACCAAGTCCCATTCGAGACAAAACAATTCTGGTGGTTGACGGTTTCATATCATGCATTGTACTTCCTCTCTTACCAGTAAATGCGTGTGACATCAAAACATGCATTCATATGATACAGAAATCAGTCCAATTTGGGGGAAGTGCAACTGAAGATCCTAATACCCACATCCGTAACTTCTTGGAAGTTTGTGGCATATTCAATTTCAACCGAGTGGTAGAAGAAGCGATAAGACTACGTGTGTTCCTATATTCTCTGAAAGACAGAGCTAAAGCTTGGCTCCATTCACTACCAGCAAGTTCCATCACAACTTGGAACACTCTTGCCACCAAATTCCTTGCAAAATATTTCCCCCAGCCAGAACAGCGAAGCTGAGGAACGACATCACTTCCTTTGTGCAACATGACTCAGAATCCCTCTGCGAAGCATGGGAAAGATACAAGGAATTTCTGTGAAAATATCCTCACCATGAGATTACAAAGTGGCTACAAGTCCAAACCTTCTACAATGGACTTTCTGGACTAATGAGAACCACAATAGATGCTGCTGCTGGATGAGCTTTAATGGTAAAAGGAGAAGATAAGCTTGTGACTTAATTGAAGAAATGGCCAACAATAATTCATTGTGGCCAACATAAATGAGCATGATCCAATGAATAGCAGGAATCTACGAAGTATGAGCCAACACGCAATGAATGCCAAGCTGGATCATATATGCAAATTCTTGGAAACTCTTAGCATGCAGGGTAATGCTGGATCCACAAGTTCACTATATGGAGGAGCACCAGAGGCAGAATCTTAAAACCAACATGATGAGACTGCGAACAATGTCAGCAATTTCAACAGACAGGAAAACAATCCATATTCCAATACCTATAACCTAGGTTGGAGGAACCATCCCAATTTCGCATGGAGCAACACTGCAGGGCAAAGGAACAATCCACTACCAGGATTTCAACAACAGAATAAAGGCAAGGAATATGAAAAGAAGCCAGGAATAGAAGATTTGCTTGCAGAGATGTTGAAAAAGCAAGAAGCTAAATACGATGCTATGTTTCAAAGCCAATCAGCTTCTATAAAGGCACTGGAAAATCAATTGGGACCACTGGCCAATGCTCAGAGTTACAGACCGCAAGGTACCCTTCCTAGCAACACAGAACCAAATCTAAGGAACAAAGAGAATGAGCAATGTCATGTCATCACTTTGAAAAGCGGCACTGAAATCAACAAAGATATTGGAGTCAAAGCAACTACTAAGATGTTCCAAAAGAAAGCAGCGAAGCAGATCCACTGATGGAGGAAAAATAGGCAAAAGAAAATGATCAAGAAAGATTTACTCCACCTCCACCTTTTCCACAGCGTCTCCAGAAACATTTACTAGACAAGCAATTTGCTCGATTCCTGGAGATCTTCAAAAAGCTGCATATCAACATTCCATTTGGAGAACCATTGGAACAAATGCCCAGCTATGTTAAATTCATGAAAGACATTTTGTCACGAAAGCGAAGATTGGGAGATTATGAGACTGTAGTATTGACAGAAGAATGCAGCGCCATCATTCAGATGAAGCTTCCCCAAAAGTTGAAAGATCCTGGCAGTTTCACCATCCCTTGCACCATATGAGAACAATACTTCGGTAAGGCTTTGTGTGATTTAGGTGCTAGTATTAACTTGATGTCTTTGTCTATTTACAGGAAACTGCAGATTGGAGAAGCAAAGCCCACCTCAGTCACTCTGTAACTTGCTGATAGATCGCTCACATTTCCTAGAGGTGTAGTGGAAGATGTATTGGTCAAAGTCGACAAATTCATTTTCCCAGTAGATTTCATTGTCCTTGACATGGAAGAAGACAAAGACGTGCCATTAAGGTCGAACCATTATTGATGTATAAAAAGGTGAACTAACCATTAGGGTACATGACCAAGAAGTAACATTCAATGTTTTCAAAGCCATGAAATTCCCGAATGATGAAAAGGAGGAGGAATGTTTCAGACTTGATGTAATAGATAGTATCATCCAGAACACATATGCAATGCAACTTTCCACAGACAAACTTGAAGCATGCATCACCAACATGACTGACAAAGAACTAGATGATGAGATTCTGGAATGTATCAACTATCTTGATGGAGCCTCTCGTTTCATATTGACACCACAAGTGGAAAGTTTGGAATTACCGAAAAAGTAGCGAATCAAGCCCTCGATTGAAGAACCACCACAACTAGAACTAAGCCGCTTCCAAGCCAT
The DNA here is from genome assembly GCA_019454045.1 of Zanthoxylum bungeanum. Lineage (NCBI taxonomy): Eukaryota > Viridiplantae > Streptophyta > Magnoliopsida > Sapindales > Rutaceae > Zanthoxylum > Zanthoxylum bungeanum. Next base: position 393,340 of record SKCR01023804.1, read on the forward strand.
CTCAGGTATGCATATTTGGAAAACTCTTCTGATTTACCTGTGATTATTTCTTCGTCGCTAACATTGGCACAAGAAGATAAGTTGTTGAGAGTGTTACGTGAGCACAAAATAGCTATTTGCTGGACTATTGCAGACATTCGAGGCATCAGTCCATCATTTTGCATGAACAAAATTCTGATGAACGACGAGTAAAAATCCACAGTGGAGCATCAACAGAGACTGAATCCAATCATGAGAGAAGTTGTAAAGAAAGAAATTATCAAATGGTTGGACGTAGACATCATTTACCCCATCTCTGACAGCAGTTGGGTAAGTCCTATGCAATGTGTACCCAAGAAATGAGGAATGATTGTAGTCATAAATGAAAAGAATGAGCTGATTCCAACAAGGACAGTGACTGGATGGAGAGTATGCATGGACTACAGAAAGCTGAACAAAGCAACATGTAAGGATCATTTTCCGCTACCATTCATTGACCAGATGCTAGACAGATTGGCGGGACATGAATTCTACTGTTTTCTGGACGGATACTCAAGATACGATCAGATTGTCATTGCCCCAAAAGATCAGGAGAAAACCATTTTTACATACCCGTATGGTACTTTTTCTTTCCGCAGGATGCCATTTAGACTCTGTAATGCTCCTGCCATATTTCAACGTTGCATGATGGCTATCTTTTCAGACATGATAGAATAAAACATGGAAGTCTTCATGGATGACTTCTCAGTATTTGAAGACTAGTTCAACCACTGATTGTAAAATCTGGAAAAAGTGTTACAAAGATGTGAAGATACCAACCTGGTACACAACTGTGAGAAATGCCACTTCATGGTACAAGAAGACATTATCTTGGGACATCGGATCTCACAGAAGGGAATCGAGGTAGACAAAGAAAAAATCAAGACGATAGAAAAATTACCTCCACCATCATCTGTCAAAGGGATTCGAAGTTTTCTCGAGCATGCAGGATTTTACAGGAGATTTATCAAAGACTTCTCCAAGATTGCTAAACCTCTGTGCAATCTGCTGGAGAAAGATGTGCCTTTCAATTTCACCAAAGAATGCCACCATGCTTTTGAGATCTTAAAACAAAAATTGATCTCTGCCCCTATCATAGTAGCACCAGACTGGACGCTCCCATTTGAAGTGATGTGTGATGCTAGTGATTTTGCTATAGGTGCAGTTTTGGGACAACGCAAAGCAAAATTTTTTCACATCATCTACAATGCCAGTAAAACTCTGAATGAAGCATAACTCAACTACAAAACAATTGAAAATGAGTTGTTTGCAATTGTGTTTGCTTTTGATAAATTCCGCTCCTATTTGCTGGGTCCCAAAGTGGTGGTCTACACAGATCATTCAGCAATCAAATACATGATCGAAAAGAAAGATGCCGAGCCCAGATTGATCCGTTGGGTGCTTCTACTACAATAATTTGATGTGGATATCCGAGACAGGAAAGTGACAGAAAATCAAGTGGTAAATCACTTGTCAAGGCTCGAAAATGGAGGTACAACTGGCAATGAACTGACAATCAAAGAAACTTTTCTAGATGAATAGTTATTTGCCATCAAGCAGCAGGAAATCCCTTGGTATACTGACTATGTAAACTTTATAGTGTCAGGGAAATGGCCGTTGGAATGGACACATCGGCAATGAAATAAATTCTTCAAAGAAGTCAAGCACTATGTCTGGGATGAGCCGAACATATTCAAACGTTGTGCTGATCAATTATAGCGGCGTTGTATACCACAAGAGGAGGTCAAGAGTGTCCTGCAGCATTTTCATTCATCACCTTATGGTGGACACTTCAGCGGAGATAAAATTGCAGTCAAAGTCCTACAATCAGGTTTGTTCTGGCCCACTTTGTTTAAAGATGCTCACTTATTTATTCTTCAATGTGACAGGTGCCAAAGAACGGGAAATATTTCAAGGAGAAATGAAAGAACCTCTTCAAAGCATTCTTAAAGTGGAGATATTTGATGTATGGGGGATTGATTTTATGGGACCATTTGTTCCATCACTTGGAAACCTTTACATTTTGGTTGCAGTAGACTACGTCTCCAAATGGGTTGAAGCAACAACACTACCATCAAATGACTCCAAAGTGGTGTTAAAATTCCTTAAAAATAATATTTTCACTCGCTTCGGAACACCTCAGGCGATCATCAGTGATGGTGGCACTCACTTCTGCAACAGATACTTCGATGCACTCTTATCCAAATACGAAGTTACTCATAAAGTTGCCATTGCTTACCATCCGCAGTCAAGTGGGCAGGTTGAAGTTTCAAACAGAGAGATCAAAAGAATCTTGGAGAGAACCGTTGGATCAATAATGAGGGATTGGTCTACAAAACTAGATGACGCATTATAGGCCTACCAGACAGCTTACAAGACACTCATTGGTATGTCCCCATACCAAATGGTGTTTGGGAAAGCATGCTATCTTCCTATGGAGCTAGAACATAAAGCGTACTGGGCAATGAAAAAGCTAAATCTTGATCTACAAGCAGCAGAAGAGAAACGGCTCCACGAACTGAACGAATTGGAGGAATTCCGCCTTCATGCTTATGAAAATGCCAAACTGTACAAAGAAAAGACCAAAAAGTGGAATGATAAAAAAAATAATACGCAGACAACTGAAACCAGGGCAGCAGGTGTTGTTATACAATTCAAGATTGAAACTTTTCCCTGAGAAGCTAAAATCAAGGTGGTCAGGTCCATTTGTGATTAACCAAGTTTTACCATACGGAGCTGTTGAGCTGCATGATCCCAACTCCAATGACATATTCAAAGTTAATAGCCAGCGTGTCAATCACTATTGGGGAGAATCATTTGAGCGACAAAAAGAGAGTCTCACACTTGCAGATTCAGCCTAACATTCGGGCAGTCATGTCTAGCTGACGACGTTAAACTTAGCGCTAGCAGGGAGGCAACCTATGTAATTTGTGTATATATTAAGATTTGGTGTGTTTTATTTTTGTGTGTTTTAATTTTTATAGGAAAAGTCACAGACAGGATGGAAGATGCTCTCGCAAATCTTCACAAGCATTTTCCTTCTCTCCCTCAAATTCTCTGATGAAAGTCTACAAAACACGCATTGAAAGGATGAGATTTCTGATGATCAAAGGTATTCCTAGTGACATTCGTTGGATAATTGAAGCACGAGTCCGACTGGCAGTTGAGTCATCTGACTCTTTTATTTCATTTATGCATGGTTTAGGAAAAATCACATATGCTAAGAAAAGAAGAGCTAAATGATTAGGTGTTTGCTATAAATTTACACGTTGTACACGTAATACTCGTTGTCGTTCTTTAGGAATGGTGTCTGATAACCGCGAAGATAAAATAAAATTCATTAGGGATGGCATGAGTAAAGAGTCTTTAGATGATATATCATTGGCTCTTGAGACACATCCCAGTGGATATGTGTATCACGTAATTCGCATGTTACATATACAGTTTCGAAAAGAAAGACAACAATTAAGTCTCGGGAATCTGACTTTAAAAGACCTTGTTTGCCAATTTATAAGAAAATTGGATGGGAAGCTTGTCCCTGACACATAGATGTCATTCAAGCCGTTACCTTCTGTACATATTATTATTTCTTTATTTGTAACTAATAATTATTATTGGTTTTGTTATTTTCTTTTATTTTTGCTGACGGGATCCAGACTTTTTGACTTTCATGATTTATTTTACTGTTTAGCTAATATTTGTCATTTGGCAGGTACTAGTGCTATTATTACTCACCATTTTTCAGGATCTATAAATTAAGCTCGTCATTGCACTCTTGTAATCATCTAGATTTGAGAATGAAATATATATATATATATATATATAATGGAAGCAACTTCAAGAAGATGATTTGTTAACATCTATATGTTTTGCAGTACTAGCTCTGGTTCTAAACCAGAATTTGCTAAGGCAGCACAGGAATTGGGTAGAGTCATGGCTGAGAGGAATATGCACTTAGTATATGGCGGTGGCAATCTTGGACTAATGAGGTACGTTTCAAGGGCCGTACAGGAAGGAGGTAGTCAAGTTTTGGGAATCATCCCAAAACCTTTGGCAGAGGCGAATCTTATCGGACAATCAAACAGAGAGGAATGCATCATACCAGGTACGTCTGAATGACTTGTTGAAATGATTAATTGTGCTGATGCTTTTATTGCTTTGTCAGGTGGCTTGGGCACGATAGAGGAAATTTTCATAGTATTATCTTGGGTGAACTTGAACATACACCAGAAACCAATTGGACTATTTAATGTTGATGGATTTTATGACTTTCTTTGTGTGTTTCTTGAAGATGCCCGTAAAAATAGGTTTCTTTCAAAACCCTTGAAAGATACCATCTTCATTGCCAAAATAGCCAATGATTTAATTGACTAAATCTTAGCCTTTGAACCACATATTGATCATATTCTTTCCAAGATAAACTGGTCTGATAATGATCGTGGTAAGAAGGGTCGGATAAATCTGGATCTTAACCTTTAATTTTCTTTTTAAATGTACAATTTCGCGCTAACCAGGTATTTTCTTCTAAACTTTCTTCTTTTTTTAGACACTGGGGACAATGTCTCAATTAGGTTTGGGATTGGGAATAGTTGACTAGTATCTTTTTTTTTTTCGTTGTGTTGTTTTTGCTTGGTTTTTAGTCAAAAATTTAATAATAATAATAATAATGATAAAAAAAACTTTGATTTTTATGTTCTTAACTTGACTAATCAGATGGAATGGTGTTTGAGATAGCTGTGTAAGGAATTTCCACTCTGGAGACGTATCTCAACATATTTTGTAACAAGTTAATTTTGTTTATTTCCTTTTGAATTATTTAAATTTGTGAATTCTCCATAATACTGATTAAATTGGATCTTCATATGCTTAGTTGACAGATATTATCAACATGCATGGTAACATACGGACATGGGTTGTAAGTGAAAAGTTTGTAATATTTAGTGCTCTAGTTTATTGGAGGAAGCATCTGAAAGCAATGGAATAAAAAAAAAATTATGTATATAAATAATTAACCAAGCTTTTACTTAGTAATCGGGCGTCTTGCCTCAGTAAGCAGAGATTGTTCGCGTCAAATGGTAAAAACTTGTGTTAATAATAATAAAGTTTCTACTTAGTAACCGAACGTCTTACCTCAGTAAGCAGAGATTGTTCACGTCAAACGGTAGAACCTTTAAACATTTGAGATCCGAGTAATTAAGTCTGTAGGGGTGTTTTAACACCTAGTGTCCTAAGGCTAACTGACTTGGAAGTCACTGGTCCAAAGCTCGCTACATGGATTGAAGATGTTATTAAAAAAAAAATTCATTGCCAAAAAGGTGTGAATTTTGATATAACTTTATGACAAAAATATTACTCTCTTTTCAACTACACTTATGAATATTGTGGGCACAATGAATTGATTAATACCTTGTTGGTTGTGTATATGAATATTAACTTGGATAAGAATTTCACTTGCTTAGTCACTAACTTGTTTTGTGTGTTGATTGTACATTTGATTGACGTAACTTGTTTTTGGGTATTGTCGCTGTAAGTCCTCACGAGACTACAACTCGTACACTAGGGACACCTAGAGGTGTAAAGGCTTGTTGAATATGCTAAATACAACCATGATCCCAACGAAAGTGGCTTAATTTAATTTTATTTTAAAGTTGTTTATTGTATTTTATTTTGTTTGTTTTGCTCGAGGACTAGCAAAATGTTAGGTTTATGAGTGTGATAAGCGGAAAATATATCAATATTTACCGCCCATTTTACTTAACATTTTGTATAGTTTCTCGAATTTTATGAATATTTTGATGTGTTTTGTGTTATTTTGTAGATAAATAAGATTTCAGGACTTAATGGAATCAAATCAGGGCTAAAACGGTGAAAAACGGACAAAAAGGGCAAAAATGGAATTTCACATCGTGACACGCCTCAGTTACTATGTTGTCGTCACTCATCATCGTCACATCATCACCACGTCAGCACATGCGTCATCATCACGTCATCATGATGTCAGCACAATAATTCAGTCTGCCGACATGCGTCATTCCTTGCGTCAGCATGACTTCAGCTGCCGACAGTCGAGTGCTACGTGTTAACATCTCATCTAAGTCGTGTGCCACGTTTAAAGCATCAACGCGCGTCGTGACGCGCAGAGCCAAATTTTGCCTATAAATTGAGGCCGATTTCATTTGAAAAATTCATACTATCTTCTGGGGATTTCCTTAAGAATACTAAGAAGATAGTATCTTGTTTGTTTATTTACAGCTTTCTTGTATTTAATTTTTATTTTAAGCAATAAATATTTCTTTGTTTTACTTTAAAGTATGAGAAGGTAACTTCTTTCTGCTGGGGTGAAAGGTACATCTTTTATTATTATAATTTAGATTAATCTTCCTTAGTTATAATATATAAATTATCTTAAAACCTGACTTAATGGGATACCGTCTTTAGTGTCGGTTGGACTTAATTAAATTAATTTTAACCTGACTTAATTAGATACTACATTTATGGTCGGTTGGAATTAATTAAAAATCTGACTTAATTAGGCTACCGCCTATATGGTCGGTTGGTAATATAACGCAGATTATATATTATAATAAGAGAGATTTCTAAATTAGAAGTAATAAAAGTGGATCCCCTAATCCCAACATTTTATTTTATTATTAATTTTACCTTTTTAATTTTCAATTAGTTGTATAATGTTTTATTTATTTATGTCTTTAATAATCCTAGATATGTATTGTAACTAAATACCGTATCTAGAGTTGTGATGAATTCCAATATCACCGGTTTATCAGTTGGTTATTTTGTGTCTTGGGTAATATATTGGTTTATTTATTGAGTCTTAATTTTAATGCTTCTTATTAATTGGCTACTAATAAGATTGATATGGTAAACTTAAAATGAACTTGACAAAGAGATTTTAGGTTTCAGCCTTAGACTCAATAGCTCACGATCTCACCATAAGGTAAATTTCACTTAAGGTAGATTTCCTTCCAGGATAGACATATACTTTTCGGGCGGGGGTAGCCGCAATTGGAACTTAATCTTAATGAATTCAGGTAACTTGGTTAACATAGACGTATGATTAATTGTGTTACTTTGGGTGTTTACATCTCACCATCGATAAAGGCATTTGCATATTTTCGTGTTCCAGGTTAATAAACCGATATATTGCACACACATGAGATAATCACTTCATCTTTAAAAGATATTGGAATGATTCACAACCCTAGATAGCTTTATAATATTGATTTTTCCTTTAATTTACTTTCGCATTGTTTTAATTACTTGTCTGTAGTAAACATCACCAATAAAACAACAATCAAATCAATTAGATACCCGTAGATATTTAGCTTCATAAATTGATAGAATAGGTATTAAGTCCTCATGGGATCGATACATTTTATACTACTTGAGCGATGCGTGCACTTGCGTTACGTGTGTGATTTCACTGATCAGCTGGATAGTCCAGTACCGTTGGATATTGCTCCGGAGTCTACACCTGAAGAGAAAGAGACATTTCAAAAATGGAAGGATGATCTGAGAGTCAGATCACTCATTCTCTGTTCTATGTGTCCTAATCTAAAGAGGCAATATGTTGATATGTCTAACTCCTACAGTATTATAACTCAGCTTCGGGAGCTATTTCTGAACCAGGAGCAGACCCTGGTGTACAGAATCTCCGTGGAATTATTCCACGCTCATTTGGCTGACGGCAACCCAATGAGTCCACATGTCCTGCACATGATGGATCTTATTAAGCAGCTTCAAAAGTTTGAATTTCAGCTAAATGAGACATTGGGCAGGAATTTGATTCTTGGCTCACTCCCACTGGCATATTCCCAGTTCATTATATACTTCAACATGCATGGTATTCGTTGTTTCTACAGTCAGTTGCATATGATGCTTCAGACTGTTGAGGAGGACATCAAGAAGGGTGTGTCGACACTCATCTCAAAGTCATCTTTGCCTAGTTCTTCTTTTTTTCAAACTACGAGATCGGGCAAGAAGAAGAAGAAAAAGGAAAAGAAGATTGGTTCTGGTGTTCCACCCAAAGGAAATGTAGCCTAGCAAGTTGAAGAAGAAATCCGTTGAGGACAAGTGCCACCACTGTGGCAAAATTGGACATTGGAGGCGCAATTGTCCAGGCTACATAGCTTCCGTCAGACGAGAGAGAGCCTTCGCATCATGTATGTTTATTTTCCCTATCATTGATATCTCTTTGGTTTGTGAAGCCATTAGTTCTGGATGGGTTTTAGATTCTGCTAGTCCTACTCACATCTGCAATTCGTTGCAGGGGTTAAAGGTCAGTAGAATATTAAATCCAGGAGAGATGCAGCTGCATTTTGGGAATGAAGATTCTTTATCTGCAGCAGCCGTTGGCGAATACGAGATTCGTCTATCCAGAGACAGCATCATTTTGACAGATTGTGTTTTTGTGCCTGGTTGTGTAGCTAATATTATATCCCTGTTTGTATTAGATACAAATGGATATCATGTACATACTAAGAATCGTTCTATGTATATATATGATATGAATGATGTTTTGTTACATAAATGTTCAAATTCGCAAGGTCATTATACTTTTCATGCCATTAGATATATTTATGAAATTGGTGATAATAAACGTAAAAGATCTGAAATAACTGATACTGAATTATGACATATGTGGTTAGGTCATATAGGTGTACGACGTCTGACCTAGTTGGTTAAGAATGGTTTGATTGAGAATCTAACCGTACAATCTTTTCCAACTTGTGAATCTTGTATTCAGGGTAAAATGACCAAAGCCTCATTCACTGGTATCGGACATCGGGCCACTGAATTATTGGAGCTCCTACATAGTGATGTATGTGGTCTTATAAGTCACACTGCTCATAGTGGTTTTTCTTACTTCGTAACTTTTACCGATGATTTGTTACAGTATGGTTATGTTTATTTGATGAAACATAAATCAGAAACCTTTGAAAAGTTCAAAGAATTTCGAAACGAAGTAGAAAAACAAACTAGTAAATTCATCAAGTGCATTCGATCAGATCAAAGCGGTGAATATATGAGTAGTGAATTCACCGAGTATCTTAAGAGAATGAGATTCTCGCTCAATATACTCCTCCGGGTACTCCATAGTACAATTGAGTGTCTGAAAGGAGAAATCAGACTTTAATGGATATGGTTCGATAAATGTTGAGTTTTACAGATCTACCTTACTTTTTATGGGGGTATTCTCTTCTTACTGCAGCATATCTACTGAATAGGGTTCCTTCTAAAGTTGTTCCCACTACTCCATATGAGATATGTGTTGGTAGGAAACTGAACCTTAATTATATTAGGTTTGGGGCTATCCTACATATGTCAAGGTGACGCAGTAGGATAAACTTTTGACTCGAGGGCGAAAAGTTAGGTTTGTTGGATATCCTTCGAATTCCAAAGGATATCAATTCTATGATCCCGAGCATCGAAATGTGTTCGTAGCTCGTTTTGACAGATTTCGTGAAGAAGAATTTTTGGCAGAAGGTGGTATTCATAGGAGGGTTGAGCTTGATGAAGTCCAACCTATAGATGACAGATCGATAAAGGAATCACGGGTTTAGACAGAAGCAAAACCTTCTAGTTCCACTCTCTGTAGGTCTACTAGGATATCGAAGCCTCCTGAGCGCTTGTAATTGATACAAAACAAGAGTCTCGATGTGTTATTTGTTGAGGAGACTGATCTGTATACCTACAGAGAAGCAATATTAGGCATTGATTCTGTTAAATGGTAGGAAGCCATGAATTCTGAAATAGACTCTATGCATCAGAATCAAGTATGGGACTTGGTTCCGCTTCCTGAGGGAATTATTCCCGTCGGTTGTAAATGGGTTTACAAAAGGGAGCGCGGGTGTAGGCACTGCATTTTTGCATATAAGTCCCGATGATGAGTCTCGTACGGAGGCACTACTCTTTAGGTTGCGGAAGTCACGGGAAACGAATGTCGGAAGGGGAAATTCAGAATAAGTATGTCATCAGATTCAATTCACATGTTCACTACTTTCGCGTTCGTGCTGCGTTCGTGAGCACGTTCGAACATCAAGCATATTGCGGGCGTTCGTGTAGCGTTCGAATCGGCGTTCGAACGGTGTCGGTACTTCTGGTTTTGCTGCTAGCCTCACACCCAAGCCCAATTAGCCCACCAAAACCCATCAAAAAATATTTAAAATATTTAAAATCATGTCACAAATTAAACTAAATTAATCTAATCAAATCCCTTCCTAAACTAATCAAATCTCTTCCCTAATCAACCACCAATTAAGATATTCACTCCCTAAATAATTAAACCCATCTTTTCCTTTCATAAACTAATCAAAACACTTCCCTTTTTTTAGGACTCCCTTCCTTACCTAGAAACCTAGCAAACCATTATAAAAAGAAGCCTAAACCAACCTTTCACACCCTAGCTCATTCTCACAAAAAACAAAAGAAATAAACTTAGCATTCACGCCCAAGGAAAAAAGTAAGAAGAAAAAAATAATTCTCCATTCTCCTATTCTCTAGCAACCGAAACCATAGCCCCCTAAACACCCTCACCACCAAAAATAATAAAGCAGCAAACATCATCACCGAAACCCCTCCTAAACAGCAAACATCATCACCGAAACAGTCACTAAATTACCCACGGTAATATCACCAAAAACACTCCTTGAAACTACACTGCAGTGACCGAGAAAACCCTCCACAAAATGCCCCACAAACTGCCGCATATACCCTCCACAAACTGCACTGAAAACAACACAGAAACAATCCCAAAATAGTCTAAAACACCCCAAAATAGTGACCAGAAAACACAACAAGAAACAGCAAGCGAAACAGAGGAAACAACGACTCAAAACCGCGAGGCAACGAACGAAAGCAGTGGACCAGTGAATCGGAGGAGTTGCGGAGCATCAATCCTTCCGACGTCCGTGTAACGCACTTTCGAGAGACGACTTAAGAGGTTCGACCTGAGGGCACCATTCTTATTTATTCTCATCTTTTTTGTTGTTTATTAGAATTCCTTCGCATGATAGTCGTTTGTTGATACATATTCTGGTCCTTGAATGAATGGAATATATGTTCTCTCTTGGGGTATATCGGATGGAAACCTAGACATAAATTCCGTAGCCGAATCCGAATGGACGGTAGTGCGGTCTGTACTTGGGAAACAACTCTACGTACCACTCGAGAAACTTTGAAATGCATGTTTCATCTTGTTATTTAATTTCCGTTCATTTATTGCTTGTAATCCCGTCATCCATTTTCCGCATGTGGTTGTTTTATTTATTTACGTATTGATAGTCATAATGCGCATGGTCTTGACTAAAGTGGATTTTAAAGGTCCTCTATCCGAGGGAAACGCCCAAATGCTACCTTTATCACAATTTCTTGCCGCGCCGGATGAGACATGTTCCATTGAACGTGAGATGTGTTCAATCGGACATCCAATATCCTATATCGTTACTTTTTTATCCACATATCATTGCTTGATGCGCATGGGCCTAACTAAGTTTGTTTAAAGGTCCTCTATTCGAGGGAAATGCCTAAATGCTACCTTTATCACAATGTTTTACCGCGCCGGATGAGGCATGTTTTATTGAATGCGAGATGTGTTCAATCGGGTATCCAATGTCCAATATCATTACATTGTTATTCACATATGATTACTTGACGCGCATGGGTTTGACTAGGGTGGATTAAAGGTACTCTATTCGAGGGAAATGCCTAAAGGCTACCTTTACCACGATGTTTTGCCGCACTGGACGAAGTGCACTCGATTGAATGTGAAATGTGTTCCATCGGGCACACGAGGTCCTACATTGTGTATTTGTTCATCCATATATGTGTTTGTGTCATTTCAGATGCCATTTTGGCAATCTCGTTCGAACGCGTTTCCAAACGCTACACGAACGTATGCATCTTGCCTCATTCCGTTTGAACGCGTTTACGAACGCTACACGAACGTATGCATTCTGTCTCATTTCCGTTCGAACGCGTCTCAGAATACTACTCGAACGCGCATGTATTTTATTGTATCATGCATCAGGTTTTATCCCGTTCGAACGCGTTATCAAATGTTATACGAACACGAACATTCTGTTTATCGTTTGAACGCGTTATCAAACGCTACTCGAACGCTTACATTCTGTTTACCGTTCGAATGCGTTTACGAATGCTACACGAACGTGCACACACTGGATAGATTCCTTCATCATGTTTCATGCAAGTTTGTTTCCTTAGTCATTTCCTTCCCTATCATATGCTTAGTTAGCTCTCTTAATATTTATGCCTTTACCGTTATTGTTTATTTATATTTTCCGCATTTATTTATTCAATATGCTCATGAGATTGTATGCTCGCTTTATTATTAATGCCTTTATAGTTGTTATAGTTACATTGTTGCACTTTATTGTTTAATACGTTCATGAATTATATATTTTGCCTTCATTTCTTTCATTTACGATTATGGGTGTGGAAACTTGCATGTTGCTTAAATTATCTGGTATGTAATGCATGAGATTTGGTTGTACTATTGCATAAATCCCTTCATTACAAGTGGCATAAGTAAGGGACCATTCCAAACCCAACGGTTTGAGGTCTTCCCTTGCGAGGGGTGAGTATGGCCTTAAATCATTTTCCCGGTTCACACCGGGTGGCGACTCCATTTTTAGTTCTCTGGTTTTGTTCCCCCGTGGGCTATTTCGTACTCCCAACCAGGCCGCGAGCCTGGAACAGCGTCGCCGATTTCTGTGTCCTACAGTCTGGCGACTCCACTGGGGATAGAGAATCGGCCCCGAAATGATGTCTTGTAATGTTTGTGATTTGTGCTTTAGTTAATCGTGTCTATAGTGGGTTGAAGGGGTTTAATCAAATGCATTGTTAAGGCTAGGTGATGGTTTGGTGTCTTCCTTCATTCACTACCTTCATATAAGGAAAAGCTGTGAAGGCACCTAGATAATCATTACCCGTAGCTCGTTGTGACCAAAAATTTAGAGGACTTGTTGTTTATTCCCGTCACCAAGGCGATAAGAGCCTAAGAGGCTTGGGTATTTAAGAGAGTTCGCTCCACCCTCCCTCTGGGGAATCTACAATAAGAAATCCATTTGACAGTTAGTCACATATCATAACTTGTTGGCACGTACCGTAAGGTATAAAAAGGGTGCGCTCACTTGGTCGGTCGGACCCTTGAGTGGGGAGACCTAGTTGTGGGCAATCCTTCATCGACGAGAGCCTTTGTCTATACCCCTATAAACCCGCATATGAACCTTAGTTGTAGGGCCAATAGAAACCATTCCTTTATGTTTATGTTTGGGACCACCGGCATTTGGATTAGTTGGACTTTTTGTCATGAGGTATAGGCTTGTTGGGCCATTTAAACAGGGACGAGTCCGTGCTTTATGAAAATTGGGCCAAAAGCTTCTGAAATGCCATGGGCCATTTTGTCTTTAGGCCTTTTACATTTGAGTTGTTTAGCCATGTTATCGCAAAAGTTAAACCTGTGGGCCTTTTCAACTGGGACAAGTTTGCACCTCGCAATAGTATGATTGAATGCTTTAAAATGATAATGGGCCGACTTATATACCATGCACATGCATCTCTGCATCTCATACATCATGTTAACCCATGTATCTTAAAAGCCATCATAGATATCCGTTGGGTTAGGAAAGAAAGACTTGTCAAAGGTGTTTAACAAACATAGATATCGTGAAAAGGAAACTGAGAAACAAAAAACCTTACGGCAATGATAGAGAGACAAGTGAATGGTATTAAGTTGAAATGATTAAGAAAAGAAGAGGCTTAGAAAGTAATGGAAGAAATACATGCCGGGGTATGTGGACCGCACATGAATGAATTGAATTTGTCTCGCAAGATTGTAAGACATGGTTTCTACTGGTTGACCATGGAGACAGACTGTGCAAAGCTGGTAAAACATTTTCATGATTGTCAAGCACATGGTAATATGAACCATCTGCCTCACACAGAGTTACACGGGCTATCAGAGCCATGGAATTTTTTCAGCATGGGGAATTGACATGATCGGAGAGATTCGACCGAATGCATCGAATGGACATCGTTTCATAGTGGTGGCAGTGGACTACTTCTCAAAATGGGTGGAAGTCAAGTCATTTCGTAACGTCACAACAAAGCAGATGGCAAAGTTCATAGCTCGGAACATCATATGTCGATATGGGATGCCGCATCATGTAGTGACAGATAGCAGAGTTCAGTTTCAAGGGGAAACGAAGGCAATGCTACAGAGATATGGGATAGGACATCACAAGTCGTCACCTTACAGACCGCAGGCGAATGGGGCAGTCGAGGTAGCCAATAAGACAGTAAAGAAGATATTAGCCAAGATGACAGAAAACTGTGAAGATTGGGCTAATAAACTACCGTACGCCCTGTGGGGGTACAAAACATCAGTGAGAACAGAAACATGAGCCACGCCTTACTCTTTGGTCTATGGAATGGAAGCAGTACTACCCGTGGGAGTTGAGATATAGCCCATGAGGGTATTAGCAGAAACAAGGTTACCTGAACAATGATGGGCCTCGCAGAGATTTGAACCGTTGGCATTGCTCGATGAGAAGAGAATGAAGTCTTTACATCACATGCTAATATATCAGAAGAGACTAGCTCGAGCATTCAACAAAAAGGCGCGTCCTACTAAGATCAGAAATGGTGATTTGGTACTTAAGCAGTCAAGGCCGTCGACGACAGACCCAAGAGGAAAGTTCAGACCCAACTGGGAAGGACCCTACATAGTGCAGAAAGTAATGGGAAACGGGGCAGTGAGACTGTCAGACTTAGAAGGAAACGAGTTCACCGAGCCAATCAATGTGGACATGTTGAAGCAGTACTTTGCCTGAGGAAGAGAAGACCGAGCAGTCACCAAGGGAATTGGCGGAAGACCTAACCCAACGAAATAGGAAATTCATTCATGCATGCATGCATACACGTAACGTACTTGCATTCATTTTTGTGTTTGTTCTGTTTTGTATTCACAGGTTTCAAAGAGGAAAAGAGAGAAAGCGGCAAATGCAAGCCATTCAGAAGCAACAATAGTACAGTACATCAGTATCAGCTTGGGGCGAGGCCCACATCAGTATCAGTTTGGGGGCGAGGCCCACATCAGTATCAGCTTGGGGCGAGGCCCACATCAATATCAGTTTGGGGGCGAGGCCCACATCAGTATCAGCTTAGGGCGAGGCCCACATCAGTATCAATTTGGGGGCGAGGCCCACATCAGTATCAATTTGGGGCGAGGCCTACATCAGTATCAGTTTAGGGGCGAGGCCCACATCAGTATCAGCTTGGGGTGAGGCCTACATCAATATCAGTTTGGGGGCGAGGCCCACATCAGTATCAGCTTGGGGCGAGACCCACATCAGTATCAGTTTTGGGGCGAGGCCCACATCAGTATCAGCTTGGGGCGAGGCCCACATCAGTATCATTTTTGGGGCGAGGCCCACATCAGTATCAGTTTGGGGCGAGGCCCACATCAGCATCAGTTTGGGGGCGCGACCCACATCAGTATCAGTTTGGGGCGAGGCCCACATCAGTATCAATTTGGGGCGAGGCCCACATCAGTATCGGTTTAGGGGCGAGGCCCACATCAGTATCGGTCTGTGGTCCGAGGTCCACATCACTATCAATTTGGGGCGAGGCCCACATCAGTATCGGTTTAGGGGCGAGGCCCACATCAGTATCAGTTTGTGGGCCGAGGCCCAGATCACTATCAGTTTGGGGATGAGTCCCGAGGGCGAGGCCCACATCAATATCAGTTTTGGGGATAAGTCCCGGGGGGCGAGGCCCATACCAGCATCAGTTTTGGGGAAGAGTCCCGGGGGGTGAGGCCCACATCGGCATCAGTTTTGGGGATTAGTCCCATGGTCGTGACCCACATCGGCATCACTTTTAGGGATGAGTCCCAGGGTCGTAACCCACATCGGCATCAATTTTGGGATGAGTCCCAGGGTCGTGACCCACATCATCAGCAGTTTTGGAGATGAGTCACAGGGTCGTGACCCACATCAGCATTAGTTTTGGGGATGAGTCCTAGGGTCATAACCCACATTGGCAGCGGTATTGGGATGCGTCCCAGGGTCGAGGCCCCCGTTGTCAGTTGCAGTTATTGGGATGCGTCCCAGGGTAGATGGCCCCCTGCATCATCAGTTTCGGGGATGAGTCCCAGGGTCGTGACCCACATTGTCAGCGGTATTGGGATACGTCCCAGGGTCGAGGCCCCCATTATCGGTTGCACTTATTGGGATGCGTCCCAGGGTCGATGGCCCCCTGCATCATCAGTTTCGGGGATGAGTCTCAGGGTCGTGACCCACATTGTCAGTGGTACTGGGATGCATCCCAGGGTCGAGGCCTCCGTTGTCGGTTGTAGTTATTGGGATGCGTCCCAGGGTCGATGGCCCCCTGCATCATCAACTCAGCTCGAAGCAGCAGGCAAGTTAGGGGGCAGCTGGCGAGCCAGGTAAGTAAAAATGCATTGCATAGAGTTTGATAGGATTGTCATTGTCACACACTGCACAAGTCCCATCAAAGTGGGGACGACTGTAGGCACTACATTTTTGCATATAAGTTCCGATGATGAGTCTAGTACGGAGGCACTACTCTTTCGGTTGCGGAAGTCGCGAGAAACGAATGTCGGAAGGGGAAATTCATCGGATTCAATTCACATGTTCACTGCTTTCGCGTTCGTGCTGCGTTCATGAGCACGTTTGAACGTCAAGCAGATTACGGACATTCGTGTAGCGTTCGAAACGGCGTTCAAACGGTGTCGGTACTTCTAGTTTTGCTGCTAGCCTCACGCCCAAGCCCAATTAGCCCACCAAAACCCATCCAAAAATATTTAAAATATTTAAAATACATGTCACAAATTAAACTAAATTAATCTAATCAAATCCCTTCCTAATCTAATCAAATCCCTTCCCTAATCAAACACCAATTAAGATATTCACTCCCTAAATTAAACCCAACTTTTCCTTTCATAAACCAATCAAAACACTTCCTTTTTTTAGGATTCCCTTCCTTACCTAGAAACCCTAGCAAACCATTATAAAATGAAGCCTAAACCAACCTTTCACACCCTAGCTCATTCTCACAAAAACACAAAAGAAATAAACTTAGCATTCACGCCCAAGGCAAAAAGTAAGAAGCAAAAAATAATTCTCCCTTCTCCTTTTCTCTAGCAACCGAAACCATAGCCCTCTAAACACCCTCACCACAAAAAATAATAAAGCAGCAAACATCATCACCGAAACCCCTCATAAACAGCAAACATCATCACCAAAACAGTCACTAAATTACCCACTGTAATATCACCAAAAACACTCCTTGAAACTGCACTGCAGTGACCTAGAAAACCCTCCATAAAATGGCCTACAAACTGCCGCATATACCCTCCACAAACTGCACTGAAAACAACCCAGAAACAATCCCAAAACAGTCTAAAACAACCCCGGAAACAACCCCAAAACAGTGACCAGAAAACACAACAAGAAACAGCAGTGAAACAGAGGAAACAGCGACTCAAAATCGCGAGGCAACGAACGAAAGCAGTGGACCAGTGAACCGGAGGAGTTGCGGAGCATCAATCCTTCCGACCGCCGTGTAACGCACTTTCGAGAGACGACTTAAGAGGTTAGACCTGAGGGCACCATTCTTATTTATTCTCATCTTTTTTTGTTGTTTATTAGAATTCATTCACATGAGAGTCGTTTGTTGATACATGTTGTGGTCCTTGAATGAATGGAATATATGTTCTCTCTTGGGGTATATCAGATGGAAACCCAGACGTAAATTCCGTAGCCGAATCCGAATGGACGGTAGTGCAGTCTGTACTTGGGAAACAACTCCACGTACCACTCGAGAAACTTTGAAATGCATGTTTCGTCTTGTTATTTAATTTCCGTTCATTTATTGCTTGTAATCCCGTCATTCATTTTCCGCATGTGGTTGTTTTATTTATTTACGTATTGATAGTCATAATGCGCGTGGTCTTGACTAAAGTGGATTAAAGGTCCTCTGTCCGAGGGAAACGCCCAAATGCTACCTTTATCACAATTTCTTGCCACGCCAGATGAGGCATGTTCGATTGAACGTGAGATGTGTTCAATCAGACATCCAATATCCTATATCGTTACTTTTTTATCCACATATCATTGCTTGATGCGCATTGGCCTAACTAAGCTGGTTTAAAGGTCCTCTAGTCGAGGGAAATGCCTAAAGGCTACCTTTATCACAACGCTTTACCGCGCCGGATGAGGCATGTTTTATTGAATGCGAGATGTGTTCAATCGGGTATCGAATGTCCAATATCATTACTTTGCTATTCACATATGATTACTTGACGCGGATGGGTTTGACTATGGTGGATTAAAGGTCCTCTATTCGAGGGAAATGCCTAAAGGCTACCTTTACCACGATGTTTTGCCGCGCTGGACGAAGTGCACTCTATTGAATGTGAAATGTGTTCCATCGGGCACACGAGGTCCTACATTGTGTATTTGTTCATCCATATATGTGTTTGTGTCATTTCAGATGCCATTTGGCAATCTCATTCGAACGCGTTTCCAAACGCTACACGAACGTATGCATCTTGCCTCATTCCATTCGAACGCGTTTATGAACGCTACATGAACGTATGCATTCTGTCTCATTTCCGTTCGAACGCGTCTCAGAATGCTACTTGAACGCGCATGCATTTTATTGTATCATGCATCAGGTTTTATCCTGTTCGAACGTGTTATCAAATGCTATATGAACGCGGATATTCTGTTTATCGTTCGAACGCGTTATCAAACGCTATTCGAACGCTTACATTATGTTTACCGTTCGAATGTGTTTACGAACGCTACATGAACGCGCACACACTGGACAGATTCCTTCATCATGTTTCATGCATGTTTGTTTCCTTAGTCATTCTCTTCCCCATCATATGCTTAGTTAGCTTTCTTTAATATTTATGCCTTTACCGTTATTGTTTATTTATATTTTCCGCATTTATTTATTCGATATGCTCATGAGATTGTATGCTCGCTTTTATTATTAATGCCTTTACAGTTGTTGTTAGTTACATTGTTGCACTTTATTGTTTAATACGTTCATGAATTATGTATTTTGCCTTCATTTCTTTCATTTACAATTATGGGTGTGCAAACTTGCATGTTGCTTAAATTATCTGGTACGTGTTGCATGAGATTTGGTTGTACTATTGCATAAATTCTTTCATTACAAGTGGCATAAGTAAGGGACCATTCCAAACCCAACGGTTTGAGGTCTTCCCTTGCGAGGGGTGAGTGCGGCCTTAAATCATTTTCCCGGTTCACACCGGGTGGTGACTCCATTTTTAGTTCTCCGGTTTAGTTCCCCCGTGGGCTATTCCGTACTCCCTACCAGGCCGCGAGCCTAGAACAGCGTCGCCGATTTCTGTGTCCTAAAGCGGGCCTGATGGGAAGGTTGAAACCTTCAAGGCTCGATTGGTTGCTAAAAGTTACACTCAAAGGCCAAGTGTGGACTATGATGAAACATTTTCACCAGTAGCGATGCTAAAGTCTATTAAGATTTTGTTGGCTATCGCTGCTTACCATGATTATGATATTTGGCAAATGGATGTCAAAACAGCTTTTCTTAATGGATTTCTTGATGAGGAAATCTATATGGAACAGTCTAAGGGTTTTGTCTCCAGCCAAAATTCTGGCATGGTATATAAGCTTAAGAAGTCCATTTATGGGCTTAAACAAGCTTCGCGGAGTTGGAATCTTCATTTTGATGAGGTAATCAGATTGTCTGGTTTTCTAAAAAAATGAAGAAGAACCTTGTCTTTACAAGAAAGTTAGTGGGAGTATGATAGTATTCTTGGTGCTTTATGTTGACGACATCCTGATCATTGGAAATGATCTTGGAATGATGCAGGGTGTTAAAGCATAACTCTGTAAAACTTCTCCATGAAAGACTTGGGTGAAGCTTCCTATATACTTGGTATAAAAATCTATAGGGATATAGAAAGGAAGCTGATTGGGTTATCACAATCTTTGTACATAGATAAGAGCCTACAAAGTTATAACTTTAGCGATTGTAAAGTTGCTAATATACCTTTTCGACATGGCATTCATCTTTCGAAGAAGATGTGTCCTCAACGGGAGATGAAAAGGCTAGAATGTCTAGTCAACCTTATGCATCATGCTTAGGAAGCATCATATATGTCATGTTATGTACGAGACCTGATATTAGTCATGCAGTAAGCGTTATTAGCAAATATCAGTCAAATCCAGGTAACGACCATTGAATGGCCGTCAAATATATCCTAAAGTATCTAAAATGTACTAAGGATAAGTTTATTATTTATGGAGAATGTGATTTACAAATAAGAGGATATACAGATTCAGACTTTCACTCAGATCCTAGTGATTTACAAATAAGAGGATATTTACTCTTAATAATGCTGCAGTTGGAAGTGTTCCAAACAAGGATCAACAGTTGATTCCACCACTAAGGCGGAATATATTGCGGCATCAGATGATGCAAAGGAAGCTGTATAGATTAAAAAATTTATCACTGAATTGGGAGTTGTCCCAAGTATCGTGGATTCGATCTCGTTGTTTTGTGATAATAGTGGTGTCGTTGCACAGGCAAAAGAACCGAGAGCGCATCGGAAATCGAAACATGTGGAACGAAAGTACCACATTATTTGTGAGATCATCGCTCGAGGAGAAGTTGCCATATGCAAGATATCTGGAGAGGACAACATAGCAAACTCTCTTATGAATGCCTTACCTCCGAGACTATATGATAGAAATATAGAGGCGATGAGTATTAGATACCAACAAATTTGGCACTAGAGCAAGTGGGAGAAAATATTGGACTTGGTGCTCAGCGAATCAAATCTTGTTGTATTTATTGTAAATACGATGTACTTTTTATTTTATTATGAATAAAATGAAGTAATTTTCATCAATATAATCTTATATATGATAAAGGCGCTTAGAATGAATAGTTGTGACATAATTGTAAAAGCGCTGCAACTGTTACTGAGAGATGTCACAATATGATTCATTTTTAAATGTTCCTGGTCAAGGTTTACATACCTGGTTGGTTAGTAAACATGTGAGGCCGGTACGTGTCGTATATTAGAATTGTTCTAATGATTTGTTTCAGTAAACCATGAGTCTTGAGAGACTCATATAGACACGTAGGTATTTATTGGATAAATATTGAACGACTCATTCAATGATTCCTGATAGATGGTACACCAACGTCAATAGGAATCTTTATGAGTCGAATAACATATTAGCTCATTTGACTTGTGATACCATTGGGGATATGTGAGATATCATCTATACTTTGATGACAGTCACGTCAATTATCTTTTAATATCAGACCTTCGCCTGTTCGTTGGGTATGGACTGATACTCACGATATCCTGTAATGTATCCAGAGATGATCTGTCAGTCCCGTGTATGGGATTTAGGTATCCAATTTGTGATTCTTTGAAATCCTTGGCCGAGGAATGATTCGAAAACGAGTTTCGAATATTTATTGAAGAATCATAATTATGTCGCGAAACAATGAACGGAGATTTGACATTTAATTTATATATCCGGAACAATTCGGATAACCTATGACATAGAGATTATATATATGCAATGACTTCGACTTGGATGGTTCAACTTGATTATCTGTGGTCGTCGTAATTTGTGAGTGGATAAATTACGGACATGGAAATGATTTCCATGACAGATAAACTTGAACCCAGAGAGTCCCACAATATAAAGTGTACTCGTTGAGCACTTGGGCAATTAATTATGGATAATTCGAATTATTCATAATATACACAAATAAATACATAATTTAGATTAGATACACATTATTAACCTATTTAATTTTGTCACTTGTTTTATTGTTATTATTAATTAATTAATTAATAATAATAATAAAATGGAAGAATATTCTTAGAATATTTTTCCATGTATTTATTTTGTCTTTTTGTCAATGATAAAATGGGTTAATTAATTAATTACATTGAATATTCTTTATTTTTTGGCAAATAATGGGCCGAATAAAAAGCAATTTTTGACCAAATTGCTTCTCCAACTTTCGGCCATATAGGGTTTATGTATATAAATGAAACTTGTTTCATTTTGTGAA
This sequence comes from Zanthoxylum bungeanum, assembly GCA_019454045.1. Lineage (NCBI taxonomy): Eukaryota > Viridiplantae > Streptophyta > Magnoliopsida > Sapindales > Rutaceae > Zanthoxylum > Zanthoxylum bungeanum. The sequence continues at coordinate 415,519 of SKCR01023804.1, forward strand.
ATTTAGCCTCATCTCATGTGTTAAGAAAATAAAGAAAAGCGAGATTAAGGTTTCAAACAATTCAATCAACACCAAAAAAAAAAAAAGAAATTAAAGAAATTGGAAGCTTAGAAATTAAGGTAATGAAAGTTCCTAATTTCTAATTTCTTATTTTTGTTCTAAGCATGAAAAATATGTATTTGATATGTATTTTGCATGTCTTAAAATTATATGTATCTTGGATATGTATATGGATCAAATTTGGTGTTGATTGTTTAAGTAAACCTTAATTGTTTTCTTTATTAAACAAGAGTAGTTAGATTAATTAAAGAATTAATCTTAAAATTAAAATTGTCATTCTAGAGTGATTTAACCACTCTAATATTGCCTAGAATTATTCTTGGGGCTTTATGTTGTGGTGATTTAATTTGGTGCAAATTAATTGGATTAATTTGGTGAACAAATTGAATTTATGCATGAAAATGGATTAAATTAATTATGGATCAGATCTGGTTTTGAACTTAAAAATATAATATTTTTCATGTAAAAATATGTTATTTGGATTATTTTGGATGTGTATTGAGCGGTGGATAAATTCCAGAAATTATTCCGGGATAAAAACTTGAGAAAATGGTGAAATTCGCGTCGAAACGGGCTAATCGCGTGTCAGCTATGAAACCAGCGAACTGGGCACTGCTTGGTCAGCCCAAGGGCTGACCAAACACTGCCCAAGTGTCCGGGTTGGCCCGGCTCGGTAGTTGGTCAACCGGTTTGACCGTTTGCCCGTTACGTGTAGTATTTGTCGAAAAATATTTTCGTAAAATAATTCATCGTGTTTCGAAATATATTATATTATTAAATGTTCATAAATAATATATTTAAACTAATTTGGGTGAATTAAAAATATTTGATATTTATTAATTCACTTGGAAAAATTTTAAAATGTTTAAAAACTATTTCCGCCATCCACCGCACCCTTCCGCTGCGTATATCCCAATACTATTGCTTAAATATAGGTTTTGAAGTTTAAAAACATTATGCACATGACCCTTATAAGAAATTTTCTAAATATGGTTTTAAGAGTTTATATATGAAATGAAAGGATGTAATCCTTAAGTGAAGAGTTTAAACCCTTGGGTTTAATGGGAAGGGTATGTCCTTTAAGGGGAAAGAACATATCATTTAAGGATTGTCTTATTTGACATAAGAGTACCTTTTCAATGGTAACCCTCCATGTCTATAAATAAGGCCTTGGATTCCTATTGCTATTCACTGAATTTTTCATATAATTTCTCTAAGAAGTCTTGCATATTAGGAGGTCTTGAGTTTCATAGTCAAGAGAGTTTCCACCATTCCTCATTGTTCATGTTCTTAGGTAAGGAGTGTTGGGGTTGGTGCTCAGAGCGCCAATTCCCAGTTGTATTTCTTTTGAATACTTATGTAAAACATTATTATTATGAATAATATATGCAGTTTCTATAATATAATGTATCTTTTTATATGGTAAAGACGTAATGACCTTAGAATGATTAGTCATGGTACTGTTGCAAAAGCGTCGCAACTGATATTGAGTAGTATCATGACGTTTTCATTCTCATACAGTTCCTGGTCAAGGTTTACACTACTTGGTCAGTAAAGTAAACCCGTTGAGACCGGTACATGTCGTATACTGGAATATATGATTGCAATGGTTTCTCAATGAACTATTAGTCTTGGAGACTAGTATAGACGTGTGGGTGTTTATAGCGGATAAACATTGAACGACTCACCGAAGATTCTTAATGGATGGTACACCAACGTCAATAAGAATCTTCTCAAGTTGAGTAGCACTTGTGATTCTTAGACTTGAGATGCCATTGTGGGCACATGAGACATCTTCTACACTTAGATGGCAGTCACGTCACCGATCTATTTAGATTAGACCTCCGCCTGTTCGTTGGGTGTAGATAGATCCTCAGGGTGTTCTATGTGTGTCAAGATAGGATCCGTCAGTTCTGTGTATCAGAGCATAGGTAGTTCATATGATTAGCAATCAGATAAAACCATGGGCCCGTGGTAAAGTTTAGAAGCTAGTTCTAAACATTCTTTTAGAGATTGCTAATAGAATAGTCGACTGGATAGTCCTTATAGAGATTTGACGTTTACATCTATATCTCTGGGATTTATCCGGATACCTGTGACGGAGGAATTATACATTTGCCTTGACCTCGACCTGTATGATTCAGCGAGTTTATCTGTGATCGTCATAATTTACGGGTGGATAAATTATGGACACGAAATTGGATTTCGTGACGGATATACCTGAATCTAGAGAGTCTCAATAATGAAACATACTGGTAGAGCACTAGAGCAACATTTATAAATAATATTGATTAAGGGCAATTCGGTAAATTCACTTAAATTTGATTTATTGAATTTTATTTCATAATTTGATTATTGGGTAATTAAATAAATATTTTTATTTAATCAATTCGAGAAAAAGTTTTGAAATCGGAAAATTTGATTTTCCACCGTTTCCGCTGCGTTACCGGATTTAGCCCCTAAAACCCCTACAAAATGGTATCAGAGCGAGTCTGATTCTAGGCCCCCTAAAATGATTAGCCTTAATTAAATCAATGTTTAATCATGTTTTCTTGTCTTTTTACATGCTTATTAGAATCTAAATTGGTTAGATTTAGGGTGTATGACACTTAGCGGAAAATCCCTTATTAATAAGGTTTAAATGTAATTATGTATTTGATGCATGTTATGTGGTCCGTCTTGTCAATACGGTTTATGAATACTTCTCTGTGACTACATCCGAGACCGTGCCTCTGCTGTGAGGGTGTAGCCGATAGAGATTTATTTATACCGGATGTATATCAGATACTAGATAAATTCAAGCGAAAGCGGAATTCTGAACGTGCCCTAGCTGTCAGGATTACGTAAGTAACTTGATTTTATCATTGACGAGTTTAACCTTGGTACGTCTCCTTGTGGACCTGCCTTCGCAGCGACAACGAGAAACGACCAGGACCGGAAACCAATGAGTCATTAGTGAATGATTGACAAATGAGTTGTCTACCTGATGAATATACGTAGGCGAGATCGTGCCTCTACTGTGAGCTGAAATATATTCACGGGATCCACTTTTCACTATTTGTATTTAATTTAATTATTAAATCTTTGTATTCTGTTTGGGGATTACAGTATTGCATGATTTAGTGGGAGGGGCATTTTTAGATTAAAAATCCATGATCTAGTTTATGCTTTTGATATTATATGAAACTGCTTGATTTCTGCTAACCGTTTTTCGTTATCTATATGATAGATTTGCGATGGCGGCACCATCCACAAATCAGTTTGCGCGTATGCTTGATGTGAACAAACTCAAAGGCGCTGAAAACTTCGCTGACTGGGACTTGGATTTGAGGATTGTCCTCGATTCTGAGAAACTGGGATATGTTCTTGAGGGTCTGTTGCCCCTTGTGTTGTGTGTGGATGCTACGGATGAGGAACACCAAGTTTTTGAAACTTGGAAGAATGATGATTTAAGAGTTAAATCATACATCCTTAGTTCACTGTCTCCGGGACTCAAGAAAACATATTATGGCATGTCAGATGCTTATACAATGATGACTCGATTGAGACAGTCATTTGAGAACCAAGAACAAGTGATTGTTCACAAAGTCGCAATGGAACTGTTCCATGCGCGGTTGGATGAGGGGCAAGTTGTTAGCCCGCATGTTCTTCAAATGATCGATTTGATCGATCAATTGAGGCAACATAATCTCATTCTAAATGACATTCTCGGTAGGAGTGTCATTCTTGGTTCTCTCCCAGCTTCATATCGCCAGTTCGTGATGTATTTCAACATGAATGGGACTATCTGTACCTACCATGAGTTACATAGGATGTTGCTCACGGTGGATGAGGACCTTAAGAATGGAGTACCGACTTGCCCTCCTAGACCCACTTCTCTTTCCGCTTCTTCCCAGGCCTGGCCAAAGGGAAAGAAGAAGAAAGGGAAGAAGAATAAGGGTTTTGGTCCTCAACCGCAGGCAAAGATAGCTAAGCCCAAAAGGGCTTCTGAAGACAAGTACCATCACTGCAGCAAAGTCGGGCACTGGAAAATGAACTGTCCTGACTACATCGCCCAGCTGAGGAGGGAGAGAGCATCTACGTCAGGTACATTTATTTTTCCAGTTATTGATATATCTTTGGCTTGTGAAGCCGTTACATCCAACTGGATTTTAGATTCTGCTTGTCCCATTCACATTTGCAATTCGTTGCAGGTGCTGAAGGAAAGTAGGAGGCTGAAGCCCAGAGATGCAGTTGCGATTCGGGAGTGGAGACTCTTGGATGCAGTTGCAGTGGGAGTATGCGAGATCTCATTGCCGAATGGGACACTTTTGTTAAATGAATGCCATTTTGTACCAGGATGTGTAGCTAATATTATATCACTTTTTGTATTGGATACAGAAGGCTTTTGTATTAATATTAAGAACAGTTCTTTATATTTATATGATAGAAATAATATTCAGATCCTTAGTTGTCCAAACCAGCATGGTCATTATACATTGCAAACTTCAAAAGATATTTTAAATACTGGAGTTAATAAACGTAGTTTACCTGTAATTAATGATACTGAACTTTGGCATATGCGGCTTGGTCACATAGGCGTTAAACGCCTTACCCAATTGGTTAGGAATGGTTTGATACCAGATCTTACCATTGAATCCTATCCAACTTGTGAATCCTGCATTCAGGGTAAGATGACCAAAGCCCCATTTTCTGGTGTTGGACACCGCGCCACTAACTTACTGGAACTCGTACATTCTGATGTATGTGGTCCACTAAGTCAGACTGCTCACAGTGGTTATTCATACTTCGTTACCTTTACCGATGATCTGTCACTGTATGGTTATGTCTATTTGATGCGACATAAATCGGAAACCTTTGAAAAGTTCAAAGATTTCTGAAATGAAGTAGAAAAACAAACTGGTCAATATATTAAATGCCTTCGATCTGATCGAGGCGGTGAATATATGAGTGGTGAGTTCATGGATTATATGAAGGAGAATGAGATTCTCGCTCAATATACTCCTCCAGGTACTGAGAGGAGAAATCGGACTTTATTGGATATGGTCCGATCAATGTTGAGTTTCACAGATTTGCCCTATTATTTATGGGGCTACTCTCTTTTAACAGCTGCACATCTTTTGAACAAGATTCTTTCAAAAGCTGTTCCTATGACTCCGTATCAGATATGGTTCGGTAGGAGACTAAATCTTAATTATATTAAGGTTTGGGGTTGTCCTGCCTATGTCAAGGTGACTCAGCAAGATAAGTTTTCGCCTCGAGGGCTAAAGTTTAGGTTTGTCGGATATCCTTCGAATACGAGGGGATATATGTTCTATGATACCGAGCATCGAAATGTGTTCGTAGCTCGCTTCGCAAAATTTCTAGAAGTATAATTTTTGTCAGAAGGTGGTAATCATAGACAGGTTGAGCTTGATGAAGTCCAACCTGAAAACAACGAACCAACGGAGGAACCTGAAGTTCAAGTAGATGAAGGACCTTCAACACACACACTCCGTAGGTCGGAAAGGGTATCTAGACCTCCTGAAAGCTTGTATTTGATACAAGAAAAGAGTCTGGATGTTCTCTTAGTTGAAGAGACAGATCCTTTCACCTATAGAGAATCGATGTTAGACATTGACTCCGTGAAATGGCAATGTGCCATGAAATCCGAGATAGACTCAATGCATGAGAATCAAGTTTGGGACTTGGTTCCGCTTCCCGAAGGAATTGTTCCTATTGGTTGTAAATGGATTTACAAAAGGAAGCGCGGGCCTGACGGTAAGGTTGAGACTTACAAGGCCCGACTGGTAGCAAAAGGTTACACGCAGCGACTTGGCGTCGACTACGATGAAACTTTTTCGCCGGTAGCAATGCTTAAGTCTATTCGGATTTTGCTTTCTATAGCTGCGTATCATGACTACGAGATTTGGCAAATGGATGTCAAAACGGCTTTTCTAAATGGATTTCTTGATGAAGAAATCTATATGGAACAGCCGGAAGGTTTTGCGTCCAGGGAAAACTCGGGCATGGTATGTAAGCTTAAGAAGTCCATTTATGGACTTAAACAAGCTTCACGAAGTTGGAATCTTCGATTCGACGAGATTATTAGATCGTCTGGTTTTCTCAAGAATTCGGAAGAATTTTGTGTGTATCAGAAGGCCAGTGGGAGCTTGGTCGTATTTTTAGTCCTATATGTTGATGACATCCTAATCATTGGGAATGATTTAGGTATGTTACAAGGCGTAAAAGCGTACCTCTGTAAGAATTTCTCCATGAAGGACCTGGGAGAAGCTTCATATGTTTTAGGGATAAAACTCTATAGAGATAGACAAAGGAGGCTGATTGGGTTATCCCAATCAACTTACATAGATAAGATCTTAGAACGGTATAATTTTGGTAACTGTAAGACAACAAACATACCGTTCAGACATGAGATTCATCTTTCTAAGAAGATGATCCACAAACAGAAGATGAGAAGGTTAGAATGTCTAACCAACCTTATGCTTCGTGTTTGGGTAGCATAATGTATGCGATGTTATGTACGAGGCCTGATATCAGTTTCGCTGTTAGCGTAACTAGTCGATATCAGTCCAATCCAGGTAATGACCATTAAACATATCCTCAAGTATCTTAAAGGTACTAAGGATAAGTTAATAATTTATGGAGGAAACGAACTGCAAGTTAACAGGTATACGGATTCTGATTTCCAATCGGATCCCGATGATAGAAAGTCTACATCTGGATTCGTATTTACCCTTAACGGAGGTGCAGTTTGTTGGAAGAGTTCCAAACAGGGATCGACAGCAGATTCCACCACTGAGGCGGAATATATTGCAGCTTCTGAAGCTGCAAAAGAGGCTGTGTGGATAAAGAACTTTATCACAGAATTGGGAGTTGTCCCAAGTATCGAGAATGCGATTCTGTTATACTGTGATAATACTGGAGCCATTGCGCAAGCAAAGGAACCGAGGGCGCATCAGAAGTCGAAGCATGTGGAACGCAAGTACCACATCATTCGAGAGATTGTGTCGCGAGGGGATATTGTCGTGTGCAAGGCACCGAGTGAAGATAATGTAGCAGACCCGCTGACGAAGGTCATACCTCCGAAGTTGTTTGATAGACACGTGGAGTCGATAGGTATTAGATACAATCGTTATTGGCACTAGAGCAAGTGGGAGATTTTGTTGGGGTTGGTGCTCAGAGCGCCAATTCCCGGTTGTATTTCTTTTGAATACTTCTATAAAACATTATTATTATGAATAATATATGCAGTTTATATAATATAATGTATGTTTTTATATGGTAAAGACGTAATGACCTTAGAATGATTAGTCATGGTACTGTTGTAAAAGCGTCGCAACTAACATTGAGTAGTATCATGACGTTGTCATTCTCAGACAGTTTCTGGTCAAGGTTTACACTACTTGGTCAGTAAAGTAAACCCGTTGAGACTGGTACATGTCGTATACTGGAATTTATGATTGCAATGGTTTCTCAATGAACCATTAGTCTTGGAGACTAGTATAGACGTGTGGGTATTTATAGCGGATAAACATTGAACGACTCACCGAAGATTCTTAATGGATGGTACACCAACGTCAATAAGAATCTTCTCGGGTTGAGTAGCACTTGTGATTCTTAGACTTGAGATGCCATTGTGGGCACATGAGACATCTTCTACACTTAGATGGCAGTCACGTCACCGATCTATTTAGATCAGACCTCCACCTGTTCGTTGGGTGTAGATAGATCCTCAGGGTGTTCTATGTGTGTCAAGATAGGATCCGTCAGTTCTGTGTATCAGAGCATAGGTAGTTCATATGATTAGCAATCAGATAAAACCATGGGCCCGTGGTAAAGTTTAGAAGCTAGTTCTAAACATTCTTTTAGAGATTGCTAATAGAATAGTCGACTGGATAATCCTTATAGAGATTTGACGTTTACATCTATATCTCTGGGATTTATCCGGATACCTGTGACGGAGGAATTATACATTTGCCTTGACCTCGACCTGTATGATTCAGCGAGTTTATCTGTGATCGTCATAATTTACGGGTGGATAAATTATGGACACGAAATTGGATTTCGTGACGGATATACCTGAATCTAGAGAGTCTCAATAATGAAACATACTCGTAGAGCACTAGAGCAACATTTATAAATGATATTGATTATTTATAAAGTCGTTTAAAGGTTAAACGCAAGATACATGCTAAAGGGACCCGATAGTCATTGCTTAATTATTGTGTATTTACATTTAATACTTGATTAATTTAAATACACATTAATTACTAGTCAAATTGAGATATTTGACTAATATCCTAAATGAATATATGTATTTGATATTTAATGTAAATATTATACATATATTTAATATATTTGTATATAAAATTAATTAATTATTTAATTGTTAAATGATTAAATTAATTAAAACTATCTATAAAGTGTTATTAGATATTTAAATCAAGTTGATCAAATGAAAATCAAATAAAGATGAAATTAATATTCTTGTATATGCCTTTACCAAATTCGGCCAAGGCCTTTGTGTAACAAGTATATATTGTTTTCATTTCATTTGTTTTCTAACCTAATACACTTTCTAACCTAAACTCCATTAAAGAAGACAAAGAAAGGTAGAGAGAAAAGAAAACAAAATCAAGGAAAAGCTTGGAAAATAGTAAGTATTTCCAACGTTCCATTAGAGAGTAATTTGTTCCTCTTGTTGTGGGCAACATCTTGTGATGTTCTTGAGTTTTTTCTATTCTTTATTCCTTGTGTTTTTGATGGATAAATATTTGGTGAAAGTGTTGAGCATGTATAATGGAGGAAGCTTGTGACTAGTGTAGTTATAAGTATTCTTTTATGGTTTTGGAAACTTTGTTGCTAATCTAGAGTTGTTGACCCACTCTTAAATGACCTAGATTTGATCTTGAGTTGTTTCATTGTGTTGAGACTTTGGTTGGATGAAAGAAACATGATTGAAGTAATTGATTTAACCAATTTGGTCTAATTTGTTCAATTTGAAGAATTTGAAAAATTAGGGTTTAAGACCTTGTCCAAATTTGGGGCTTTTCATTTATGTTGTGTATAAGGATGTTTATATGATGCATTTAAAGTTTCATGTTGATTGGATTACATCTTGATGTGTTTTGAAGCATGAAATCACAAAATGCACAAACCCCACCATTTAGTGAGGCTCTCGGCCAAACTTGTTTTTTTTGGGATTTTATGTTGCCCTTGGTGTTTTAATGTTTTGAACATGCTAAGTTCATCTTAGAAATGATTTAGAATCATCCAAAATTGATTTGAACAATTTCGGACTAAAATGAACAAAATACCAAGTGTAAGGGCAATTCGATAAATTCACTTAAATTTGATTTATTGAATTTTATTTCATAATTTGATTATTGGGTAATTAAATAAATATTTTTATTTAATTAATCCGAGAAAAAGTTTTGAAATCGGAAAATTTGATTTTCCACCGTTTCCGCTGCGTTACCGGATTTAGCCCCTAAAACCCCTACAAGGAGTGCCCCTTCTCAAGAAGAATCCAAGTAATCCTGGGAGAATGTTAGCCACAAACTATCCATAGAGCATCGAGGCAGGGCTAATAAGTTCTTCAGGACAGAGGCAACTCGACTTGGACTCCAAGTTTCGTCATCTTATTCATTTTCCAGGTTTTCTCTAAATTGTAGGGTTTTTTGGCATGATAGTAGATAATTTGTTTGATGCATGTTAATTTCGTTTAATGACACTAAAATCACAACAATCTTAGGAACTTATTACTTTTAGTGTTGTTAGATGAGAATTTTCATGTGTTAATAACCATTTTTCTGGAAAAATGTATTATGTGCATGAAAAATACGCAAGGGCGTTCGAACGCCCGATGAACACGTATGCAGAAATTTTGATTTTTCGTAATCTCGTTCAAACGCGTCTTCAAACGCAACTCAAACGTAAGTCTTCTGCCAAAGAACGTTCGAACGCGTCTCCAAACGCAACACGAACGTAAAATCTCTGGAACACTTCGTTTGAACGCCTTTACGAACGCTACACGAACGTAAACTTTGTGGAACACTTCGTTCGAACGCGTTTACGAACGCTACACGAACGTGAACCCTTTGGAACACTTCATTCGAACTCGTTTACGAATGCTAAACGAACGTGAACTCACTGGAAAGTTTCATTCGAACGAAGAAACGAACGTGACACTAACGAAATTAATCCTGGAAATACTTTTAAATTAAAATAGACTCAGATTAATTTATATTATCATATTAACTTAGTAAAATCGTATATTGTATTTCAATAAACTTGGTAGTATAGATTTAAGTTAATATTAAAGTGTTCAATTATCACAAACATACACATATTGATAAAGTTGAAATTATTTGTGTGTTGCATACTTGGTTGAGAATTAAAAGTGTAAACTTACACATGTAATTCCATCCAAGCTTGATTGATTAATACACATATACACATATAATTCTACACATATTGTATTATGAATTGAAGTGTAATACTAAGTTTGAATGTCTAAGATATTCTATTGAGAAAGTGTTTAAATGATATTCTGTCAAAAAGGCGATAAGAGTCTAAGTGTGCAGTGATTTAAGTGGTTACGTCAGACCCCCCTCGTCCTCTGGGAATATTCATTTATTTACTTGTCATAAGAAACCTTAGTCATAAATTCAAGGACTTATGTTATTTGGTACTACTATCCAATATAACAACGAGTGGATTCTTAGTATATCACTTAAACAATATCATTCGTTTGATCGTTGTACAATTTGTCTTTTGTAGACTTATTGATTGCTGTTGGTTTTTCCAGTTACACATGGCTAGTGGAAATATCACAGTTTTGGTCGCTCATGGAGAAAACTTTATTCAATGGCAGAGCAAAATGTTGTTATACCTGACAACGCTGCAGTTGGCTAAGTACCTCAAATATCCTCCGGGTCCTGTGGAGGGAGAAACTGAAACAGCCAAGCAACTACGAGAAGAGACATGGTCGTCAGGTGACTTCTTGTGCAAGAACGACCTTTTGGGAGGACTTGACAATACCATGTACAATATGTACCAATGCATGATTTCTGTGAAGATTCTCTGGGAATCTCTCGAGAAGAAATACAAAACCGATGATGTCGGGCAAAAGAAATTTATCGTGGGTAGGTTCTTGGACTACAAAATGGTAGATTCAAGAATGGTAATGTCTCAGTTGGGTGAACTACAATTGATCATTCATGAAATATTGGATGAAGGAATGAAACTCTGTCAGACGTTTCAAGTTGCCACTATCATTGAAAAGTTGCCTCCATCATGGAAGGACTTCGGGAGCTATCTGAAACACAAAAAGAAGCAGACGAGTCTTGAAGACCTTGGAGTTCGATTGAGAATCGAAGAGGACAACAGAAAGTCTGAGAAGGCCAGCTATAAGACTATGGAGTCTAAAGCCAACATCGTCGATGATGGAAATGGTAGCAAAATGAGAAAGAACATTGAAGTTGATTCTTCCCAAGAAAATAAGAAGTTCAAGAGGAAGTGCTACAACTGTGGAAAAAATAGTCATATGGCAAAGGACTGCAGAAATAAGAAGTCTCAGGATAAATGTAAGAAAAAGAAAAATGAGGCCCATGTCACTGAAGATGAGCAGCTAATTGATGAGATCTCATAAATGAACCTCTCAGCAGTTGTAATAGAAGCTAACTTTGTTGGTAATTCGAGAGAATAATGGGTAGACACTGGGGCTACTCATCATATATGTGCTGATAGAAAGATGTTTTCCTCGTATCAGAAGGTCGATGGTGGCGATCATCTGACAATGGGAAACTCGTCTACCTCTAGAGTGGTTGTACAAGGCATAATGTTTCTAAAGATGACATCCGAAAATGGACTTACATTGAAGAATGTTCTGCATGTTCCTGATATTCAGAAGAACTTGGTCTCGGGCTCTCTCCTTAGCAAGAATGGCTTTAAGCTTGTATTTATTTCTGACAAGTTTGTACTGTCTAAAAATGATGTTTATATAGGAAAATGATACCTCACTGAGGGCCTTTTCAAGTTCAATGTAATGACTTTCAATCGACACGGTGCTAATAATAAAGCTACAACTTCCGCTTATATTATTGAGTCACAAAATGTATGGCATGAGAGGTTAGGACATGTTAATTATGATATAATGCGTAAACTAATTAACATGGACCTTATACCTAAATTTGCAATTGATAACCAACATAAATGTGAGGCATGTGTTGAAGCAAAAATGCATAGAACATCATTTCATTCCATAGAACGAAGTTCTGAACCCTTGGAACTTGTACACTCTGATGTGTGTGATAGTAATATTGTGCATACAAGAGGCGGTAAAAAGTACTTCGTCACTTTTATCGATGATAACACAAGATTCTGTTATGTGTATTTGTTGAGGAGCAAAGATGAAGCTATTGAGAGCTTTATACACTATAAGAACAAAGTTGAAAATCAATTTGGCAAGAAAATCAAAAGAATCAGGAGTGATAGAGGTGGTGAATATTATTCCAATCATGGAATTATTCATGAAACTACTGCTCCTTATTCGCCTCAACAAAACGGGATTGATGAGCGCAAAAACCAAACGTTGAAGGAAATGATGAATGCCATGTTGACAGGCTCTGGTTTACCCCAGAACTTGTGGAGGAAAGCCTTGCTTTCAGCCAACTACGTTCTGAACAAGCTACCTCACAGAAGATTGGACAAGACACCATATAAATTGTGGAAAGGTCACGTACCTTCCTATAAATATCTGAAAGTGTGGGGGTGTCTTGCCAAAGTAATGATTCTTAAACCTAAGAAGGTTAGAATAAGACCCAAAATCGTTGATTGTATATTCATTGGATCTGCTCACAACAGTAGTGCGTATCGATTCTTGGTACATAAGTCTGAGATTCTTGACATCAATCTGAATATGATAACTGAGTCAAGGAATGCTACATTTTTTTAAAAGACTTTTCCTTGTAAGGAAAGACAAAGAACATAATCTCTCAAAATAACTATTGATACCCTCAAAGACAGTGATCAGGTTCACCAAGAGTCAGATCAAATGGAAATGTTGAGGCAATTGAACCTAGACATAGCAAAAGAGCTAGAACGTCTAAGTCATTTGGACCCGATTTTCTGATATACTTGTTAGAAAATGAGCCTCAAAGCTATAAAGAAGCAATGTCTTCGTCGGAGGCACCTTTGTCGAAAGAGGTTATCAATAGTGAGATTGATTTCATCCTACAAAACCATACTTGGGAGTTGGTTGATCTTCCTTCAAGTTGTAAGCCATTGGGCTACAAATGGATTTTCAAACGGAAGATGAAATCGGATGGATCAATAGATAAGTACAAGGAAAGACTTGTCATAAAAGGTTATAGACAAAAGGACGGCCTTGATTACTTTGATACCTATTCACCACTGACTCATATCACGTCAATAAGAATGCTCATAGCCATAGCAGCTATATTTAGTCTTGAAATACATCAAATGGATGTAGAGACGACATTCTTAAATGGTGAACTAGATGAAGAAATTTACATGGAACAACCAGAAGGTTTCAATGTTCCTGGCAAGAACAGAAGGTGTGCAAACTTGTAAAATCCTTATACGGATTAAAACAAGCACCTAAATAATGGCATGAAAAATTTGACAAAGAGATGTTGTCAAGTGGGTTCAAAATCAATGACTGTGATAAGTGTGTATACACCAAATCAACTTAAAAAGGATATGTCATTGTGTGTCTCTACGTAGATGATATGCTGATAATTGGTAGTAATCATCAGATGATTCAGTCTACCAAGAAACTATTAACCAGCAAATTTGATATGAAAGATTTTGGTGTAGCTGATGTGATCTTAGGAATTAAGATCTCCATAACATCAGAAGATATATATTATCTCAGACTCACTATGTTGAGAAGATACTTGAGAAATATAATAACGGAGATCTAAATGTGGCTAGAACTCTTGTAGGCCTAACTCTTCATTTATTAAAGAATATTGGCTCAAACATATCGCAACTAGAGTATTCCAGAATCATCGGAAGTCTGATATTTCTCATAAATTGCACACGACCTGATTTTTCTCAAGCTGTAAATAGGCTTAGCAGATATACGAGCAATCCATGATATAACTACTGGAAAGCCATAGTAAGAGTTTTGAGGTATCTGAGAGAAACTTCAAAATATGGTCTGCATTATACGAGATATTCTGATGTTTTAGAGGGATACAGTGATGCTAACTAGATATCTGATACAATGGATTCCAAATCTACGAGTGGATTTGTTTTCACACTTGGTGGTGCAACCGTGTCATGGAAATCCTCGAGGCAAACATGTATTACCCGGTCTACAATGGAATCAGAATTCATATCATTAGACAAAACAGCAGAAGAAGCGGAATGGCTTCGAAATTTCCTAGAGGATATTCCAAATTGGCCCAAACCAATGCCAACGATAAGCATACATTTTGATAGTCAATCGGCTATTGGGAGAGCCCAAAATACAATGTATAATGGTAAGTCTAGACACGTACATCACAAACATAATACCATACGACAACTGCTCTCAAGTGGCATAATTTTGATCGATTATGTCAAGTCGAATGAAAATCTAGCAGATCCACTTACTAAAGGTTTACCTAGAGAGCAAGTTGAGAAGTTGTAGGCATTGCATTTTTGCATGTGAAACCCGATGATGAGTCTCAGTTGGAGGCACTACCTTTTTAGTTGAGGAAGTTGCGGGAAACGGTTGTCGGAAGGGAATCGGCATTTCGTTAAATTTTATCCGCATGTTTAGCACGCCAGGTACGACACTCCGGGTATGGAGATATTACTGCGACGCCTTGGGTATGAGGTTTAGCACGCCAGGTACGGCACTCCGGGTAGGTATGGAGATATTACTGCGACGCCTTGGGTATAAGGTTTAGCACGCCAGGTACAACACTCCGGGTATGGAGATATTACTGTGACACCTTGGGTATGAGGTTTAGCACGCCAGGTACGACACTCCGGGTATGGAGATATTACTACGACACTCTAGGTATGAGGTTTAGCACGCCAGGTACGACACTCCGGGTATGGAGATATTAAAGCGACGCCTTGGGTACGAGGTTTAGCACGCCAAGTACGGCACTCCGGGTATGGAGATATCACTGCGACACTCTAGGTACGGAGACGCAACTGCGACACCTCGGGTATGAGGTTTAGCATGCCAGGTACGACACAACATCAACTCCACGCAACACATGGCAAGTCAAGCAACAGCTGGCGAACCAGGTAAGTAGAAATGCATCAGATCAATTTTGTCGGGTACGGCACTCCGGGTATGGAGACATCAGATCAATTTTGCCAGGTACGGCACTCCGGGTATGGAGATATTACTGCGACGCCTTAGGTATGAGGTTTAGCACGCCAGGTACGGCACTCCGGGTATGGAGATATTTCTGCGACGCCTTGGGTATGAGGTTTAGCACGCCAGGTACGACACTCCGGGTATGGAGATATTGCTGCGACGCCTTGGGTATGAGGTTTAGCACGCCAGGTATGGCACTCCGGGTATGGAGATATTACTGCGACGCCTTGGGTATGAGGTTTAGCACGCCAGGTACGGCACTCCGGTATGAAGATATTACTGTGACGCCTTGGGTATGAGGTTAGCACGCCAGGTACGGCACTTCGGTATGGAGATATTACTGCAACGCCTTTGGTATGAGGTTTAGCACGCCAGGTACGGCACTCCAGGTATGGAGATATTACTGCAACGCCTTGGGTATGAGGTTTAGCGACGCCTTAGGTATGAGGTTTAGCACGCCAGGTACGGCACTTCGGTATGGAGATATTTCTGCGACGCCTTGGGTATGAGGTTTAGCACGCCAGGTACGGACACTCTGGGTATGGAGATATTGCTGTGACGCCTTGGGTATGAGGTTTAGCACGCCAGGTATGGCACTCCGGTATGGAGATATTACTGCGACGCCTTGGGTATGAGTTTAGCACGCCATGTACGGCACTCCGGTATGAAGATATTACTGTGATGCCTTGGGTATGAGGTTTAGCACGCCAGGTACGGCACTTAGGTATGGAGATATTACTGCAACGCCTTAGGTATGAGGTTTAGCACGCCAGGTACGGCACTCCAGGTATGGAGATATTAAAGCGACGCCTCGGGTACGAGGTTTAGCATGCCAAGTACGGCACTCCGGGTATGGAGATATCACTGCGACACTCTAGGTACGGAGACGCAACTGCGACACCTTGGGTATGAGGTTTAGCATGCCAGGTACGGCACAACATCAACTCCACGCAACACATGGCAAGTCAAGCAACAGCTGGCGAACCAGGTAAGTAGAAATGCATTGCATAACTTTGATAGGATTGTTCAAAGTCACACACTGCACAAGTCCCATCAAAGTGGGGGCGACTGTAGGCATTGCATTTTTGCATGTGAAACTCGATGATGAGTCTCAGTTGGAGGCACTACCTTTTTAGTCGAGGAAGTTGCGGGAAACGGTTGTTGGAAGGGAATCGGTATTTTGTTAAATTTTATCCGCATGTTTAGCTCCAAGCTCGCTGGTGGACCTCCGTTTTAAAGCACCTTTAGCCTAAACAAAACCCGCAAACACTTAACCTTGGCCCAAAAGCCCACATCCAAGCCCATCTCACCCAAGCCCAATCCAAAATAATTAAAACCTTTAAAATACATGTCACAAATTAAATTAAATTAAATTAAAGTCAACTAATTTAAAATTAAATTAAAATCCAACACAAATTAAATTCCAATTTAAATTAAATTAAAACAAATTAAATTTAAATTAAATCTAAATTAAATTAAACAAATATTTAATTAAAATCTTATACCAAATTAAAATATTGTAACTTCCTAACTTAAAATATTATATACTAAATTAAAGAAATAGCATTCCTAACTAAATAATATATTTACCAATTAAAAATATTTGACTTCCTAATCAACACCAATCTAATCTTGTAACTTCCTAATTTATAATATTTTGTCCCCCCCCCCCAATCTTGTGTATGCCATTCTTGAGAAGCCTAAATTAGAAACCAAGATCCTATTCCTTGTGAGACAAGGTGAAGCCCTAGCCATTCTCTATATAAGCAACCACCACCCAAAGCCTCTCCTCATCTCTCTAGTTCACGTTTTTCACAAGCAAAAGAAGCCAAAATTCTGTCCACTCTCCATTCTCTCAAGTTCACACATACTACAAAGAAATAACACAAAAATCCTCTTCATCTCCTTCCCCTAATCACTGAAAATCATACTTCCATACAGCAGCCATACACGCCCAAAATAGCAGAAAAACGACCTTAAAACAGTAGCCCGAAATCACCTTAAAACAGCAGCAAAAATACCCCAAAACAGCCCCTAAATCACCTAAACCATTAACTAAAAAAACTGTACTTTTAATCCTTAAAACAGTAACTAAAAAACTGCACTTAAAGCCTTCAAAAAACACCCAAAACTGTCCATTAAAACACCAAAGCAGTGACCTGAACAGCAAGCATAAATACAGAGAAAACAGTAGCAAAGTGGAGGCCAAACAACAGCAAAACGGAGGCCAAACAGCAAAAAAGTGAGCCGAGACGCTAAACCAGTGAACCGGAGAAGTAGCGGTGTGATAGCCCTTCCGACGGTCGTGAAACGCGAGTTTGAAAGTCGACATAAAAGGTTAGACCTGAGGGTATTTTCCACATTCATTTTCTGTTATTTGTATTATTTATTGAATGTTGCTTGCATGATTGTTGTGTTGAAATGCATGTTGTGGCCTTTGAGTAGATAAATATGCATGGATTATGAGATATGGTATGTTGTGGCTTTAGAATAAAACGAAAGATGTGTCAACTCTCGCGGTATATCGGATGGAAACTCGGACATAAATTTCATAGCCGATTCCGAATGGACGGTAGTATGATCTGTACTCGGGATACAACTCCACGTACCGCTTGAGTAAATGACACTTTCTTTTGTCTTATATTGCTTTGATTTATTTATTTTTCATCATTTGAATTATGCATGTTACTTTTGTATGCGTGATTCAATCGAGCGCATGGGCTTAGTAAGTGCGATGAAAAGTCCCCTACTTGGAGGGGTTAAAATCCTTTACCACGATGTTTTGCCGCGCCGGTTGATGTGTGTTCGGTTGAATGCAAGATACGTTCAATCGGGCATACTAAGTTTGATATTATTGTTTTTTAATTCTTTGTATGCATGATTCAATCGAGCGCATGGGCTTAGTAAGTGCGATGAAAGGTCCCCTATTTGGAGGGGTTAAAATCCTTTACCACGATGCTTTGCCGCACCGGTTGATGTGTGTTCGGTTGAATGCAAGATACGTTCAATCGGGCATACTAAGTTTGATATTATTGTTTTTAATTCTTTATATGCATGATTCAATTGAGCGCATGGGCTTAGTAAGTGCGATGAAAGGTCCTCTATTTGGAGGGGTTAAAATCCTTTACCACGATGCTTTGTCGCGCCGATTGGTGTATACTCGATTGGATGCGAGATGAGTTCAATCGGATACGTGAGGTCCCACATTGTGGATTTGTTTGTCTGTGAATGTGTTGCATGCATCAGGTCTGGTTCCGTTCGAACACGTTCTCGAACGCCACACGAACGTGAACCTTCTGTTTACCGTTCGAACGCGTTCTCAAACGCTACGCGAACGCGCACGCATTTTCTTAGTTTCATCATGAATCAGGTCTGGTTCCATTCGAACGCGTTCTCGAATGCCACGCGAACGTGAACCTTCTGTTTACCGTTCGAACGCGTTCTCAAACGCTACGCGAACGCGCACACATTTTTTTAGTGTTTCATGCACCAGGTCTGGCTCCGTTCGAACGCGTTCTCGAACGCTATATGAACGCGAACCTTCTGTTTACCGTTCGAACGAGTTCTCAAACGTTACACGAATGCGCACCCACTGAACTGAGTCATTTTCATCAGATTTCATACATAATTGTTCCTAGTAGCTATCCCTTCGTATGATGAATCTGATTGCTTCTCTGTGTTACGCATGATTGTGTAGGTATCATTCATCTGTATTCCTCACATGTATAAGTACAATGTGTTTAACGTATTACAATTCATATATCCATGTCATGATAGCATTTGAGTATTATTTCTCGTGGTATATCGGATGGAAACCCAGACATAAATTCCGTAGCCGATTTCGAATGGACGGTAGTACGGTCTGTACTTGGGATACAATTCCACGTACCACTTGGAAAATTGCTCACATGTGTGCTTGTGCGGTTAATGTATGTGCTTGTGTTTTTTTTAATACAATATGCCAATGCAGTCGTATGTTCGTTGCTACTTTGATGTATTTTCAAGCATGCAATCTTAGATGTGAAATATATGTAAATTCAGGTGTAAGTTTTATTTTTGTTCATATGGATTTAGAAGCATGATACTCTTGGAAATAAGTGTTACTTAAGCTTGATTAAATTATTACACAAATCCTTTCATTACAAGTGACATAAGTAAGGGACCATTCTGAACCCAACGGTTTGAGGTCTTCCCTTGCGAGGGGTGAGTGCGGCCTTAAATCTCATTTTCCCGGTTCACACCGGGTGGCGACTCCATTATTCTCCGGTTTAGTCCCCCGTGGCTACTCCGTACTCCCAACCGGGCCGCGAGCCCGGGACAGCATGCGTCGCCCAGTTTGTGTGTCCCACAGTCTGGCGACTCCACTGGGGATAGAGAATCGGCCCTGAAATATTTTCTTATAATGTTTGGATTTATGTTTTAATTGACCGTGCCTATAGTGGATAAAATGGGGGTTTAATCAAAGGCATTTTAAGGCTAGGTAATGGTTTGGTGTCTTCCTTCATTCACTACCTTTCTAGAAGGAAAAGCTGTGAAGGCACCTATATAGCCATCTACTCGTAGCCTATTGTGATGGACTAATTTGGAGGACTCGTTGTTTATTCCTGACACCAAGCGATAAGAGCCTAAGAGGCTTGGGTATTTAAGTGAGCCTCGCTCCACCTTCCCTCTGGGGAATCTACAACGGGAAATCCATTTGACAGTCAGTCACACACCATAGCTCATTGGCACGTACCTTAGTGTATAAAAAAGGGTGCGCTCACTTGGTCGCTCGAACCCTTGATTGGGGAGACCTAGTTGTGGGCCATCCTTCGCCGATGAGAGCCTTTGTCTACACTCTTGTGAACCCACCCATAGACCGGGATTGTATGGTTAAACTAACAATTATTTCCTTGAGTATGTGCTTGTGGACCATGCAGTTGGACCATTGTCAGAAATACGGACTTGCTGTGCCATTTAAACTGGGGCGAGTTCGTACCTTATGACCATTGGGCCCAAAGCTTCTGAAATGTTGATGGGCCATTTCGTAGAAATTATTGTTTTATGTTTGCACTATCTTTCTTTTATGCTTGTGTCTGGGAACATCGTCGTTTGGATCCATTTGTCATGAGATATGGGCTTGTTGGGCCATTTAAACTGGGACAAAAACGTATCTTATGACGATTGGGCCAAAGGCTTCTAAATATTGATGGGCCATTTTGTGCTTGTGTTCGGAGCATTATCATTTGGATACGGTTGGACTCCTTGCCATGAGATGTGAACTCATTGGGCCATTTAAACTGGGACGAGTTCACTCCTATGACAGTTAGCCCAAAAGCTTCTAAAATGATAACGGGCCAATTTGTTTGAAAATTTTAGTTGATTTAGTATGTTATATATGTTACATGCATCTCATGCACCCCATGCATACATACATCATGCTAACCCTTGTGTTCTGAAAGCCATCATAGATTCCCGTTGGGTTAGGGAAGAAGGAAGACTCACCAATAGACCGGTAACAAATATGAGTACATCCGATAATGAGGTATCCCGGATAGATCAGTTGGAAAATGGTTTCGCCAAGATTACCGAACAGTTGCAAGCCTTGACTACTGCCATGACAAATATGGTTGTGCCCCGTGCTGGGGGAAATTCTGAGAATGTAAGACGTGAGGAGCCTCTGAATGGGTTGGGGGATGATATCCCCACTTTTGATGATGACATGGCAGAGTATGCAACAGGCAGAGTGATTGGGTCTCAGGCAGAATTTCAGAGGCTCCGGGATCAGGTTGAAACATTTACCCGCAAAATGAGGGGTAAACATGAAGAGTTGTTAGATTATGAGGCAATGACCTTTGGAGAACAGCTGCCAGCTCAGTTTAAAATGCCCGACATGGCCAAGTTTAATGGGAATGGAGACCCGAGGGTCCATCTGCAACAATATGTCTCAGTCATGAGTTCAATGGGCCTATCACAACGCCAAGTCCAAAAGATGTTTGGGATGTCACTCGAGGGGGCACCTGTGGTTTGGTATCATAGCCTTAAGAAGAAGGTTAAGGAAGATTGGAAGGAACTAGCTGATGCTTTTCTGAAGCAGTATGTTACAAACTTAGAAATTGATTTGTCACTTCGTGATTTGGAGAACACTAAGCAGAAGCCAGAAGAAAGCTTCAAGAAGTATGTAGACCGCTCGAGAAGCCAGCTTCTGAAAATACAGACTCGGCCCTCTGAGAAAGACCAGATTAAAATGATCATCAAGGGCACCAAACCCTCGATTTATGGTAAGCTGAGGAGGATGACTTCGATGATTTCTGATTTTCGACAGTTGAGGGAAACTGTCATGGATATTGAGGAAGAGGAGGCTGAAAACAGAAAGTTTTATGGCCAGAGTAGAAGAACTTTTGGAGGGCATTCTGAGACCAAGCCCGCTACTGCCGAGATTTCTGCCATCAAGAACCGGCGTTTCTCCAACTTGGGAAGACCTTTGTCCAAGGTACTTGAGAAATTGACAAGGCAAGGATTCTTAAAACCTTTGGAGCCTAAACCTCTTCCAAATCCCCCACCACCACATCTAAGAATAGTCCGCTACTATCACTTCCACCAGCAACACGGCCATGATACTGACAGTTGTTCCCACCTCCGGTATGAAATTCAGGACCTCATTGATGCCCACAAAATACCCGATCTTGAAAAAGAACCGCCTAGCACACACACCAACCCTCTTCCAGATTATCACTCTGTTCCCCCACCGACTTACATGATCAACTCCGGCCTACCCGAAACCTTTATCCTCCAAACTCTCAATCACCAGGCTTCTTGTATTGAGATAAAGGATAACAGTAGTAAAGAACCGTAGGCCGAGGAAGAAGATAATGAAACTGCACTTTCTGGTTTATTTTCTGCATTTTTAATAAAGACATAAACTCTGTCTACTTGTTTGAACCTTTTCCTGAATAATAATAAAGACATCCAGTTCGCCTACTTGCCTGAGTCCTTTCCTTTCAACCTGCATAACATGAGTATGTTTAACAAAAGCATTCAACCCTGATACAATGATATTCAGCGACACTCAGAACACGAGGGATTCCCAAAAGAAGCAAGCAGAAACGACAAAATAACCGTTCAGTAATGGGAAATGGGGCAGTGAGACTATCAGACTTGGAAGGAAATGAGTTCACTAAGCCGATCAATGTGGATAGATTGAAGCAGTACTTTGCCAGAAGAGGAGAAAACCGAGTAGTCACCAAGGGAATTGGTGGACAACCTAACCCAACGGAATAGAAAATTCATTTATGCATGCATACACACACGTAATATATTTGCATCCTTTTGTGTTTGTTCTGTTTTTTAATAACAGGTTTCAAAGGAGAGAAAGAGAAAGCGTCAAATGCAAGCCAACCAGAAGCAGCAACAGTACAATGTCAGCAGTCTTCAGGAATGAATCACAGGGGCGAAGCCCATGTCAGTATCCGTCTGGGGGTGAGGCCCAGATCAGTATCAGTCTAGAGGCGAGGCCCAGATCAGTATCAGTCTGGGGGCGAGGCCCATATCAGTATCAGTTGGGGGCAAGGCCCATATAAGTATCAGTTGGGGGTGAGGCCCATATCAGTATCAGTCTGGGGGCGAGGCCCATATCAGCATCAGTTGGGGGTGAGGCCCATATCAGTATCAGTCTGGGGGCGAGGCCCATATCAGTAGCAGTTAGGGCCGATGCCCACATCAGCATCAGTTTGGGGATGAGTCCCAGGGCCGAGGCCTACATCAGTATCAGTTTAGAGGCGAGGCCCACATCTGCATCAGTTTGAGGTCGAGGTGCCCACTACAGTATCAGTCGGGGGTGAGGCCCATATCAGTATCAGTTGGGGGGCGAGGCCCATATCTGCATCAGTCTGGCCGGGTATGGCACTCTCGGGGCGAGGCCTACATCCTTATCATCATCAGTCTAGCCGGGTATGGCAGTCTAGGGGCGAGGTCCACATCCTTATCATCATCAGTCTGGCCGGGTATGGCACTCTGGGGGTGAGGCCCACATCCTTATCATCATCAGTCTAGCCGGGTATGGCACTCTGGGGGCGAGGCCCACATCCTTATCAGCATCAGTCTGGCCGGGTAGGGCACTTTGGGGGCGAGGCCCACATCCTTATCATCATCAGTCTAGCCGGGTATGGCAATCTGGGGGTGAGGCCCACATTAACATCAGATCAGTTTTGCCGGGTACGGCACTCCGGGTATGGAGATACAAAATCAGTTTTGCTGGGTACGGCACTCCGGGTATGGAGACATCAGATCAATTTTGCCGGGTACGGCACTCCGAGTATGGAGACATCAGATCAATTTTGCCAGGTACGGCACTCCGGGTATGTAGATATTACTGCGACGTCTTGGGTATGAGGTTTAGCACGCCAGGTACGGCACTCCAGGTATGGAGATTGTAGGACACAAGAACTGGGCGACGCATGATGTTCTAGGCTCGCGGCCCGGTTGGGAGTACGGAGTAGCCCACGGGGGACTAAACCGGAGAATAATGGAGTCGCCACCCGGTGTGAACCGGGAAAATGATTTAAGGCCGCACTCACCCCTCGCAAGGGAAGACCTCAAACCGTTGGGTTCGGAATGGTCCCTTACTTATGTCGTTTGTAATGAATAGATTTGTGCAATATTAACCAAGTCTACTCAACATACATGTTGGTCAAAGTAGTCTAAATTCTTATAAAGTCTAAATCTAGGTCTACATGCTTCAAAAGTAAACTTTCATAATATAATACATTAAATTAATATATACAAAATAAACATGTGGCCCAGGAATTCAGCCGTTCTTAATATAGGACCTCGCATACCCGGTTGGACGTATTCCACGTCAACCGAGCACGCCGTGTCCGGAACAACAAAATAAAATATAACAAAGGGTGCCCTCAGGTTTTACCTTTTAAGTCGCTTTTCGGGAGTGCGTTTCACGGTGCCGGAAGGGTTATCATTTCCCTGTTTTCACTGATCCACTGTTTTTGTTGTTTTCACTATTCACTATTTTCACGGGTCTGCTGTTTTTGCTGTTTTCACTCGCTGTTTTCTCTGATTCGCTCGAGGTTTCTGCTCGCTGTTTTCTCTATTTTTCTCACTATTTTCAGGCTATTTTTGGGTCGATTCCGGGACGATTTTCTGGACTGTTTTAGACTGTTTTAGGGTAATTTTTGGTGCGATTTCAGTGGTGTTTTGCGGCAGTTTGTGGGGTTGTTTTCACGGTAATTTGGCTGGATAGTTTGCGTGGACAGAGAGCAAATTATGTGGGTTGATGAAGGGGAGCGTAAGGGCTGTTATTATTGACTGCGTTCTTTGTTATTCGGATTGGCAGGGACGTGTTTGGGGGCAGTGTTCAGGATGGCTTCACGGCAGTTTTGTTGTTATATAGGGGACTGTTTTGCTCTCGGTGGCTAGGTAAATAAAGGACAGTTCACGTGTGCATGGGAAAGAGAGGAGCTGAGGTGTTTCTTTGCATGCGCTGGATCACGTGGGCTGCATGAGGATTCAGGTTTACATGTTTTGTGGTGTGGCAGTGTCTACTTCCATTTGTTGCTGCGTGAGTGGTCGTGTAAGGGACGGCTGTTACGTGTGGGTTGAATTAACGTACATGCTGCGGCTTTGGAGGAGGCAATGGCTTGCTGGGAATGGTTGCTGCTCTCGATGGCCTGGCAGTGAGGGTTTTTTGTTTATTGTCAGTGAGCGAGGAGGGTATAAGGAAGAAGAGGATTAATGGCGTGTTGAGTGGACTGGTGCGAGTTGAGGGCTGGTGTTTGTGAGGGCTGTGAGGGGCTGTTATCGTGCATGAATCAAGGCAGTGTGTTGGGTGTATGGCTGTAGGGGATGGGTGTGTCTTGTGAATGATCAAGGGGCAGTTAAGGGTCATGGGTTGATTGTGAGAAGAGGCAAATGGGTTGCTAAAATGGCTAGTTTGTGGTCAGTTTGTGGGCAATCTCCAGAGGTCTCTGGCGTGTGAAGAGGAGGGTTTATTTAAAAGGCAGTGGGTGAGTTACTGGCATGAAAAAATGAGTTAATTTTGGGCATGATTGAAGGAAGAAATGAGGTGTGATTTGATGAACTTTTCGGTGAGATGATGGAGGATGATTGAGGCAAAACAAAGGAACTTTCGGTGATGGAGGGAAAATAATGGAGTGTGGGGTTGTTTTTTTTGTTTGGTTTTGTTTGGTGGAAGATGGGAATAGGCGTGTGGGGTTGAAAGGAAATTTGGTGTGTGGTTTTTGTTTTGGTTTGTGTTGGTTTCACGTGAATGATGGGGAATTATTTGGTGTGTTTATTATTTGTTTATTTGTTTTCTTATTTGTTAGTGTTTGTTTGATTTGTGGAGGATAGGAAATGGAGGTCATAGACGGTTGATGAGTGAGGAGTTTGGCCTTTTGTGTTTGGTTTGGTTGATGGAAATAGGCGTGTGGGGTAGTTTCTTTGATTTTGGTTTTGTGAAAATTGTTATTAAATTGGTTTGTATTTTTTAATTGTTTGATTTTCTTTGAATTTGTTTAATTGGTTGGTGTCTTATTATTTTATGTTTGTGCATGGAAGGTGAAGGGTCACAGGGGTAGGTTTTAAGGTTCGGGGCGAGAATAAATTTTGATACAGAGACTCAACGAGTAAACCCGAGGTTAAGCGAACTTAGCGAATCAAAACCAATAATATGTCAATTCTTGACTTCTCCTTTCCGACGACCGTTTTCCGCGACTCCCGCGACTTAAAAGGTGGTGCCTCCGTACGAGGCTCATCATCGGGCTGATATGGAAATTTTCTAAATATGGTTTTAAGAGTTTATATATGAAATGAAAAGATGTAATCCTTAAGTGAAGAGTTTAAACCCTTGGGTTTAATGGGAAGGGTATGTCCTTTAAGGGGAAAGAACATATCTTTTAGGGATTGTCTTATTTGACATAAGGGTACATTTTCAATGATAACCCTCCATGTCTATAAATAAGGCCTTGGATTCCTATTGCTATTCACTGAATTTTTCATATACTCTCTAAGAAGTCTTGCATATTAGGAGGTCTTAAGTTTCATAGTCAAGAGAGTTTCCACCATTCCTCCTTATTCATGTTCTTGGGTAAGGAGTGCCCCTTCTCAAGAAGAATCCAAGTAATCATGGGAGAACGTTAGCCACAAACAATCCATGGAGCACCGAGGCGGGGCTAATAAGTTCTTAAGGATAGAGGCAACTCGACTTCGACTCCAAGTTTCATCTTCTTCATTTTCCAGGTTTTCTCTAAGTTGTAGGATTTTTTGGCATGATAGTAGATAATTTGTTTGATGCATGTTAATTTCATTTAATGACACTAAAATCACAACAACCCTAAATACTCTAAATGAAAACACATAGTCCTATCAGCTTAGAAACATTTAGATATTGACTCACTTACATTGAGATCCCTAAATTATAAGACTTCACATGATATCTTCTTTGAGCTTCATCTTCACATCCATATGTTTCGACATCTTTTTGTAATGCTCGCGAATCCACGTCGAAATCCCAACGTTGCATCATCAAAATCCTTCATTAAGTGCTATGGCGCTAACATTAGCTTGTACTTGTAGCAGGTAAAACAGAAACATCTCTCTTTCTTTTATCATATACGTATAATTGGATGCCCAAAGAGTTATACAGATAGTTGAAATAGTCACAACTCGTAATATTATAAGTTTTGGAGAGGATTTGGTAGAGAAAGCACTTGATTTTTAATCATTACAAATGTAAAAGCCAAGTCTAACCAATGAGCAACACCACAGAGATAGACTCTTGGAATTATAATCATCAATGACTATCTTCAAAATTTCTATCACTCTCATGTTATTAACTTTTCTCTAAGCCAGGTTCTTCGTAGCTTACATTAGAATTGGTTTCGGCTGGGGCGGTAATGGCCAGTATTAAGGTGGCTTTTATGGTCTCATTCTATAATTTTATCAGTTTTCATGCCCACAAATTGATAAAATTGTCATGTCAGTTAGGGGTGTGTGATGAGCGGAAAATATATCAATATTTACCGCCCCTTTAACTTAATATTTTATTTAGTTTCTCGGTTTTGATGAACGTTTTGATGTGTTTTAGTTTATTTTGCAGATAAAATAATATTGGATCTCAATGAAATCATTTAGGATGAAATATGGGTCAAATAAGGGCAATTATTGGACTTGATATTTTAATTTTGGAGATTGGAAACTTGAAAGGGCGTTTTTGACGAAGTGCAGTTTTGGAAATTCTAATTTTGCGCATCTGTAGTATTTTGGGCATAACGTTTTACTCCGATATCGGATTGAGCTGATTCAAGTTCCAGATTAAAGAAGACTCAAATATCTACAGCTTTGAAAGACAAAATAATTTCGAATTCTGACGATTTCATGCCCGAAATTGATGAACCATCCAGAAGTGTGTTGTGTGTAATTATTAAAGTCACTTTCAATCATTTTCAACGCAAAAAATAAATTAATAAATAAATAATAAAAATTATCAAATCATCACCAAACATGATAAGAGATTAGTGGAGCAATTAATAATGGATTTGGTGGAGCAATTAGTGGAGCAATTAATAATTGATTTGGTGGATGATTTGATGGAGGTAAAATTTTGCCTATAAATACCAAGCCATTTCATTTGTAAAATTCATACTTTCTTCTAAGGAATTCCTTAAGAATACTAAGAAGATTATATCTTGTTTGTTTATTACGGCTTTCAGTAATTAATTTCCACTTTCGCACTTTCTTTTCTTTACTTTTCAGTTTTTACTTTCCGCAATTTACTTTTACGCACAGTACTTTTCTTTCTTTAATTTTCAGTTTTTACTTTTCAGTAATTTACTTTCAGCAATTTACTTTTCAGCAATTACTTTTCAGCAATTTACTTTCAGCAATTTACTTTTCAGTAATTTACTTTCAGCATTTAATTTTCAGTATTTAATTTCAGCATTTACTTTCAGCATTTACTTTTCAGTATTTAATTTTCAGTATTTTACTTTATGTCTTTTATTTTATTTAAGTTTTTTTTTATTACCCGTAAATATGTGTCGTAACTAAGCCAGTTATCTGGGGTTGTGATGAAATCCAATATCACCAGTTTATAAGGGGTTATTTTATAGTTTGGGTAATTTAAAGGTTTACTTATTAAGTCTTAAGCTTAATACGTCTTGTTAATTGGCCACTAATAAGATTGATGTGGTAAATCTAAAATAAACTTGACAAAGGAATTTTAGGTTTCAGCCTTAGACTTAATAGCCCACGATCTTCCTTGAGGATATATAACCCTTTAATAGATTTCCTTACAGGATAGACATATATCTGTCGGGCGGGGGCAGCCATAATTGGAACTTAAACTTAATGAATCCAGATAATTTGGTTGACATAGACATATGGTTCAATTGGGTTAAACTGGGTCTTTGCATCTGATCATCGACAGATGCTTTTGCATAATTTAGTGTTCCAAGTTAGTAAATCGATTTATTACACAAACATAAAATAATCACTTCATCTTTAAAATGATATTGGAAGAAATCACAACCCTAAATAGTTTTTAATATTGAATTTTCTTAAAATCTACTTTCGAATAATTTTATTTACTTGTTTTTAAATTTATAATCGTCACCATTTCAAATCAATCAAACAACATGTTAAATATTAGTAATCATTTGACCTCATAAAATTAATAGATTAGATATTAAGTCCTCGTGGGATCGATTTTTTATACTACTTGAACGATACGTGCGCTTGCGTTATACGCGTGTGTAAGCGCCGGTCAAGTTTTTGGCGCCGTTGCCGGGGACTTATATATCTTTCACTATTAATTTTGGGGTTAGATACGTTCTTTTTACTTATTGTTTTTGTTTTCTTGTGTTTCAGGTTCTCAGAAACTACATGAGACGAACCAGAAGCTTTGAACTC
Organism: Zanthoxylum bungeanum; assembly: GCA_019454045.1. Lineage (NCBI taxonomy): Eukaryota > Viridiplantae > Streptophyta > Magnoliopsida > Sapindales > Rutaceae > Zanthoxylum > Zanthoxylum bungeanum. Next base: position 444,833 of record SKCR01023804.1, read on the forward strand.
CGATCGCTTGACCCAGAAATTGAAAGAACCATCAAACAGTTGAGAAGGGAAAGGCGAGAAGGCCAAGAAGCTTTAGTCAACATGGAACCTGAACCGTTGGAGGTTGCACCACCAATTCCCATTCGAGACAGAACCATTCTGGTGGTTGACAGACTCATTTCCTGTATTGTACTTCCTCTCTTACCAGCAAATACGTGTGACATCAAAACATGCATTCAGATGATTCAGCAGTCAGTTCAGTTCGGGGGGAATGTAACTGAAGATCCTAATGCCCACATCAGTAACTTCCTGGAAGTTTGCGGTACTTTCAACTACAACAGAGCATCAGAAGAAACAATGAGACTGCGAGTTTTTCCATATTCCTTGAAAGAAAGAGCTAAAACTTGGCTACATTCACTACCAGCAGGTTCTATCACAACTTGGAACACTTTAGCCACCAAATTTCTTGCAAATACTTTCCACCAGCCAGAACCAGAAAGCTGAGGAATGACATCACATCCTTTGTACAACAGATTCAGAATCCCTCTGCGAATCTTGGAAATGTACAAAGATTTGCTCCGAAATGTCCTCACCATGAGATCCAAATGGCTTCAAGTCCAACATTCTATAATGGGCTTTCTGGAATAATGAGAACCACAATTGATGCTGCTGCTGGAGGAGCCTTGATGGCAAAAGGACAAGATCAAGCTGTTGGTTATAATCTAGGTCCCAAGATTAAACAAGACATGAAAACAATGCGTGAATACATCAACGGAGGTAGCGGAATACTCACATCGATTAGTTGAGTCGATTTGAAGACGAATCAAGCCCAAAATACTCACTGCCTTAGGCGCCACTGGTGGCAGTCCACTGCCTTCACAAATCAGATTTTGAGCTGAGAAACGGAGCTCCAACCTCGTCTAACGGATCCCGCTCATGGGCGAACCTCCCTACCACCTTCGCAAGACTCGTAAGTGTGCTAGCACTTGATTTCTCACCATGAAAAACCACTCTTGCTTCCCTATTGCTCACGCCATTTCTGGTTCAAAACCAGTCCATATTTTTTGTTTTGGGCGTGAGAGAATAGAAAAATGGAGAGATAGAAATGTGTTGACATGTTACAAAAAGTGTAAAGCCTTTTTGATTATAATTTTTCCAAAATAATAATCAATTTCCATTTAATTTCATCTAATAAATTAAATGAATTTTGGAGCCAAAAACCAAAAGTTTTCCCTCCACTAGCTTTCACTATTCACATCAACTTTAGTCATATCAACTTTAATAAAGTGACATGTCTTTCAATCAATCAATCACATCAATCAATCACATCACTCAAAGTGACATTTGATTTGACGCTTGATGTGATGAATGATTTGACGCTTGATGCGACTTGCGATACCGCACTCGAATTCGAAACACGAATGCGCTCGCAATCACACTCGGGCTCGGGTTCGTTAATTCCAAATTAATGATTTTTCCGTCGCGTCGTAATTAAATGATTACGCCTAGCGAATTCACTATTCACGTCGCTGACGAATTAATTCTAAATTAATTCGTTCGCCCGAATTAAAATCTAATTTTAATTCCGCGTCGAAATCTAATTTCGTTTAATATATCGAATATATTAATTTATCGATTAATTCCAAATTAATCGTTATCTCTCTCTAGACGATATTTTATCCTAGATAAAATATCGTCTAATTAATCCTAGATTAATTTGTCTCTCTTCTATATAATCCCAGATTATTCAAGAGTGCGAGTTGTGCGTCATCGGTGGATTATCGGGAAGAGACCCATGAGATCCCCGGATAAGTTGGCAGTAAATGCGGTCGTCGGAGTATCCGAATCACGTACGTACCAAGTACTACGTTCTACCGATTTACGAGACAAGGTCGACTCCTAGTAAAGCACCAAGTCTACCCAATTCTCCGGACATATCCATTTAAGAATATTAAGATCTGTATCAAGCGTAGTATACTAATGTATTGTGCGTATCGGCCCAGTATCGGATAGTCACGTGCTAGGGCTGGGGCTTGATAAGTGTCTACCCCGTCCGAAGCACATATCGGATGTCTGGTAACATAGTCTCTATAATCGGATATTCATGACCCGGTCACAATATCCCGATTGGTTGCGCAACACTCAAGAGCACTAGTACCATATCCTGCGTGACATCATCTCCAATATGACTGAAGTGATACTTCCGTCTTGACATCACACCCAATACACTACGACTCTCTGATAAACCCAGAAGTGGTGTACGCAGAACCGATTAAAGCCCTGTACCACCAAGACCAAAGTCTATCGATTATCGTAAGTATTAGCGATGTAAGTCTCAGGTTAAGACTATACACACCTACCTTGATTTCGGCCTCCCATAGACACATAGTCATAATACCAATGGGATTCCGAAGGGTCTATCCAGAGCGAAGCTGTTTCCCGTACCATCGGTGAAACACGACCTCCTATCGCACTTGCATAAGTATCCAATACTTATATATATGAGAACTATGCCGTTGTGCCCTCACAACGCACACAAGTGCAATACTAGCCTATTCCGTATTATCGATGTCCAGTCTCGATAATACTCCGGCTAGGGATTTTAATGATTAATCCTTCGGGGACTGATACTGTCTCATATCATTCTCAGTCCAGGAACTAATCATAGGGACCTCTCTTCATTTATATATCTATGGTGATCTAATCACAAATGATGAGAGTGCAATTTCCTTGTCACATAGTTAATTTGCTACAACAACACAATGATCTGTGCAAATAGTGACGCTATGGGTCATTTTGTCCAACAATCCCCCACTTGGCACATAGCGAGTCACTCAAGTGTCCTACACCCGAACTATGTACGGTTCGCTCAAATTGCTGAGGAAAGGTTTTCGTCAGCGATTTGCTTGATTATCGTTTGACGCGATTTATACGATCATCACATCGCCACGATGTATGATCCGAACGAATCAGACGATATAGAAGTATATATCTGGATCGTCGATGAGACCTTTAATTCCTTAGCATGTGCTGACGCCTAGCTCAGCTGCTAAAAGAACTATATCTAATCTAATTAGATTTATTTTCGATCCAAATGGCTTCTATTGCTGCCTCAGCTGCAGCAATAATCCGCATTTGTTGTTTATTCGGCAACAGTTATCTTGCTCGGAATATTTCCAGTTCACTGTCCCGTTATTCAAACTTTATAGTACCGTAGTATTTAATTGTTTGGAAACTTGCAGCAGTGATCCCAGTCACTTCAAGTTCTCCTTCTCCATAGTTTAAGACAACATCTTTAGTTCTCTCAGATACTAACAGATGTCCTTAATCTTCAATCCAGTGACTATCACTAGGATTGACCTGATCGTGACTCCATATGCTCGAAGCGTATGAGACACCCTATCAAGTACATTTTAAATGTACAATTTCCAAGAGAGTGTTAACCAACTCCAAATCTATCCCAGTAGATCTTTATTCCTTGAATAAAGGTTGTTACTCCCCAGAATTCTACGGAGAATTTCTATTGAAAGCCAAGCTTTCATCAATTGTTTTATGGGAATTTCACTGTCAGTGCGCTCTCCCACTAACCTCCTTATATACACAAGAATTATTTCGTTTTGAGTCAAATCATAAATCATTATGATTATTTCAAAACGACAGTTCCAAGAACCTTATGCTTGCATTAATCCAAACATGGATAGAATAACCCGCAAACCTTGTTTGTCGGTTATACAAAATCGTCAGGATGTTGTAAACATCCTCCAAAAGGTTTCCTTTTCAGGAAAGCGATTTTGATCTATAACTGACACATTTCATAAATGAAATACGCAGTTATTAACAAGCATCTTCAAAATGGATTTACCATGGCAACAGGTAAAAGGTTGAACCGTTATTAACACAATGTTGATAACGATACCTTTCCGTCAAAAGCCCAGCTTTGTACGTTGGTATGTTGCCTTCCATGTATGTCTTCCTTGAAGACGTTAATGTACCAATAGGCACAATGCCTTGTGGTACAACAACTGGTATCCAAAATAGTTGTTATACATGGAATCCATTTCGGACTCATGGCACTTTGCCATAATAGGGAGTCGATACCTCGTATCACTTCCTCAAAACGTAGTCGGTGGATATACCTTCATAAGATTGACATCTTTATGAGGTTAGATCAGAAACCCATACCCTAGGTTGTTTTCTAGACTCTATCCGATCTACGAAGTTCTTGTGTATTTGAAGATTAATGGTACAGATTCATCATTGATGAACTATTTGTGTTCCATTAAGGACTTCGTGCCCTGAACAGTATTACTCCGATTTTCATCGAGTATCACTATCCTCCCACTGACCACTGCATATCGGTATTCCTCTCAGAAAACCGCATGGTGAGCAACAATCACATTGTTCTCATGTGAGATTTATAAGTACTATAGTTAAGGTTTCCCTTAGGATAACCTATATTGGCACTTATCCAATTTGGGTTCTTAGTTTGGTATCATCCAAACGTTATGCCTGGCATACCCAAATTATTAGGAGTGAGAAACCCTGTTTCTTTCTTGTTTATATCCTATATGATATCTGTCAAACAGATTTATATGGAACCTTATTCTAAATAAGTTTTGCACTGTTAATACATATCCTATAGAAGGAAACAGTAGCTCAGAGCGACTCGTGATAAACCTTATCATGTCCAACAAAATTCGGTTTTTTCGGACACACCGTCTAACTGACGTGTCTAAGTCGTCCGCTCATCATGAAAGAATACCATACTCTTTCATGTACGTATGAAACTTACTGCTTAAGTATTTTCCATTACGGTCTTACCGTGGGAATAATACTATAGCCGATCTGCTGTTTTTCTATTTCGTGTCGAAACTCTAAAGTTTCCGATTTGTGTTCTTCAAAAGAAACACATAACCATAACGTGATGCTACATCCGTCAAGGTCACGAAATATTCATGTTCACATCTAGTCTAGCTAGATATGGGCCCACTTACTTCACCATGAACAGGGCTAACAGATCAGTGGCCCTTTTACTATTACCAAGTAAATAGTATTTTAGGTATTTTACCTAATAAACTAGATTCGCAGACCTTATTTGAATAGTCAAATCAGTCCTAGTACCCACTCTTCAAAAGTGTGGATATACGAGTCTCGTTTAATTGTGTCCTAGACAACATGCCACAAATAAGTCTCTATTGATCAAATCAATTTGAGCTATTTATTTGTCATTTTTATATGTTTGAGATTTTATTATATTCAAAATATAAATTATGTTATTTACATCTAATGTATTTATCTCAGTATCATCTTTATATAATGAAACACTTAGTGTTCTAGAATATAAAGGTTTTATCCGCAACGGATTAAACACTGATATAGAGATAATGTCTCTAGTCAAACTAGTTACATTATAACAGTTCCTAATTTAAGTACATACCCAAAGGGTAGTTCCTAAACTTAGGTATCTACGGTCGAAACAGCGACTTTCGTCCCGTTTCCGATTCGCAGAGAAATCTCGGCTTGAAGTCAGTATCCAGCTCATAGCGGATTCTGAACATCAATACATATATTTTATGTACCACACTAAGTATTTAAAATCCAATTTCAATACTAGTAGTGAACATAACTTTGACAAATATTTTAAAGTCAGAGCCTCGCCCTTTCTTTAATTCCTTCGTGTCTTCCATATCCAAATGGTAGTCACTTTGGGATATGTCAATTATCTTTTCAATATTTCACAAACCTTTGGCCAAGCCTTGGGTTTCGGAATATCGAAACGATGTGCACCTTGTGCAACACGCCCAATTGTAAACTTTGACTTTTCTCCACTAGAATAGTCAATTAATTCTCCAAGAATTATTAATTGCAATTTTAATACCTTTTAAATCTAAAGATAGATTTATTGTCAGGTATATTAAATTAAGCACTAAAGTCATCATCACATAAATCTTCCAAAGATTTATGCTCTACTTATTTGCTTAATTTTGGGCTTAGATATAACAAGTTATTTTATCCAATAAAGTAACCTATTATTAATTCCCAATAAAATTAAATCATTTAAAACATTTAATCCAAGGATTATATATTTTAAATATTCAACTTTTCAATTCTTTCTTGATTTCAATAGTCCAACTATTTAATCAATTTAATAAGGTACTATTCATTATAATGATTACAATAATCCAATTATTTAATCAACTATAATTTTAATTCAATTATATTGATTACTATAATCCAATTATAAAATCAACTATATATCGAATGAGTTTGTATATAGTCCAACTATATGTATTTTTAAAACAACATAAAATATTAGTCCAACTAATACTTTTGATTAATATGACGAGTAAAATATAGATGAGCGCGTTTAGCGAGTATTCGAACGAATGTTGCAAATTCAATACTTGCCTCCCACTATTTTTCGTCGAGCCTCTAACCCTCTGTCGAGTACTCGGGAAACCGTGTTTCCTAGTGGGCTAGGATCCCGTTAAATATCACACAATCTTGACTTTGGCCAACAAATTGTATGATAATTAACTAGGTAGATCTCGAAGATCAATTGGATCTCATCCAACTCCTAGATCCAGTAGGTGGACATCCAAGTCCCAAACATATATCTTATATATGCCTATACATCGAATGTATACCCTAACCTTTTTCCTCTGAATCAACTAGGCCTTGGCTTTGGCACAACAAACCTAGTGATCCCAGTCAAGCGCGGACCCATTGACATGGAAGCTTCGTAATCAATGTCAATGGACAAGAAGTGGTCTTGACTTTGGCCAACAAACCACAACTTGGACACGACACCGATATGGAACAAAGCCTCGTGATTAAAACACATCTTCGACGGACAAGGGCTTGACTTTGGCCAACAACCCCTGCCAATCTCGGATCTTGAGTAAGAATCACTCAATGGAAGGAAAATAAACGCTTGATATTTAACGAGGGTTTTTCGCGTGCAAATTGGCTACCAATTTAATTATCTTTGTTAAGGTCTCATCATCATACACCCTTAAACATGCATTCTAAACACATAATAAAGCGAGTATGAAATAAATAATAATGATATGTGGATGGATACTTTACACATTGATCCTAGATCAAATCTCTCCCTTTCTCACTCAAGCTAGCACTTGTATTACTTCTACCCGTTACACTACACTTCTAAAGAAACCTCATTTACATTGAGGGGAATAGGTGAGAAGAGAATACAAAGAGAATAGAGGTGATAAGGCTGGACACGCAGGTCCAATTTAATAAATCGAATTTATTACAACAATTTCCAAAATTGCCCCCCCCATCTAATATCCATCCGATATACATTATTCATACAACACAACCACGTATTCACACACATAAGCATGCTATCAATCAATCTAATCAAATTAATTAATCTGATAATTAAGTGATCATCCAATGTTCAAACAACGATTTGATTTTGTTCGAGTCAAACTCGTTTTTGCGAATAAGTACTTAAAGTACGAATTCATGAATTAAATTAAACTACATCATTAAATCTAATTTAACATGTATTTAATACTAATTCACTATTCAATTCCAAATTAAACATTACACTTTATTAATAAACCTTTTACGATTTAAATTCCAAATTTAATCGTAACGCGTCTCAAAGACCGATTAACGTCCAACGTCAATTCAATTAAAGTCCAATGGGCTTTTAATTGATTTCTTAAGGCGTGGACTTTTGGTCAACTCGGGTCAAACCGATAACCAAAGTCCAATCCGGGATTTACCCCATAAGCCCATAAATCAATCTTGGCCCATTAGGCCCAATTGAACTTTAAAGGTTCATTAGTCGCATTTGGGCTTTATGGTTAAGGTTTTGGGCCCAATTGGATCCAATCCATTCGGCCTAAACCCAACTTGATAAAATCAAGCCCAATAGGCCCAATTACAACATTAGAAGCCCAAATCCAATTTAAGCCTAAATAATTAAATTTCATGAATCCAATTCCGCAATTTAATTACTTAAAGTGCATTACATGATTAATCAACTAAATCAACATTTCCAAAACACTAAATTAGTCCAATTAATCATACTCAATTCATTATTATATGTCCAACACACAAATTGAAAAATCAAACCCATTTACATGCTTCAAAGCTCTCGGCCAAGGAGGGATTTTGTGTCCGATTTGGTTCAACACAATCCATCAACAATCCACATCACAATCCAATTCAATCCATCCTAATGATTATCATATCACACATCCAATGTCACAAAATCAAAATCACCAAGACATTAGGGCAATAATCTTATTCGGCCAAGGTGATTAATTTAGGGATTTTATGTTCAATTCAAAATCCAATCCAATTAGTTCCAAATTAACATTATCCTTAATGATTCCAACTCATCAAATGAATCAAAATCAAAAATTTCCAAGCACCCAAAAATCAATACACATTCGGCCAAGAGGAAATATTTGGGAAAATTGTTCTAAACATTTTTTCTTGAAATTGATCAAATCAATCTTCAATACAACAACATTTAAACATGCTCAATCATCCAATTTCATAAATCATGCTCAAATCCAAAATACCCAATTTTAAGCCTACATTTTTCATGCTTGAACCTAAGCTCTTGATGCCATTGTTGGTTATAATCTAGGTCCCCAGATCAAACAAGACATGAAAATAATGCGTGAATACATCAACGGAGGTAGCGGAATACTCACATCGATCGGTTGAGTCTTTTGAAGACGAATCAAGCCCAAAATGCTCACTGCCTTAGGCGCCACTGGTGGCAGTCCACTGCCTTCACAAATCAGATTTTGAGCTGAGAAACGGAGCTCCAAGCCTCGTCTAACGGATCCCGGCTCATGGGCGAACCTCCCTACCACCTTCGCAAGACTCGTAAGTGTGCTAGCACTTGATTTCTCACCGTGAAAAACCACTCTTGCTTCCTTATTGCTCACGCCATTTCTGGTTCAAAACCAGTCCATATTTTTCTGTTTTGGGCGTGAGAGAATAGAAAGAAATGGAGAGATAGAAATGTGTTGACATGTTACAAAAAGTGTAAAGCCTTTTTGATTTAATATTTTCCAAAATAATAATCAATTTCCATTTAATTTCATCTAATAAATTAAATGAATTTTGGAGCCAAAAACCAAAAGTTTTCCCTCCACTAGCTTTCACTATTCACATCAACTTTAAGTCAATATAACTTTAATAAAGTGACATGTCTTTCAATCAATCAATCACATCACTCAAAGTGACATTTGATTTGACGCTTGATGTGACGATGATTTGACACTTGATGCGACTTGCGATGCCGCACTCGAATTCGAAATACGAATGCGCTCAATCACACTTGGGCTCGGGTTCGTTAATTCCAAATTAACGATTTTTCCGTCGCGTCGTAATTAAATGATTACGCCTAGCGAATTCACTATTCACGTCGCTAACGAATTAATTCTAAATTAATTTGTTCGCCCGAATTAAAATCTAATTTTAATTCCGCGTCGAAATCTAATTTCGTTTAATATATCGAATATATTAATTTAATCGATTAATTCCAAATTAATCGTTATCTCTCTCTAGATGATATTTTATCCTAGATAAAATATCTCTGTAATTAATCCTAGATTAATTTTCTCTCTCTTCTATATAATCCCAGATTATTCAAGAGTGCGAGTTGTGCGTCATCGGTGGATTATCGGGAAGCGACCCATGAGATCCCCGGATAAGTTGGCAGTAAATGCGGTCGTCGGAGTATCCGAATCACGTACGTACCAAGTACTACGTTCTACCGATTTACGAGACAAGGTCGACTCCTAGCAAAGCACCAAGTCTACCCAATTCTCCGGACATATCCATTTAAGAATATTAAGATCTGTATCAAGCGTAGTATACTAATGTATTATGCGTATCGGCCCAGTATCGGATAGTCACGTGCTAGGGCTGGGGCTGGATAAGTGTCTACCCCGTCCGAAGCACATATCGGATGTCTGGTAACATAGTCTCTATAATCGGATATTCATGACCTGGTCACAATATCCCGATTGGTTGCACAACACTCAAGAGCACCAGTACCATATCCTACGTGACATCATCTCCAATATGACTGAAGTGATACTTTCGTCTTGACATCACACCCAATACACTACGACTCTCTGATAAACCCAGAAGTGGTGTACGCAGAACCGGTTAAAGCCCTGTACCACCAAGACCAAAGTCTATCGATTATCGTAAGTATTAGCGATGTAAGTCTCAGGTTAAGACTATACACACCTACCTTGATTTCGGCCTCCCATAGACACATAGTCATAATACCAATGGGATTCCGAAGGGTCTATCCAGAGCGAAGCTGTTTCCCGTACCATCGGTGAAACACGACCTCCTATCGCACTTGCATAAGTATCCAATACTTATATATATGAGAAATATACCGTTGTGCCCTCACAACGCACACAAGTGCAATACTAGCCTATTCCGCATTATCGATGTCCAGTCTCGATAATACTCCGGCTAGGGATATTTAATGATTAATCCTTCGGGGACTGATACTGTCTCATATCATTCTCAGTCCAGGAACTAATCATAGGGACCTCTCTTCATTTATATATCTATGGTGATCTAATCACAAATGATGAGAGTGCCATTTCCTTGTCACATAGTTAATTTGCTACACAACAACACAATGATCTGTGCAAATAGTGACGCTATGGGTCATTTTGTCCAACACAAGCCTGGGACCTAATCGAAGAAATGGTCAACAACAATTCCTTGTGGCCAACAGAAAGGAGCATGATCCAAAGAATTGCAGGAATTTATGAAAGTGGAGCCAATACAGCAATCAACGCCAAGCTAAATCAGATATGCAAATTCATGGAGACTCTTACCACTGGATCCACAAGTTCACCATATGGAGGAGCACCAGAGTCGAACCAACTTGAAGAGAAGGTGAATTATGTCAACAATTTCAACAGACAGTGGAAAAATCCATATTCCAACACCTACAACCCAGAGTGGAGGAATCATCCCAATTTTTCATAGAGCAACAATTCAGGCCAATAGCAGAACTATCCACCACCTGAATTCCAGCAACATAACAAAAGCCAGGAGCAGGCAAATGAACCAGGAATAACAGAAGTGTTGACCCACTTGAAAAAGATAGAAGCAAAACACGACTCTCAAGCAGCAAGATATGATACTATATTTCAATCTCAAGCAGCAAGATATGATGCTATGCCAAGCAGAATTAATTCAAAGTCAATCAGCTTCTATTAAAGCATTGGAGAATCAAATTGGACAACTGGCCAATGCTCAGAGTTACAGACCGCCAGGTACCCTTCCTAGCAACACAGAGCCAAATCCAAGGAACATGGGGAAGGAGCAATGTCATGCCATCATGTTAAAAAGCGGTACTGAAATCAACAAAGATGTTGGAATCAATGCAACAACAATTGAAGATTTTCCAAAAGAAACAAAGCAACAGATGGAGGAAAAAGAAGCAAAGGAAAAAGAACAGATCACTCCACCTCCACCTTTTCCTCAGCGTCTTCAGAAGAATAAACTGGACAAACAGTTTGCTCGATTCTTGGAGGTGTTCAAAAAGTTGCATATCAACATTCCATTTGCAGAAGCGTTGGAACAAATGCCCAGCTATGCCAAATTCATGAAAGACATTCTTTCACGAAAGCATAGATTGGGAGATTATGAGACAGTAGCATTATCAGAAGAATGCAGTGCCATCATTCAGAGAAAACTTCCTCCAAAATTGAAAGATCCTGGCAGTTTCACTGTTCTTTGCACCATAGGAGAACATGACTTCGGTAAGGCTCTGTGTGATTTAGGTGCTAGTGTTAACTTGATGCCTTTTTCTATTTTCAGGAAACTGCAGATTGGAGAAACAATGCCCACTTCAGTCTCACTACAACTTGCTGATAGAACGCTCGTATTTCCAAGAGGCGTAGTTGAGGATGTGCTGGTCAAGGTTGACAAATTCATTTTCCCAGCATATTTTATTGTCCTTAATATGGAGGAAGACGCAGATGTGCCAATTATCCTCGGGAGACCATTCTTGGCTACAGGTCAAACCATTATTGATGTACAAAAAGGAGAACTGACCATGAGGGTACAAGACCAAGAAGTAACATTCAATGTTTTCAAAGCCATGAATTTCCCAGATGATGAAAAGAATGAGGAATGTTTCAGACTTGATATGATACATAGTACCATTCAGAACTCTGATGAAAGACAAAGTTCTACTGACAAACTTAAAGCATGTCAATTACTTGTGGAGCCTGAAGATAAATCGCACTGCGTACTGAAGAAGCCTATTCTTGCACTACAAGTAACAGAAGAGAAAAAGTTCCACCAGCTCAACGAACTGGAGGAATTTCACATACAGCCTTTTGAGGATGCCAAATTGTACAAGGAAAAGACATGATGAGAAGATAGTGCGCATACAACTGGAACCAGGGCAAAAGGTACTGTTAAACAAATCAAGGGGGAAATTCTTCCAATGGAAGCCAAAATCACGGTGGTCAGGTCCATTTGTGATCACCAAGGTTTTACCAGACAGAGCCGTTGAGATACATGATCCTGACTCCAATAAAACTTTCAAGGTTAAAAACAAGCGTGTTAAGCACTACTGGGGAGAATCATTTGAGCGACAAAAAGAAAGTGTCACACTTTCAGATCTAGCCTAACGTTCGAGAAGTCACGTCTAGCTGACGACTTTAAACTTAGCGCTCGCAGGGAGGCAACCGATGCAATTTTTGTATATATTGTGATCTGGTGTGTTTTATTTTTGTGTGTTTAATTTTTACAGGTTTAGTTATTTCACGATGGAAGAAGCTCTCGCAAATCTTCACAAGCAATTTCCTTCTCTCCCTCAAAAATCTCTGATGAAAGTCTACAAAGCTCGCTTGGAACGGATGAGACTACTGATGATCAAAGGTATTCCTAATGACATTCGTTGGGTAATTGAAGCATGAGTCCGATTGGCAGGTGAGTCTTCTGACTCTTTTATTTCACATATGTCTGGTTTTAGAAGAAGCACCTATGCAAAGAAACGTAGAGCTAAACAAATGGGTGTTTGTTACAAATGTGCACGCTGGAATTGCAATACTCGTTGTCGTTCTTTAGGAATGGTGTCTGATAATCGCGAAGACAAAATTAAATTCATTAGGGATGGCTTGAGTAAGGAATCTTTAGATGATATATCTTTAACTCTTGAGACGCATCCCAATGGATATGTTCACATAGTCATTCGCAAATTACATACACAATTCCAAAAAGAAAGACAACAATTAAGTCTTGGGAATCTGACTCAAAAAGACCTTGTTTGCCAGTTTATAAGAAAATTGGATGGGAAGCTTGTCCTTAACGCATAGACTTCAATCAAGCCGTTACTTTTCTTGTAAATATTATATCTCTTTGTCTTTTCTTAATAATTGTGATTTGTTTTGTTGTTTTCTTTTATTTTCTCCAACAGGATCCAGAGCTTTTTGACTATCACGATATTATTTCGCTACTAATCGTCCTCTAAAAGATACTTGTGCTATTTTTACTCACCCTTTTCAGGTACTATAAATTCAGCCCGTCATTGCACTTTTGAAGGCATCCAGAGTTGAGAAAGAAATACATATAAAAAATGGAAGCCACTTCAAGAAGACGAGTTGAAAACATCTGTGTGTTTTGCGGTAGTAGTGTTGGTGTTAAGCCACAATACGTAGAAGCAGCACAAGAATTGGGTCGAGTCTTAGCTGCAAGAAATATGCACTTAATATATGGCGGAGGCAATCTTGGACTTATGGGAATCGTTTCAAAAGTTGTACATGAAGGAGGCAGTCACGTTTTGGGAATCATCCCAAAACCTTTGGCAGAAGCAAATCTTATTGAACCATCAAACGGAGAGGAACTGATCGTGCCAGGTATGTCTGAACGTTTGGTAGAAATGATTAACCGTGCTGATGCTTTTATTGCTTTGCCAGGTGGCTTGGGTAGATTGGAGGAAATTTTTATTGTGCTATCTTGGGCGAACTTGAACATACACCAGAAACCAATTGGGCTGTACAACGTTGATGGATTTTATGATTTTCTTTGTGTGTTTCTTGATGATGCCCGGAGAAATGTGTTCGTGTCAAAACCTTTGAAAGAACTCATCTTTACTGCCAGAACTGCTCCGGATCTAATAGACCAACTCATAGCCTATGAACCACGAGTTGACCCTATCCTTTCAAAGATAAATTGGTCTGATGACGATCGTGGTAAGAGGCGTAGGATTAATCTGGATCTTAACCTTTAATTTCCTGTAGAATTTCAGCTAACCAAGTATTATTTTCTAAACTCTTCTTCTATTTTTTAAGACATTGGGGACAATGTCTCATTTAGGTTTGGGGGAGGGAATTAGTTGATCAGTACCTTGTTTTTAGTTTGTGTGTTGTTTTTATTTTTAGTCCAAAATTTTTCGAAAAATACAAAAAAATTGAAAAATTTTCAAAAATTACAAAAATATTTTGCGTTTTTGTGTTTTTATTTTGACTAAAAGGGTGAAATTGGTAAGAGATAGCTGAGTAAGGAGTTTCCACTCCTGAGACGTATCTCAAGCCTATTTTCGAAATAAGTTAATTTTTGTTTATTTCCTTTTGAATTATTTAATTTATGAATTCTCCATAAAACGGACTAAAATGGATCTTCATATGCTCAGTTGACAGGTATTATCAACATATATAGTAACATACGGACATGAGCTAAAATTGAAAAGTTTGTAATATTCAGTGCTCTAGTTTAATTAGAGGAAGCATCTCAAAAAGCAATGAAGTAAAAAAAATAAAAATAAAAATAAAAATAAAAATAAAAAACGTATGAGATCCGAGTTATTAAGTCTGTAAGGGTGTTTTAACACCTAGTGCCCTAAAACCAACTGGTTTGGGAGTCACTGGCCCAAAGCTCGTTACATGGATCAAAGATGCTGCAAAAATATATATATCTCAAGTCTGAGTAATTAAGTTCCTAGGGGTGTCTTAACACCTGGTGTCCTAAAGCCAACTGGTTTGGGAGCCACCGACCCAACACTCGCTACATAGATGGAAGATATTGTATATAAATAAAAAATAGAGAAAAATCAAAGAAAAAATCAGAAAAATCAGAAAAATTATTCCATTGCTACAAAAAGGTGTGAAATCTGATAGAACTTTAGGACAAAAATATTACTCTCTTATCAACTGCATTTATTACTGTTGTGGGTAAAAATGAGTTGATTAATATTTTATCGACTGTGTATATGGAGAATGGTACAAATAATCGGAGAATTTACTTATTCGGTAATTTAGAATGAAACAAAACAACTATTGATTTGGAGTAGAAGTTTCACCTGATTAGTCACTAACTTCTTTATTCTATTTCTCTTGTCTTTTTGCTTTTGTGTGCATTAGTTTCACTAACTTTTTACTTTTGTAAAACGTTTGTGGGTATCGTTGATGTAAGCCCTCACGAGACTATAACTCGTCCACTAGGGACACCTAGGGGTTTAAAGGCTTGTTGCATATGCTAAATGCAACTGTGATCCCTACGAAAGTGGCTTAGTTTAATTTTAATTGTTTCTTGTATTTTATTTTATTGTTTTGCTCGAGGACTAGCAAAATGTTAGGTTTGGGGGTGTGATGAGCGGAAAATATATCAATATTTACCGCCCCTTTAACTTAATATTTTATTTAGTTTCTCGGGTTTGATGAATATTTTGATGTGTTTTAGTTTATTTTGCAGATAAAATAATATCGGATCTCAATGGAATCATTTAGGACGAAATATGGGTCAAATAAGGGAAATTATTGGACTTGATATTTTAATTTGGGAGATTGGAAACTTGAAAGGGCGTTTTTGACGAAGTGCAGTTTTGGAAATTCCAATTTTGCGCATCTCTAGTACTTTGGGCATAACTTTTTACTCCGATATCAGATTGAGCTGATTCAAGTTCCAGATTAAAGAAGACTCAAAGCTCTACAGCTTTTAAAGACAAAATAATTTCGAATTCTGACAATTTCATGCCCGAAATTAATGAACCATCCAGAAGTGTGTTGTGTGTAATTATTAAAGTCACTTTCAATCATTTTCAACGCAAAAAATAAATTAATAAATAAATAATAAAAATTATCAAATCATCACCAAACATTATAAGAGATTAGTGGAGCAATTAATAATGAATTTGGTGGAGCAATTAGTGGAGCAATTAATAATTGATTTGGTGGATGATTTGATGGAGGCAAAATTTTGCCTATAAATACCAAGCCATTTCATTTGTAAAATTCCTACTTTCTTCTAAGGAATTCCTTAAGAATACTAAGAAGATTGTATCTTGTTTGTTTATTTACAGCTTTTAGTAATTAATTTCCGCTTTCGCACTTTCTTTTCTTTAATTTTCAGTTTTTACTTTCCGCAATTTACTTTTACGCACAGTACTTTTCTTTTCTTTAATTTTCAGTTTTTACTTTTCAGTAATTTACTTTCAGCAATTTACTTTTCAGCAATTACTTTTCAGCAATTTACTTTTCAGCAATTTACTTTCAGCAATTTACTTTCAGTAATTTACTTTCAGCATTTAATTTTCAGTATCTAATTTCAGCATTTACTTTCAGCATTTACTTTTCAGTATTTAATTTTCAGTACTTAATTTTCAGTATTTTACTTTATGTCTTTTATTTTATTTAAGTTTTTTTTATTACCTGTAAATATGTGTCGTAACTAAGCCAGTTATCTGGGGTTGTGATGAAATCCAATATCACCAGTTTATAAGAGGTTATTTTATAGTTTGGGTAATTTAAAGGTTTACTTATTAAGTCTTAAGCTTAATGCGTCTTGTTAATTGGCCACTAATAAGATTGATGTGGTAAATCTAAAATAAACTTGACAAAGGAATTTTAGGTTTCAACCTTAGACTTAATAGCTCACGATCTTCCTTGAGGATAGATAACCATTTAATAGATTTCCTTACAGGATAGACATATACCTGTCGGGCGGGGGCAGCCATAATTGGAACTTAAACTTAATGAATCCATATAATTTGGTTGACATAGACATATGGTTCAATTGGGTTAAACTGGGTCTTTGCATCTGACCATCGACAGAGGCTTTTGCATAATTTAGTGTTCCAAGTTAGTAAACCGATTTATTACACAAACATAAAATAATCACTTCATCTTTAAAATGATATTGGAAGAAATCACAACCCTAAATAGTTTTTAATATTGAATTTTCTTAAAATCTACTTTCGAATAATTTTATTTACTTGTTTTTAAATTTATAATCGTCACCATTCCAAATCAATCAAACAACCTGTTAGATACTAGTAATCATTTGACCTCATAAAATTAATAGATTAGATATTAAGTCCTCGTGGGATCGATATTTTTATACTACTTGAACGATACGTGCGCTTGCGTTATACGCGTGTGTAAGCACCGGTCAGTGGCAAAACGAATCAACGAATCCAATTCGTGACGAATTCTAAACGAATCAAATCGTAATGCACTAAATTCGAATCGAATCGAATTTATTATTCGTTTATTATTCGCATCCGATTCGTTTACTATTCGCATCTGATTCGTTTACGCATCTGATTCATTTACTATTCATATTCGATTCGTTTACTATTCACATCCGATTCGTTTACTATTCGTATTCGATTCGTTTAATCAAAATAAATTACAAAATCTAAGCATCCATTACATAACATATTCAATAACATATTACAAATCAGTTACATAATGATAACAGCTCAAGGAGGGAATCCACCAATTCACTCTCTTTACGTTTTCCTTGCACGGTTTCAATCTTCTTTTGTTCTTTTGCAGAAGGTCTTTCTCGAAGCTGCATATGGACCTTGCGGAAAAGCTCAACAATCTCCTTCTCCATTGGTCCTAGGGCTGATGTTGCTTGGAATTTTGGGGAACTGGAGAGAATTAGTAGACGCCCATTTTTGGAAGTTAGCATTTCAAATTCATCATCCAAACTATCCATCTCTTCATTTTGCATGTTCCTGCCTCGGTAACCATTTCTGTTTTATCTCGAGAAATCAGGACTTCTCCTATTACCACCAGAGCTAGCTCTGCACACAAATGATGCTCCATTGGAACCACATTTCACTGCTCCAACCTTGACCTGGGATTGGATTCTGAAGTCACCACAAGAAGAGCAGGAAGACACAGCCACCGCTCTTCCAGCAACACCCAAACATGGGAGACATCTTCCATCAGATGGCCCATAACCTACAAGAAGAAAAAATATGTACAAGACAGTCGATTAAATAAGACTAATTTGATAGATCAATTATTTATTTAAGAACTGAATCCTATTCATTTTTGGCAAGAGTGAAAGACAAACTATATGAAACACATTTTATGGATCTTACTTGATAAGCTCACGGTAAAGTTTCCCATACAAAATTAGTTACGAACTTGGAATCAGTGAAGCATGGAATGAATCTTACCGGTATAATGATGAGTTGATAACCCTCGTGAAGGCTGAAGAAGAAGAACTGAAGCGTGAAGGCTGAAGAAGAAGAAGAATTGAGAGAGGCGGCTGGGAAGTGGGAAATATTTTATGAAGTCTAGGTTTAGATTTTTAGGTTAAACGTTGATAATTACTAAAATATCCTTCGTGCAGTTAAACACATATTTAAAAATTTTAAGGGTAAATTTGTAATAAAATTAAACAAGTCTTAAACGAATTCGATTTGGATTCGATTCGTTTATGATTCGTTTAATAAACGAATCATAAACAAATAAACGAATTGATGAACTCAAATTCGGATTCGATTCGTTTAATAAACGAATCGAATCGAATTGACCCATTTATTAAAGGAATCCATTTTTCCAAACCCGTATTCGCTTTAAAGCGAATCGAATCGAACGAATAAACGAATCCTGACCAAAATTACCACCCCTATTGTTAGTCCTTAAACAAAGCGGAGGACCATATTGGGAGGACGACTAAAAAACAACAAGCTTAAGTGGCTCAAACAGTAACATTCCCCCACCAAACTCCACCATCGAAAACCTGATAGCACCTTCCAATCGTCAAGGCCTTGATGGAGCAGACCTTGTTGCTCTTTCATGTATACTTAATTGCACTACAATTAAAGAACTAAACTGATAGCATCCTTCAATCTTCAAGAGTTTCTCAATTCTGATGAAGTGCTCTTGATAGGAAATGTGGGAACATTATGCAATTTGTTAAGTCATATGTTGAGGATGAAGAGCTCTTCTTTAAGCAATTCGCTCAATCAATGGCTAAGATGGGGAACATTAATCCTCTCGTTGGCATTAATGGTGAAGTTAAGAAGAATTGCCGCCGCGTTAATTAAGAAACTAATTATGTATCTCAAGGCATGTAAATTGTTTATTTGCAAGTGACCTTAAGACTAACCAATAGGGGCGGGAAAAAAACCGACCGAACCGAACCGAACCGCAAACCGAACCAAACTGGACCGAATTTACGGTTTTTTTTCTAACGGTTCGGTTTGCGGTTCGGATTGGCCCACCCCAAACGGTTTACGGTTCAGTTAAGATGCTAAACCGAACCGCACCTGTTAAACCGAACCGAACCGTTATAATAAAAAAATTATATATTTTTATAAAAAGATTTGCATTTTTCTTTTAATTTTACTTTATGTTTTCTTTTTATTAGTATGTTAATACTTTTATTCTTAATTTTTTTGTTAATACTTTTACTCTTAAATTTATTTGTTAATAATTTTATTCTTAAATTTTTTATTTTATGGTTTATTCTTGAAAGTAAGCTGTTGGATTTGTCTCTTAATTAGAATGATGGTAGCATCATTATTCGAGGTAATTTTTAAAAATACAAGAATTAATTGTGCCTCATTTTTCAATCCTCTATTGAGTGCATGTGTTATCTGGAGTCACAGCTTACACCGTAGCACTTCATACTATTTGTTCGCTAGACTAGTTTTTTTTTTTTCTTCACTTAAGTGGATGAATTTTTTTTAAGTAGAATAATCCGTAAATCGAACCGAACCAATCCGTAAACCACTGGTTTAAAAAAATTTCAATCCGAACCAAACCGTTATTTAATGGTTTGGTTTTAGAGGTAAAAAAACCGGACCGTAAAATATGATTTGGTTCGGTTTTTAGTCTACCCCTACTAACCAACTGGAAAATTCACTTTGACCTTTCTAACTGAAAAGCCATTTTCTTTGAAGCAACAAACCTTAATTTTTTTACAGTTGTGCCGCCACCACAATTCTTGCAGCCCCTTATTCCCAAAGCCTTCCGTTCCCCCTTCCCTTTCCGCCACCCCACCACACACTCACATTTTTTTTCCCTTTTTTCATCCTTCTGCCATTCCTCTCCATAATTTCTTCTTGTTTTTCTTTTTTTCTTTTATTCCTCTCTTCCATGGAGGAAGTCAGGTGATCCACTCTTCCTTGGAACCACTCGGCAACCCTCCCTCCTCGTGCTCTCTGTTTGTGTGGTTTTTGTTTGTTTTTGGTGTGATTTTTTTTGATATTCTGATGGATCCACTCTTTATAATGATAGATGTCTAATTTTTGTGTTGGTTTTTATTTTTCTGTTTTATGCAGGATTAATATTTTTTCCTCAACATATAAAAGATTTGGTGCAGATTATTGTGTAGATCTGAAGTGAAGAATGAAGTTTTTCCGGAGCTTCTCGAAATTTTTACATAAATTTATTATTTATTATGTATTAGATTGATCGTCTGTTGTTGTAAAAGTTTATGTACAAAGTATGTATTATGTTGTTTCATTTCTAATTTGGAATATATAGTCACCAATTTTGCAATGTGGCTGAGGTAGGGAGAATAGGTCGAACATGTAATTCCTCCCGTTCCTATGTAATATTAAGTGTAAATATGTATTTTTATTAGTTACGGGAAACACATAATGCATATATTATTTATATTATTAGTTTTATCATAACTAAACTTGAATATTATGATATTTTAAATTTATATTCGAGTTTTTATAACCATGTAATTACATTATCTGATGTTTTTATGAATGAATCTCATTTTATCTTTAAAAAAAATAGTTTGTTTGCTTGTAACACAATATATATTTATCATTTTCAAACTCCATAATGGTGGAACCTTCTTGCACAATAGATTGTCATTGTTTAATTCATTTTATAATATTATTATTTTTTTTAAAAGGTTGTCTATTAAATTTATTTTTTAATTTTTAATAAAAAATTTTATTAACAACCAAACAATTAAAAATATTTTTTAATCAAAAACTCTACTTATAAAACTATACTTGAAAAAACTATGTTTGAAAAATTATACTAAACAAAACCTATTCATAAAGTAATTCTTAAATACCATTGTTGTATTATTAACATAGTATCACTAACCAATAATATTATCATATATAGAAATTGTGTTAAATAAAGCTACAATTTATTTACTTTTTTTTTTTTACTATTTAGCACATGTGATAATATATTATTGAGTCGTTATTAATTGATCCACCTATAGATTATCAATAGGATAATGATTTTTTTATTCTTAGAAGTTTTGCGCTTTTTATAATTAATTTTTAAAATATTTTTTTAACAATTTACTCTATAATTGAGTAAATTATGCCCTATTAATTTTAATCAATTGATCCAAAAAATAATAAGTGTGGCCATTTTTAAAATATGGATAATAATTTTTTTTAATCTTATAAATTTTATGTTTTTTACAATTAAATTCTAAAAGAATTTTTTTTTATATATATAAATTAGTCTTACATGTGAGTAAATATCACCTATTATAATACTCACTCACTTATAAGAGTAAATTAAATAAATAATAAATAAATAAAAAAAAAAAAAAAAAAAAAAAAAAAAAAAAAAAAAGGATTTTGATGGTAAAAAACGCAAAATTTTAGAGTTATAATAATAGAACAGATACGACATCGTATAAGATATTAACCGACGAGATCCCTCCTCCAAGAAAGCATAGCATATGCATATACACAACTCCGAGAAAACATCGCAGGCTTGAAACTTTACGGAACTGAATTGATCTGCTTTAGCTCCGCCTGCAACAATGAGTACTGAAGGTGAAGACGCCGTTAGACGCCGTAATGCTGTGACGGAATACCGTAAGAAACTACTTCAGCACAAAGAAATCGAATCTAGAGTTCGATCTGGTTAGTTTCATACTTTTTTAGCCCTAAATCCAACATTTCTGGTTAATTACCTACCCATCATGTCACAGATTGCTTTGTTTATTAGTCCTTTCGTGCATTATATAATTGGAAAATAGATTTTTTTTTTTTTTTGGGTTCTAATTTGGGATATTATTTCTAGGGTTTTGATTAGTTGTCGATATACTCAAATTCAAGTTACCTTTTTGATACCCTACACTCCCATCCTTCCATCCCAAGGGATATAATTTCTACGGTTTTTGATTAATTGTCGATAAGTTGATTGCTTAATATTGGATACCCAGTGAGAAGTGAATTTCTTACCAAATTACTATCCTTTGTCACACTGATTATGAAATAGGAAGTTGCTCATGGGTTTATTGTTAGATAATGAATATTCTATTTTTATTAGCTGGTTTTAAGTTAATTAGTATGTGAGTGGGCTATTTATGCTAAATATTAATTATATATTTAAGTTGGTAGATGATATTGACCTGTAATTATGAATGTGCAGTGAGGGAGAATTTGAGAGCTGCAAAGAAAGAGTTCAACAAAACAGAAGATGATTTGAAGTCTCTTCAAAGTGTTGGGCAGATCATTGGAGAAGTTCTCAGACCTCTTGACAATGAACGCTGTACTTACTCATTTGAACTTTACTTTTCTTATTATATCTTGTAAATAACTATAATTGTTTTGGGCTGAATGGCTGATCTATATTGCAATTAAATTTCATTATAAGAATGTGGATTGTCAATGTCTATATGTTTCAGTGATTGTTAAAGCTAGCAGTGGCCCTCGGTATGTGGTTGGCTGCCGCAGCAAAGTGGATAAAGAGAAGTTGACTTCAGGAACAAGAGTGGTCCTTGATATGACAACTCTCACAATCATGCGTGCTCTTCCCCGTGAAGTAAGTTATAGTTTTTTTCTTTATAATTCCTTTAACAGGACTAGTTAGTGGTTGATGACTTGTATGTTCATCCAAATCATCACATTCCTATTTGAATATATATTCTACTTATGTTTTTGAAAAGAAAGCTGATGTTGTTACATCTGTTGTATGGTTTGGATAACAGGTTGATCCAGTTGTTTATAACATGTTGCATGAAGATCCGGGTAATGTTAGCTACTCCGCTGTGGGGGTTTATCTGATCAGATCAGAGAATTAAGGGAATCTATTGAGCTACCTCTCATGAATCCTGAGCTTTTCCTTAGAGTTGGAATTAAGCCTCCCAAAGTAATAATGTTTTTCCTCTTGTTCTATAATTTTACCCCATACTGGTGGATTATTTTCCATATTTGTGATGTTTGGCAGCTAACCATTTTAGCTTTCTAATTGTCTCTCTTCCAGGGTGTTCTTCTTTATGGGCCTCCTGGCACTGGCAAGACATTATTAGCAAGAGCTATTGCCAGTAATATAGATGCCAATTTTCTGAAGGTTATATTTTTCTTATGCTTCCTGCTACTTGAGTTGCATTATCATGTGATTTACCCCTTTAAATTTTGATACCTTCTACTTATGATACGTTATAGGTTGTTTCAAGTGCCATTATCGATAAATACATTGGGGAAAGTGCAAGGTTGATAAGAGAGATGTTTGGATATGCACGGGATCATCAAGTAAGAGCATGAGTTTTGTGAATATTCATCTCTTGTAAAAAACATTTCAGCAATAACTTTCATCTCATTACTGTATTTGCTTGTGTAGCCCTGTATCATTTTTATGGATGAAATTGATGCCATTGGTGGACGCCGTTTTAGTGAAGGAACCAGTGCAGACCGTGAAATTCAAAGAACACTGATGGAGTTACTTAACCAGCTTGATGGTTTTGACCAGCTTGGGAAGGTATACTTCTTGGTCATAAACTAGAATGGGGTCTAAAGTGTGCTTGCTAGTGTAGTGTTCATAGTTCATAACCACCAAATATGGTTTAAAGCAAGTGGCATATACACATGCAGAAAAAAGTTCAGATGCACACGGAAGGGGAGATAGAGGAACCTAAGGAATTTTGTAATTCTTTACCCAATATCTAAAATTCCTCTCCCATCAATGCTGACACAGAAAAATGTGAAGTTTGTGTCTCCTAGACTGTTAGACTTGGTAGTAGGTGGGCTATGGAATGCTTCACTAGTTTTGGATATATCATAATTCATATGTTAAGTTGCATTTGTACCAACCAAGTCACCTTGGTTATTTATTTATTAGGCATGGAAAATTTGATAAATTTGAACTCATGTCATTTTGTAGGTTAAAATGATAATGGCCACTAACAGACCTGATGTTCTCGACCCTGCACTTCTTCGTCCGGGACGACTGGATAGGAAAATTGAGATTCCATTGCCAAATGAGCAATCAAGAATGGAAATCCTTAAAATCCATGCTGCAGGGATTGCAAAGCACGGTGAGATTGATTATGAGGCTGTTGTAAAGCTTGCAGAGGTGAGTAGGAGTCGCTTGTGATTTGCTTCCAGATGTTTTTTGCTTTTATGTGGCTGCTAAATTCTATCCTGCTCTCTTGTTACGTACAATAAAATATTCTAACAGAATCTCCTGTAATTGATTCAGGGCTTTAATGGGGCTGATCTCCGAAATGTTTGCACTGAGGCTGGAATGTCAGCAATACGTGCAGAACGTGATTACGTCATCCATGAGGATTTCATGAAGGTAAAGCCTTTCTGCTATGTAAACTGATTCTGATGAGCAATTCGCATGAAGGATGTTCCAATGTTTTTCAGAATTAACTTTTTGGAAGTGAGCCAAGGGGAAATTTTTTGATTAAATTTATGCAGGGTTGTGAATAATAAAACACTTAATATGCTCATGCTTGGCTCTGTCCCATCATATTTGCAGGCTGTCCGGAAGCTGAATGAGGCAAAGAAACTCGAGTCGAGTGCTCACTACAATGCTGATTTCGGAAAAGAATAAAAAAAAAAACCTTTCAAGTGCCTAGAATGTCAAGGCAGTGCGGTTATTTTAAATGTAATTGTTTTCATGTTTTTGTTACAACATCTTGCTTTACTTCGTTTAGTTATTCCTTCGTTGAGTGATTCAATGCTCTATATAATATGACAGTCTTTCACTTCACAAACTGGTGTTCACAGCTTAAATTTCTTATGATGGTTAAATGATTTCATCCAAATTCTCAGACAGCTGCATTTTTTTTGGTGGCAGCCGAGGAAATTGAATTATTCAATGGTTCTTTCTTCATGGTATGATTTTGTGTGACATAGAAGAAGGTCTATACTTGAAACTTGCTTCCCCTTCTTCAATTAAAAGCATTCGGTTTCTCTCAGTATTGAAAGGAAGAAGAATTTTATTGCTCATTGCTCTGCATGAATGCTTGTTACATGATTTTAGAAGATTTTTATTATTGCTTAGCCATGGATGAAAGCATGGCTAGCGAAGAGAACAGTAGCCTCTTTTAGTTTCTTCACTTTCCAGAAACCTTCAAGTATAAATATTTGTGCAAGTGATTTTGCGATTTCATTTTTAACCACTGAATTCTATTGAGAAGTCTCATAAAGCTAGATAATGAGTCTACTGTCTGAGAAGAGAAAATGGCCAGTGTCTCTGACTATTAAGTGTTTTATTATAATATTTTCAAACTTTCGGTATCTTTTAGATGGAAATGCTATAATTTCCCTTAGAGAAATTTTATAATCTCACGCTGAACTGTAACCAAGCTCTTTCACCATCTCTCTACAATGGAGGAAAGGGCTGGAGGTCTCTGTAATCCATAATGCAGATACTAACTCTGATCCGCGCTGTACATTTTAAATAGCATTAACAGAACCCCATCAAGGATCCAATTAAATAACTTCTTCGTTTTTTTTTTTTTTGGGATAAACAAGACCTGCTCCAATTCGTGATGAATAATATTATCAACATTTACTCGTTGATCAAACAAGCAACATACAAGATCATATATAAAAATAAGCAAGACTAACTGATAATGTTTGCATCTGCCAGGTTATCAAGATTCACATATTATTATTTATAATAATAGTATTTCACCAACTACTTTTAGTAGGTATTTAATTTTTGTAATTATATATTATGTCTTGTTCTTTATGGTTTGCAGAAAATCTCGAAACTAGATTAAGATCTCGAAACTACATAATGGTACAAGATTCATAACGAAAAATCAATCTGAATAAAAATTTTGATCGCAATTCATGACGATTTTTTGTTCCGATTGAAAGAACCGGTCGGGAGTGATCAGGATAAGATTGGGATAGGACGAAACACCCCGATTTCCATTCTTATTATTGTTCTTATAATAATCATATAAAATATAACAATTATTTTTTTATTATTAGAATAGCAGAGAAATGATGAATAATTATGAAAAAACAAATAGGAGGCCATTTTCCAATCTTTATTATTTTATTAAGTTATAGGTGGTGGAGTAGGTCAGTAGCCAAATTTGTGCTTACTCTATAAACATATTTACAATAATTTTTCTAGTAATATAATTTTAAATGATGATTAACGATTGAGTTTCATTTGCTAGTGGATCGTTTGGTGAAATTGGCACGCAAATAAAATGAAATTGAGAATAATTATTAGTTCATGAGATTTTGCCTACTATATAACAATATAATAATAATTAGGAGGCTTAGTCTACCATTAATATTAATAATAAAATAAAGCAATGAAACACATATTTAATGTGGTAAAACCCCCAATGTGAGGGAAACATCCACGGACAAATGTACAAGGATTTCAATATAGCGGAAATCGGAAAGAATTTTACAATTTCTCTCTAAACATAAGTAATGAACAATCTCACATTCTCTTAGAATAAGAGAATTACAACTCTCGCACAAACTCTTAAGAAGAAACAATATATTTTCTCTCTTAGAATACATAAGATTTGGTTGAGAATGAAATGAAGAAAATAATGAAATGAAACATCTATTTATAGGCATAAGATTCACTGTGTAAATAGTGAATTTTAAATTTTTATTATTTTCTTTTTATGCATATGAGACCCACCCACATAATTAATATATTTTATTATTTAATTATTGCACATTTCGATGCAATAATTAATAATTCTCTCACTTGGAAACTTGATTGATACCAATCAGTTTCCACACCATCCATTCTACTTAGTCGTCTTCAAGTTGCTTACGTTTCTGTTAAGTCATAAGAAGATCTACACCATACAAACTTGTCTGTATTGATAGACTTGATCATTACGTCTGCAAGGTTCTCATTGATGTGTACCTTCAACAAGTCCACACTGCTTTCTTACACTAATTCACGAACAAAGTGGTATTGCACCCCTATATGCTTTGTTCTTGAATGAAAGTCTGGATCCGTTGCAATAGACAAAGCACTCTCACTATCACAAAATAATGAAATCTTTTCTTGTTTGTGCCAGAGCTCCTCCAATAACCTTTGAAACCAAATAGCTTCATTGCGGACTTATGTAGCTGCTTCATAACATAATGTAGCATCTGAGGTTCCGTTGATATATCTAAGGATCCTCTTAACAACATTCTAATTCTTTCTACCTGGATTTGCCATAAAACGACTAATTGCTCCCACTGCTTATGCAATGTCTGGTCTTATACAAATCATGACGTACATTAAGTTTCCTACTGCTGATGCATACGGTACTCGAGATATGTTCTTCCTTTCAGCTTCATTTGTAGGATACATAAATGAAAATAACTTAAAATTAACAGGGGGTGTGGGTTGAAATTGGCTTACAATCTTCCATATCAAACCGCCGTAAGATTTTCTTCAAGTAATTTTTTTGAGAAAGCCAAATCTTCATATTATTTATGTCTCGGTGTATTTGCATCCCTAAAATCTTGTTTGCTAGTCCCAGATCCTTCATGTCAAACTCCCTAGCTAACTATACTTTTAATTATTGGACTCGATCTTTGTTAGGGTTCACTACTAACATGTCTTCCATATACAACAGAAAAATAATAAAATCATTATTTCCAAACCTATTATAATATATACAATGGTCTGAATTGAGTCTGTTGTACCCAAGGCAAATAATGAAGGAATCAAATCTCTTATACCAATATCTCGGAGTCTGTTTGAAATCATATTGAGTTTTGTTCAACTTGCAAACCAAGTTCTCATTGTCTATTTCAGTAAAACCTTCTGGTTTAAGCATATAAATTTATTCTTCAAGTTCTCCATGAAGAAATACAGTTTTTACATCCAACTGTTTCAGATGTAGGTCAAAAGTAGCATACATAGCGAGGACTACTCTGACTGTTGTAAGTCAAACCACAAAAGAAAATATCTCGTTGAAATGAATCTATTCTTTCTGAGCATATCCTTTTACCATCAATCGTGCACGAGAACACTCCACTTGATCATTACTATCTCACTTGATCTTGTAGACCTATTTATTACCAATGGTTTTTCTTCCACATGGTAATGGTACTAGATCTCATGTATTATTTCTATGCGAAGCTTCTATTTCTTTTTGCATTGCTGTCATCCACAAAGATGCATTTACACATTTTGTAGCGTAATAGAAATTTTATGGCTCTTTTGTTAGGGTTGGTGCTCGGAGTGCTAATCCGGATCATATTTATGTCCGATTCATGAATACGAACAATTCTTTTTTCCATAATATTACTTACTTAATGGCAGCACCTCTTGTTTTTATATATGTATTCGATCTAATTACGATTAGATTGAAACTAAATATGATTTAGTGATATGTATATATTAGACAAAGACCCTAGAAATTACAACGTAGTGCGCAGTTACAACGTAGTTTGTAATTGACAATGGGAAGCGTCACTATAAGTTGTATATTCTCAAATAAAATTCCTGGTCAAGATTTACTAACACGGGTCGGTTAGTAAAATCCGCTGAGACCAGTACATGTCGTATATCGTGACTTGGTCCGATGGTTTATCCCAATGAACCATGAGGCTTGGGAGACTCGTATAGACGTGTAGGTATTTATTTGATAAACACTGAACGACTCACCGAAGATTTCCTAATCGATGGTACACCAACGTCAATATGAATTTTCTCAAGTCGAGTAGCATAGTGGTCATTCGAATTAAGATATCACTGTGGATATATGAGATATCCTCCACACTTTGATGGCAGTCACGTCACCGATCTATTTAGATCAGACCTCCGCCTGTTCATTGGGCGTGGACTGATGCTCACGATATCCTATGAGTATCAGATAGAATCCGTCAATCATGTGTACAGGGCATAGGTATCAAGTATGTATTTGCGATCTAGTAAATCCATGGTTGTGGTATACTTCGGAAGCGAGTTTCGAGTGTTATTTAGAGATCGTAAATTTAAAAGTCAACTATATTATACCTTAGGGATTTGACGTTCTTATCTATATCCCCGGTATAATATTGATAGCCTGAGACGGAAGGATTATACGTATGCAATGACCTCGACTTGTATAGTTTAGCGATTATCTGTGGTCGTCATAATTCATGAGTGGGTGAATTATGGATACGAAATTAGATTTCGTGACGGATAAACCTAAACTTAGAGAGTCTCACAATATGAAGTGTACTCATTGAGGACTTGAGCAACACTTTATGAATAATATAGATTATTCATAATACTTCACTGGATTAAATGATTTAATTCGAATCGTTTAATCGGTTAAACGAAAATACATACATTATGGGCATTTCGGTCAATTATTAATTAATGTGTATTTGTATTTGATACAAAATTTGATTTGATACATATTAATTAGTTGTTAAATAAGATTTTGACACATGCCATTAATATATGTATTTGTTATTTAATGTAAATAAAAATACATATATAATAATAATCGCATTAATTAATTATTTAGATATTTAAATGTTAAATATCTAGTATTTCAATATTACATAAATATTATACAATATGTTTGATTATTATTGGTTATATGTGACATGATTTTATTAAGCTTAAAGCTTACAAATTAGATTTGTTTACTTAAAGTTTATTATTATTTAATTAGATAAATTATACAAATGACCATTTTACCCGTAAAAGTCGGTCAAGCCTTGTTTTTAAGTTGGAAAATTTTATTGTCTTCATTCATTCAGCTCCATGGCCGAAACCTTTACCAAAAGAAAAGCTCCCAAATATTCTTGGACAATCAAGAAAGAAAGTGAAGAAATCAAGAGAAAAAGTTTGAGGAAATTATAGGATTATGAGGTAATCTTCAATAATCTTAAACTTATAAAGCTTGTTTTTTGTTCTTGAATATCTAGAATAGTTCTAGTTTTCTTCTTTTCTTATATTTTGGGGCTTTTTGATTCGGATCAGAGGATGGATTTGGAGGCTAGATGCATGTGTGAAGTTAGATTGGATAATATTATTGTAATATTACTTCAATTTTTTCATTTGATGACTTGTTGCCATTCTAGAGTGTTATTACCACTCTTGTAACTCCTAGAATTTTTCTTGGGTTCTTCATTTCTGATGACTTTGGTTGCTGTGATTATTAATATGATTAATGTTGAGAAAATTGGATTTAATGCATGAAAAATGATATTTTTGGTTACCAAATCAGATCTGGAATTTCTGTGATTTTGGTGATAAAATTTATGTTGTATGAATGTATTGGATGTGTTTTGGGCATTGGAATAATTTCCGGAAATTGTTTCAGAGTTGAAATATGCGAAAACGGTGAAAAACGGTGTTACCGGGTGAGTTTCTGGCTTACCGGGTGTCCGCGGTCCAAACAGTGAATTGGTCACTGTTTGGAATCCCATGAACTTCCAAGCACTATTGGAGCTGACCTGGGCAGCCCTCATGTGTGTTGGTTGGTCGGTTCGGACAAAAACGCGTTTTATGCCATTTTACGGAAAAAAATATTTTCGTAAAAGTTTCGCGATTTTTCTAATCTATTTATGTCATTATTTGATATCGAATAAATATGTTTAGGTGAAATATGTATGAATTATTCATATTGGATATTGAATAGTTTATTTGGTAATTTTAAAAGTTTTAAAGTTACGATTTCGCCCGAACCGCGAGCTTCCGCTGCGCCCGCGCTAAAACCCCAACTAAAATAGTATCAGAGCAGGTCTGATCCTTCATCCATTATATTTGTCATGCTTGATATATGATATATTATTCAATTTTGATATTTACATATGCATGCAATTTAGATTTTTCTTAATTTTTTGGTTCTACGCTAACGGAAAACATAACAGAGATTTAATAGTTAAGTTAAGTTATGTTTTCCCAGGCAAAATTAAACTGTTGAGAAATTGATCTAGATTAAATTTTGCATTTGATGTAGAGTAAAACTCTCCTTAGGATTATCCCCGCTTAAATAAGGCATTAAAGTAACCGGTATTACGAATACTTATTTCTTGGTCCGCCTTGTCAGTACGGATGTAAATGATTTCGTGATGTTGTAGCTGTATCGTGCCAAAGCTGTGCAGTTATGGCTGATGGTAGTTTATTTGCGCCGTTAGAACTTATATGATAAGAGACAAATTCAAGTGAAAGTGGAAATCCTGAACGTACCAAAGCTCTCAGGACTACATCGGTAGCTTGAGTCTGTCATTGACAAGTGAAGCCTTGATACGCCTCCTTGTGAACGTGCCAAACCTGTCATAACGAGAAATGGTCAGGACGAAAATCATGAGTCACAGTGAGTGTGATTGACAATGATTTGTCTACTTGTGAATATACGTAGGCGAGAATGTGTCAAAGCTATGAGTTGAAATATATTCATGGGGTCCACTCACTATGGAATTCAATTTAATTATTGGATTCCCGTTTTCCGTTGGGGATTACAGTATTTGTTGGACAATTATGACCCATAGCATCACTATTTATCTTTGGAAGTCCGAATGGTATGGAAACAGCTTCGCTCTGGATAGACCCCTCAGAATTCCATTGGTAGTATGACTATGTGTCTTTGGAAGTCCGAATCAGGGTAGGTGTATTTGGTCTTAACCTGAGACTTGCACCGCTAATACTTGCGACAATCAATATACTTTGGTTTTTGTCGTTCAGGGCTTTAACCGGTTCTGTGTACGCCTCTTCTGGGTATATTGAGAATCATAGTGTATTGGGTGTGATGTCAAGATGGAAGTATCACTCCAGTCATAGTGGAGATGATGGTCACGTAGGATACGGAACTAGTACTCTTATGTACTGCAGTCATCGGGATAATATGACAAGGTCATGATTATCCGATTATAGAGACTAGTTACCAGAGATCCGACATGTGTTTCGTACGGGGCAGACACAATTCCAGCCCCAGGCCTAGCACGTGACATCCGATACTGGATCGCAATACGTAATACTATGTATACTACGCCTGATATCTTT
Organism: Zanthoxylum bungeanum; assembly: GCA_019454045.1. Lineage (NCBI taxonomy): Eukaryota > Viridiplantae > Streptophyta > Magnoliopsida > Sapindales > Rutaceae > Zanthoxylum > Zanthoxylum bungeanum. The sequence goes on from SKCR01023804.1 coordinate 477,265, forward strand.
TGTGAAGAGTCCATCATGAAATGATACTATACTCTTTCATATATTCGAGAAACTTATTGCTTAAGTATTTTCCATCATGGTCAAATCATGATGGTTTAATACTTTAGCCGATCTGTCTGTCAACTTCGTGTCGAAACTTTTTGAATTTATCAAAAGTTTCCGATTTATATTTCATAAGAAACACATAACCATAACGCGATACCACATCTGTAAAGGTTACGAAGTATTCATATCCACCTCTAGCCTAGCTAGATATGGGTCCACTAACGTCACTATGAACGAGGGCTAACAGATCGGTGGCACTTGCATTTTTACCAAGTAAAAAGTGTTTTAGGCACTTTGCCTAATAAACTAGATTCGTAGACATCATTTGAATAAGATCAAATCAGTTCTAGTATCCACTCTTCAAAAATGTGGATATACGAGTCTTGTTTATTGTGTCCTAGAAAACAATGCCACAAATAAGTCTAATCTGATTAAATCAGGTTTGAGCTATTTGTTTGTCATGTCATACGTTTGAGATTCATTTATATTCAAAATATAAATACTGTTATTCACATCTAATGTGTTTATCTCAATATCATCTTTATAAAATAAAATATTTTAGTGTTCTAGAATATAAAGGTATATCCGCAACGGATTATACTCTGATATAGAGATAATATTTCTAGTCAAACTAGTTATATTATAACAGTTTCCTAATTTAAGTACACACGAGAATGTAGTTCCTAAACTTAGGTTTCTACGGTTAAAACAGCGATTTTTGTCCCGTTTCCGACTCACAGGTAAATCTCAATTGAAGTCAGTATCCTGTTTATCAGCAGATTCTACACATCAGTACATATTTATGTACAATACTTAGTATCAAAATCTAATTTTGAAACTAATAGTGAACATGTTTATGACAAACATACTTAAAGTCGGAGCCTTGCCCCGCTTTCACTTTCTTCATGTCTGCCTTGTCCATACGGCAGTCACGCATCTAGTGACCCCGTTTGCCACAATTTAGGCAGACATCTTGGGATATATCCTTTGTCTTCCTAGAAGGCTGTGATGATTTTGCCTTTGCCCCTTTTTAGAAGCTCTGGCTTTGCCTCCTAGAGCATAGCCATTAACTCTCCAAGAGTTTACTCTTGGTTCATAATGAACCTGCCCCAGCTTTCGGGTAGAGACTATAAGATCAAATCTTTGGTAGTCTCGGCCACGTAGGTAACGCCCAGCTAACCTAGCTGATCGATGTCAGCAATCATCTGCGACACCTAGTGCTCGATAGATGTACCCTCCGACATACACGAGCTAAAGAGCTTCTTATGCAATTTGTACTTCTAAGATCTAAAATAGATCTATGAAGATCTTTAATTTCATCTTCATGGTACAATGATCTAATCCTTAACTCTGATGACGGAATTAAAGTGTCATTACATTAAGCATAAAGGATTGAGCACTAAAGTTATCATTACATAAATATTCCAAATATCATGTTCTACTATTTGCTCAACTCCGGGCTTAGGCCCAAGAGGTTGCTCTATCAAATAGAGTAACTTCTCAGTTCTCAGGACTATCCTGAGGTTTTATTCCCAATCTGAACTTAAAGCTGTTTAAAGACATTTTACCCGGGTTTATGTTTTAAACACTAATCTTTCATTTATCTTGATTGCTATAGTCCAACTATCCAATCAACGATTTCAGGTACTATTGAATATAATGATTACTATAGTCTAACTATATAATCAACTATAATTTAATTGGTTAAATTCAAATATATTGATTACTATAATCCAATTATATAATCAACTATAATTTGAAGTAGTTTGAATACAGTCCAACTGTTTTAATTAAAACAACGATATTAGTCTAACTAATATTTATTTAAGTAATGACGACAAATTTGAAATGAGCGCGTATTGGCAAGTAACTAAACGAATTTGCAAATTTAATACTTGCCTCCCACTATTGTTCGGCGAGCCTCTAACCATCTGTTGAGTACTCGGGAAACCTTGTTTCCTAGTGGGCTAGGATCCCGTTAAATAACACACAACCTTGACTTTGGCCAACAAGCTGTATGATATTTAACTAGGTAGATCTCTAAGATCAATTGGATCTCATCCAATTCCTAGATCCAGTAGGTGGACATCCAAGTCCGAAACATATATCTTATATATGCCAATATATCCAATATATTTTCCTAACCTTTTTCCTCTGAATCAACTAAGCATTGGCTTTGGCACAATAAACTTAATGATTCCAGTTAAACGGGACCCATTGACCTTGGAAAGCTTCGTAATCGATGTCGATGGACAAGAAGTGATCTTGACTTTGGCCAACAAATCACAACTTGGACAAGACATGCGATATGGAACAAAGCCTTCATGATTCAAACACATCCGCAATGGATAAAGGTCTTGACTTTGGCCAACAAACCAGTGCCAATCTTGGATCTTGAGAATGAATCATTCAATGGAAGGAAAACGCTTAATATATGTTGAGGGTTTTTCGCGTAATTGGCAACCAATTAATTATCTTTGTTAAGGTCTCATCATACACCCTTAAACATGCATTCTAAAAAATATAATAAGGCGCGCAAATAAATTTAATAATGATATGCGGATGGATATTTAAAACACATTGTTCCTAGAACAAATCTCTCCATTTCCTCTCTCCCGCTAGCACAAATCTTACTTCTACCCAATTACATAACACTTCTAAAGAAACCTCATTTACATTGAGGGGAATAGGTGAGAAGAGAAATACAAAGAGTCAAGAGGTAATAGGCTGGACACGCAGGTCCAATTTAATAAATTCTAAATTTATTACAATAATTTCCAAAATTGCCCTCACCCATCTAATATCCATCCGATATACATTATTCATACATCACATCCATGTATTCACACAAAGCATGTTATCAATCAATCTAATCCAATTAATTAATATGAAATTAATGACCATCCAATGTTCAAACAACCTTTAAGAATATGTCTGGAGAATTGGGTAGGCACGGTGCTTTGCTAGAAGCCAACCATGTCTTGTAAATCGGTAAAAACGTAGTACTAGGTACATATGTGTTCGGATAGTCCGACGACCGAATTTACTGCCAATATATTCGGGGATCATGGGTCGCTTCCCGAAGATTCACTGATGACGTATGACTCGCACATTATTAATCTGGGATTAATTAAAGAGAGAGAACGATTAATTTGGAATTAATCGATAAATTAATATATTCGATATATTAAACGAAATTAGATTTCGACGCAGAATTAAAATTAGATTTTAATTCGGGCGAACGAGTTAATTTAGAATTAATTCGTTAGCAACATGAATAGTAATTTTGCTAGGCATAATTATTTAATTAAATTTGATTTAATTATGTCGCAACGGAAAATTCGTTAATTCGGAATTAGCGAACCCGAGCCCGGGAGTGTTTGCGGGCCCACTCGCATTTCGAATTCAAGTGCGGCCCACAAGTCACATCAAGCGTCACATCATTAGTCATTCAAGTGATGGATGTCTTGTCACTTTAAGTGATGTGATGTCTAGTCACTTTTGAGTGATGTGAGTTGTTGAGGGCATTAATTGCCATTTTGGCTCCAAAAGTTGTTTGACTTTTTGAAAGGCATATACCAAATTTTGGAAATCAATTTTTGGTAATTGTTTTAGAAACACAAACCAACTCACTTCTTCTCTCTCCCTCCTCTCCCATATTCGGCCTTGGGCCATTTTTTTCTCTAAAAATTCCTTCATTGTCGTGAGCAAGAAGAAGACCAAATGAAGATTTGTGGCAAATTTTTCTTATGCTAGCACATAAAGAGTCATCCAAAGGTGATAGGGAAACAAACCCTTGAGCATGGAATCTCATCTTAAAGCTTGGAGCTTGAAGAACACAAATGGAGCACAAAAGAGGAGAAAGCCGAGAACTTCATCAAGGGAGCAAGAATTTTTTGTTGTTCCTCGCATCGCAAAAGCCGATCAAAGTGAGTATTCCGCAACTTAACTTTGATGTATTCACATATTTAAATGCTTAAATTGATCTTGGTTTGACCTAGAAATCCCAACAGTATTATGTAAAGTAGTGGGAGGCATTATTGGGTTAAAAATCCATAACCAAGGCAGTGTGTAATATTATGAAAAATGCCGCTAATGTTTTCCTTATTCTATTATGTTAATAGTAATAAACTTCTAATCCACTGCATGCATATTATTTGTATATTTTTCTGACTTTCCTTATGGTTACAAATTTCTAGAATAGGTTATAGATTTATAGTAGGTTTGGATATTGTTAGATTAGTCAAACCCATCAGGAACTGTTGTTCCGATTTTCTTGAAAAATCAAGATGGTTAGTGAGTTAGTTTCTAAGTCACGATAGGTAATCTAAATAGATATCCGTTTTAGGATATAATAGGCTAGAGAGAATAATTTCTTTTGCAGTAAGAATTGAACTGAATTAGTTCATGTCTCGAGATTCTTGACTGGCATTAAGAAAACCTCATTAGGTATTTGTTTATCTGATAATGACGTTTCTTGGCTTTAGTGACCTTTAGAGGTAATGTGTCTGACACAATTTGCTAATCAATTATTTACAATTGTTGTGAATAGTTTAAGGCAAATGATAAAGCTAAAGAAATGAGATATGTATAGTTGTGTAGAGAATATTGATTCTCACAATACGACAACTATAGGTATTGGATACCAGATCTCCCATCTAGTTATTTAAAATAGTGTTTAATGATTGTTTTGATATTTGATATCAGAACTTGTGACTATTTGATAATTACTTGTTCTTTATAAACAGTTGTTACATATTTTAATACGACTAGTAGTGTCATTAACGAAGAGATAAACATTAAGAAAATATTCGGTTAAGTAAATAACTTAGAACAGTGCTTTATGAAATTTTATCACATAAACATTAGATGCTTGTATAGGCCAATGGCATTTTTGACTTTTCGCTTCAGGCCCTACACCAGTGGTTGCCTAATCCCTCCAAACAGTACCCATAATAGACTTGGGCCAAGGACCCAGTTACCTTCTCAATCCCACACATAAAGAGAGGCTACCAAGCAAACCTTTGACCGATCAGTTACCCAAATCCAAAACGCCTAAATCAAGGCTTGTAACTCCCCCACATAGTTAGTCATTTCAGACACCCAACTGACAAGCAATTAATAGAGGAATTAAATCCGACCTCGAAAGAATCTATAAAAAGGGAGAGATGATTCACTGTTCAAGGAAGGTCTTAGCTCTCATACTTGAGCTCTCTAAGCTTCTTACTTTCTAAACATCGGCCACCGCCCTCACAGAAGTCAACAGAAGTCAAGGTAACATCAAGCCTTGCTCTTTCATTATTTACAGCTCGTCTTCACTACTGACTTGAGCGTCGGAGTACCTACGGCACCCACCATACCAGTGGGCAATACTCCCCGCTCATTCTACCTTTGTTTTGCAGGATCGCTAGTGCCTCATACTACAAATTTTTTATTGTGGACCTCGGGCGAAAACCAACATCCACGATTTGGCGCCCACCGTGGGGCCTTAGCGATTCATAACAGGCAAAGATCTCACGGTCTATGGTTCCTAAAACACAGCCAATCATGGCTTATAGCAGTGAGCAACCACCGGATTGGCAGATCCTATGACCACGTGACCGGTGCATAATCACACGCGTATAACGCAAGCACACGTATCGTTCAAGTAGTATAAAAAGTATCGATCCCACGAGGACTTAATACCTAATCTATTAATTTTATGAGGTCAAATGATTACTAGTATCTAACAGATTGTTTGATTGATTTGAAATGGTGATGATTCTAAATTTAAAAACAAGTAAATAAAATTGCACGAAAGTAGGTTTAAGAAAATTCAATATTAGGAAACTATCTAGGGTTGTGAATCTTTCTAATATCTTTTAAAAGATGAAGTAGTTATTTCATGTTTGTGTAATAAATCGGTTTACTAACCTGGAACACTAAATTATGCGAAAGCCTCTGTCGATGGTCAGACGCAAATACCCAGTATAACCAATTAAACCATATGTCTATGTCAACCAAATTACCTGGATTCATTAAGTTTAAGTTCCAATTATGGCTACCTCCGCCCAACAGATATATGTCTATCCTGTAAGGAAATCTATTAAAGGGTTATCTATCCTCAAGGAAGATCGTGGGCTATTAACTCTAAGGCTGAAACCTAAAATTCCTTTGTCAAATTTATTTTATATTTACTAGATCAATCTTATTAGTGGCCAATTAACAAGACGCATTAAGCTTAAGACTTAATAACTAAACCTTTAAATTACTTAAACTATAAAATAACCCCATATAAACCGGTGATATTAGAATTCATCACAACCCCAGATAACTAACTTAGTTACGACACATAACTAGGGCTAGTAAAAACTTAAATACAATAAAAGTCATAAAGTAAAATGCTGAAAAGTAAATTGCTGAAAAGTAAATGACGGAAAGTAAATGCTGAAATTAAATACAGAAAATTAAATGCTGAAAGTAAATTACTGAAAAGTAAATGCTGAAAGTAAATTGCTGAAAGTAAATTGCTGAAAAGTAAATGCTGAAAGTAAATTGCTGAAAAGTGAATAAAGTAAAGTACAATAAAAGAAAATGCTGAGGTAAAATGATCCACTTTTATTACTTCTATTTTAGATATCTCCCTTAATATAATATATTAACTTTGCATGATAATTATCAACCAGCCATATAGGCGGTATCCAGATTAAGTCAAATTAATAATTAATTATCAACCGACCAATCAGGCGGTATCCAGTTTAGTCAGGTTAAAACCAATTTAAATAATTACCAACCGACCATTATGGCGGTATCCTCGTTAAGTTAGGTTTTAACTAGTTTATATATTATAATTAAGGGAGATTAATCTAAATATTAGTAATAAAAGTTTTACCTTTTACCCCAGCAAAGGGGAGTTACCTCCTCATTACTGAAAAGTAAAAACTGAAAATTAAAGAAAGAAAAGTACTGTGTGTAAAAGTAAATTGCGGAAAGTAAAAACTGAAAAGTAAAGAAAAGAAAATGCGAAAGCGGAAATTAATTACTGAAAGCTGTAAATAAACAAACAAGATACAATCTTCTTAATATTCTTAAGGAATTCCTTATAAGAAAGTATGCATTTACAAATGAAATGGCTTGGTATTTATAGGCAAAATTTTGCCTCTATCAAATTATCCACCAAATCCATTATTAATTACTCCACTAATTGCTCCACCAAATCTATTATTAATTGCTCCACTAATTGTTTATCATGTTTGGTGGTGATTTGATAATTTTTATTATTTATTTATTAATTTATTTTTTGCTTTGAAAATGATTGAAAATGACTTTAATAATTACACACAACACACTTCTGGATGGTTCATCAATTTCGGGCATGAAAGCTTCAGAATTCGAAACTATTTTGTCTTTCAAAGTTGTAGATATTTGAGTCTTCTTTAATCTGGAACTTGAATCAGCTCAATATGATATCAGAGTTAAAGGTTATGCCCAAAATACGACAGATGCGCAAAACTGGAATTTCCAAAACTGCAATTCGTTAAAACGCCCTTTCAAGTTTCCAATCTCCAAAATTAATATGTCAAGTCCAATTTTTGCCCTTATTTGACCAAAATTTCGTCCTAAATGATTTCATTGTGTCCCAATATTATTTTATCTGCAAAATAAACTAAAACACATCAAAACGTTCATCAAACCCGAGAAACTAAACAAAATATTAAGTAAAATGGGCGGTAAATATTGATATATTTTCCGCTCATCACACCCCCCAAACCTAACATTTTGCTAGTCCTCGAGTAAAACAACAAAATAAAATACAAGAAACAATTAAAATTAAACTAAGCCACTTTCATAGGGATCACGGTTGCATTTAGCATATGCAACAAGCCTTTAAACCACTAGGTGTCCCTAGTGGACGAGTTATAGTCTCGTGAGGGCTTACAGCAACGATACCCACAAACGTTTTACAAAAGTATAAAGATAATAAAACTAATGCATACAAAAGCAAAAAGACAATAGAAAATAGAATAAAGAAGTTAGTGACTAATCAGGTGAAACTTCTACTCCAAGTTACTAGTTGTTTTCTTTCTTTCTAAATTACTGAATAAGTAAATTCTCCGATTATATTTACCATTCTCCATATGCACAGCCGACAAAATATTAATCAACTCATTTTTGCCCACAACAGTCACAAGTGCAGTTGATAAGAGAGTAATATTTTTGTCCTAAAGTTTTATCAGAATTCACACCTTTTTGCAGCAATGGAATAATTTTTCTGATTTTTTTCTTTGATTTTTGATTGTTGATTTTATTTATATACAATATCTTCCATCTATGTAGCGAGTGTTGGGTCGGTGGCTCCCAAACCAGTTGGCTTTAGGGCACCAGGTGTTAAGACACTCCTACGGACTTAATTACTCAGACTTCAGATATATATATTTTTGCAGCATCTTTGATCCATGTAGCGAGATTTGGGCCAGTGACTCCCAAACCAGTTGGCTTTAGGGCACTAGGTGTTAAAACACCCTTACAGACTTAATAACTCGGATCTTAGACATTTTTTTTTACTCCATCACTTTTTGAGATGTTTTCTCCAATTAAACTAGAGCGCTAAATATTATAAACTTTTCAATTACAACTCATGTTTGTATGTTACTATGCATGTTGATAATACCTTCCAACTGAGCATATGAAGATCCATTTTAGTCAGTATTATGGAGAATTCACAAATTAAATAATTCAAAAGGAAATAAATAAAAATTAACTTGTTCCGAAATAGGTTTGAGATACGTCTCAGGAGTGAAAACTCCTTACTCAGCTATCTCTTACCAATTTCACATTTTTAGTCAAAATAAAAACACAAAAACGCAAAATATTTTTCTAATTTTTGAAAATTTTGCAATTTTTTTTTGTATTTTTCAAAAAAAATTGGACTAAAAATAAAAATAACACACAACTAAAAACAAGATATTGATCAACTAATTCCCTCCCTCAAACCTAAATGAGACATTGTCCCAAATGTCTTAAATAGTAGAAGAAGAGCTTGGAAGATAGTACCTGGTTAGCTGAAATTCTACACGAAAAGTTAAAGGTTAAGATCCAGATTAATCCGACGCCTCTTACCACGATCGTCCTTGGACCAATTTATCTTTGAAAGGATATGGTCAATTTGTGGTTCATAAGCTAAGATTTGGTCAATTAGATCCGGAGCAGTTCTGGCAGTAAAGATGAGTTCTTTCATAGGTTTTGACACGAACCTAATTCTCCGAGCATCATCAAGAAACACACAAAGAAAATCATAAAATCCTTCAACGTTGTACAGTCCAAGCAGTTTCTGGTGTATGTTTAGGTTCGCCCAAGATAACACTGTAAAAATTTCCTCCAATGTACCCAAACCACTTGGCAAAGCAATAAATGCATCAGCACGATTAATCATTTCCACTAGTCGTTCGGACATACCTGGCACAATAAGTTCCTCTCCGTTTGATGGTCCAATAAGATTCGCCTCTGCCAAAGGTTTTGGGATGATTCCCAAAATGTGACTGTCTCCCTCCTGTACAGCTTTTGAAACGATCCCCATAAGTCCAAGATTGCCTCCTCCATATACTAAGTGCATATTCCTTGCAGCTAAGACTCGACCCAATTCATGTGCTGCCTCTACGTATTGTGGCTTAACACCAACACTAGTACCGCAAAACACACAGATGTTTTCAACCAATCTTCTTGAAGTGGCTTCCATGTTTTACTCTGGATGTCTTCAAAAGTGCAATGATGAGTTGAATTTATAATACCTGAAAAGGGTGAGTAAAATAATAGCACTAGTACATGCCAAATGACAATTATTAGTTAACAGTGAAATAAATTGTGATAGTCAAAAAGGTCTGGATCCTGTCGGAGAAAGTAAAAGAAAACAACAAAACAAATCACAATTATTAGGAAAAGACAAAGAGATATAATATGTACAAGAAAATTAGCGGCTTAATTGACGTCTATGCGACAGGGACAAGCTTCCCATCCAATTTTCTTATAAATTGGCAAACAGGGTCTTTTTGAGTCAGATTCCCAAGACTTAATTGTTGTCTTTCTTTTTGGAATTGTGTATGCAATTTGCGAATGGATATATGAACATATCCAATGGGATGCGTCTCAAGAGTCGAAGATATATTATCTACAGACTCCTTACTCAAGCCATCCTTAATGAATTTAATTTTGTCTTCGCGATTATCAGACACCATTCCTAAAGAACGACAACGAGTATTACAATTCCAGCGTGCACATTTGTAACAAACACCCATTTGCTTAGCTCTACGTTTCTTTGCATAGGTGCTTCTTCCAAAAACCAGGCAGATGTGAAATAAAAGAGTCAGAAGACTCATCTGCCAATCAGACCCATGCTTCAATTACCCAACGGATATCATTAGGAACACCCTGGATCGTTAGTAATCTCATCCGTTCCAAGCGAGCTTTGTAGACTTTCATCAGAGAGTTTTGAGGGAGAGAAGGAAATCGCTTGTGAAGATTTGTGAGAACTTCTTCCATCCTGAAATGTCTTAATCTGCAAAAACTAAACACACAAAATTAAATCACACCAAATCACAATATATACACAAATTGCATGGGTTGCCTCCCTGCTAGCGCAAAGTTTAACGTCGTCAGCTAGACGTGACTTCTCGAACGTTAGGCTGGATCTGAAAGTGTGACACTTTCTTTTTGTCGCTCAAATGATTCTCCCCAGTAGTGCTTGACACGCTGACTGTTAACCTTGAATGTTTCGTTGGTGTTGGGATCTAGTAACTCAACAGCTCCATATGGTAAAACCTGAGTGATCACAAATGGACATGACCACCTTGATTTCAACTTTCCAGGGAAAAGTTTCAACCGTGAATTGTACAACAACACTTGATGCCTTGGTTCCAACTGTCTGTGCACTATTTTTTGATCATGCCATTTCTTGGTCTTTTCTTTGTACAATCTGGCATTCTCATAGGCCTGTAAGCGAAATTCCTCCAATTCGTTAAGTTGGTGGAGTCTTTTCTCTCATGAAGCTTGTGAATCAAGATTCAACTTCTTCAGTGCCCAGTACGCCTTGTGTTCAAGCTCAACTGGTAGATGGCATGCTTTCCCAAACACCAATCGATATGGGGACATACCAATGGGTGTCTTGTAAGCTGTTCGGTAGGCCCATAATGCATCATCCAGTTTTGTTGACCAATCCTTCCTTGTTGATCCAACGGTTCTCTCCAAGATTCTTTTGATTTCTCTGTTTAAAACTTCAACCTGTCCATTTGACTGTGGATGATAAGCAGTTGTAACCTTGTGAGTAACTCCGTATTTGGATAGGAGTGCATCAAAGTATCTGTTGCAGAAATGTGAGCCACCATCACTGATAATTACCTGAGGTGTTCCGAACCAAGTGAAAATATTCTTTTTCAGGAATTTGATCACTACTTTTGAATCATTGGATGGTAGTGCAATTGCTTCAACCCATTTGGAGACGTAGTCTACAGTAACCAGGATGTACAGGTTTCCGAATGATGGAACAAAGGATCCCATGAAATCTATACTCCACACATCGAATATCTCCACCTCCATAATGTTTTGCAACGATTTTTCATTTCTCCTCGAAATATTCCCCATTCTCTGGCACCTGTCACATTGAAGAGTAAAAAGATAAGCATCTTTAAAAAGAGTGGGCCAGAACAAACCTGATTGTAGGACTTTGGCTGCAGTTTTATTTTTGCTGAAGTGTCCGCCATATGGTGATGAATGACAGTGTTGCAAAACACTGTTGACCTCCTACTGTGGAACACACCGTCTCAAAATTGATCAGCACACTGTTTGAACAGGTACGGCTCATCCCAGACATAGTACTTGACTTCTTTGAAGAATTTCTTCCGTTGCTGAGTTGTCCATTCCAACAGCCATTTTCCTGACACAATATAGTTGACATAGTCAGCATACCAAGGGGCATCTTACTGTTTCATGGCGAACAGCTGTTCATCTGGAAAAGTTTCTTTGATTGACAGTTCTTTGCCAGCTGTTTCTCCACTCTCGAGCCTCGATAAATGATATGCCACCTGGTTTTCTGTCCCTTTCTGTCTCAAATATCCACGTCAAAATCTTACAGAAGAAGTATCCAATGGATCAATCTGGGTTTGGCATCTTTCTTCGTGATCAGATATTTGATTGTTGAATGATCTGTGTAGACCACCACTTTGGGACCCAGCAGATAGGAGCGGAATTTGTCAAAAGCGTACATAACTGCGAGCAACTCCTTTTCAGTGGTTTTGTAGTTGAGTTGAGCTTCATTCAGAGTTCTGCTAGAGTAGTAAATGGTGTGGAAAATCTTTGTTTTGCCTTGTCCCAAAACTGCAGCTACAGCAAAATCACTAGCATCGCACATTACTTCAAATGGAAGGATTCAGTCTGGTGCTACAATGATGGGGGCAGAAATCAACTTTTTTTAAGATCTCAAAAGCTTCCTGGCATTTTTTGGTGAAGTTAAAAGGCACATCTTTCTCCAGAAGATTGCACAGAGGTTTAGCAATCTTGGAAAAGTCTTTGATAAATCTCCTGTAAAAACCTGCATGTCCGAGAAAGCTCCGAATCCCTTTGACAGTTGTCGGCGGAGGTAGTTTTTCAATTGTTTCAATCTTTGCTTTGTCTACCTCGATTCCCTTTTGTGAGATCCGGTGTCCAAGAACAATGCATTCATGTACCATGAAGTGGCATTTCTCCCAGTTGAGTACCAGGTTGGTATCTTCGCATCTTTGTAACACTTGTTCCAAATTTTACAAGCAATGGTCAAAAGAATCTCCAAACACAGAAAAGTCATCCATGAAAACCTCCATACTCTGCTCCAGCATGTCTGAGAATATGGCCATCATGCAACGCTGAAATGTGGCAGGAGCATTACATAATCCAAATGGCATCCTGCGGAAAGCAAAAGTACCATAGGGACATGTAAAGGTAGTTTTCTCCTGATCTTCTGGTGCGATGGAAATCTGATTGTACCCTGAATATCCATCCAGAAAATAATAGAACTCATGTCCCGCCAGTCTGTCCAGCATTTGATCAATGAATGGTAGCGGAAAATGGTCCTTCCGTGTTACTTTGTTCAGCTTTCGGTAGTCCATGCATACTCTCCATCCAGTCACCATTCTGGTTGGGATTAGCTCGTTCTTTTCATTAGTAAACACAGTGATTCCTCCTTTCTTCGGCACACACTGCATAGGACTCACCCAAGTACTATCTGAGATGGGGTAAATGATGCCATCATCCAACCATTTGATGATTTCTTTCTTTACGACCTCCTTCATGATTGGATTGAGTCTACGTTGATGATCCACTGTGGGTTTGTACTCATCATTCATCAAAATCTTGTGCATGCAAAATGATGGACTAATGCCTCGAATGTCTGCTATAGTCCAGCCAATGGCTTTTTTGTGCTCTCGTAATACTTTCAACAACTTTTCTTCCTGCTCCAATGTTAGTGAAGAAGAAATAATAACAGGTAATTCAGAAGAGTTTCCAAGAAATACATACCTGAGATGGCTCGGAAGTAACTTCAGCTCCAACTGTGGTGGTTTTTCAATCGAAGGCTTGATTCGATCTTTCTTTGGCAGTTCCAGGCTTTCCATTTGTGGTGTCGATTTGAATCGGAATGGTTTGTCAAGGTAGTTGATACATTCCAGGATTTCAGCATCTAGCTCGTTGTCAGTCATGTTGGTGATGCAAGCTTCAAGTTTGTCCGTGGGATTTGGCTCAGTATCCTGAATGATACTATCAACAACATCAATTCTGAAGCATTCTTCTTCCTTTTCATCGCTTGGGAATTTCATGGCTTTGAAAACATTGAAGGTAACTTCTTGGTTCTGCACTTTCATGGTCAGTTCTCCTTTTTGCACATCAATCATAGTTTTACCTGTAGCCAAGAATGGTCTTCCAAGGATGATAGGTACATCTTTGTCTTCTTCCATGTCAAGGATAATGAAATCTTCTGGAAGAATGAGTTTGTCGACTTTGACCAGCACATCTTCAACAACACCTCTTGTAAATACGAGTGTTCGATCAACAAGTTGTAATGAGACTGAGGTAGGCATTGCTTCTCCAATTTGCAGTTTCCTCTAAATAGAAAAAGGCATCAAATTAACACTTGCACCTAAGTCATATAAAGCTTTACCGATATAGTGTTCTCCAATGGTGCATGGGACAGTGAAACTGCCAGGATCTTTCAACTTTGGGGGAAGTTTCCTCTGAATGATGGCACTTCATTCTTCCGTCAATACTACTGTCTCGTAATCTCCCAATCTTCGTTTTCGTGAAAGAATGTCTTTCATGAATTTTACATAGCTGGGCATTTCTTCCAAGGCTTCTGCAAATGGAATGTTGATGTGAAGCTTTTTGAATACCTCCAGGAATCGAGCAAACTGCTTGTCCAGTTTGTTTTTCTGAAGTCGCTGTGGAAAAGGTGGAGGTGGAGTGATTTGATCTTTTTCTTTTTCCTTTGCTTTTTTTTCCTCCATCTGTTGCTTTGTTTCTTTTGAAACTTCCTCAATTGTTGCCTTGATTCCAACATCTTTGTTGATTTCAGTACCGCTTTTCAAGGTGATGGCTTGACATTGCTCCTTCCCTCGGTTCCTTGGATTGGGTTATGTGTTGCTGGGAAGATTACCTGACGGTCTGTAACTTTGAGCATTAGCCAGTTGTCCGATTTGATTCTCCAGTGCTTTGATGGAAGCAGATTGGCTCTGAAAGATAGCATCATATGCTGCTTGTTGCTTTTTGAACATCTCTGCAATCCATTCTTTCTTTCTGGTTGTTTTTCATGTTCTGGCCTTTGTTCTGTTGTTGAAATCCAGGTGGTGGGTAGTTCCTTTGCCCTGAATTGTTGCTCCATGTGAAATTATGGTGATTCCTCCACCCTGGGTTATATGTGTTGGAATATGGATTGTTCCCCTGTCTGTTGAAATTGTTGACATAGTTCACTGTCTCTTCTTGTTGGTTGTAAAATTCTGACTCAGGTACTCCTCCAAATGGTGAACTTGTGGATCCACCATTAACTTTCATGTTAAGAGTTTCCAGATTTTTGCAAATCACATCGAGCTTGGAATTCAGTGATGTGTTGGCTCCAACTTCATAAATTCCTGCAATTCTTTGGATCATGCTCCTTTCTTTTGGCCATAATGAATTGTTGTTGGCCATTTCTTCAATTAAGTCCCAGGCCTGATCTTCTCCTTTTGCCATCAAATCTCCTCCAGCAGCAGCATCAATTGTGGTTCTCATTATTCCAGAAAGTGCATTGAAGAAGGTTTGGACTTGTAGCCACTTTGCGATCTCATGATGAGGAAATTTTCGGAGTAAATCTTTGAATTTTTCCCAAGCTTCGCAAAGGGATTCTGAATCTTGTTGCACGTATGATGTGATTTCATTCCTTAACTTTGCAGTTATGGCTGGTGGAAAGTACTTTGCAAGGAATTTGGTGGCTAGAGTGTTCCAAGTTGTGATGGAACCTGCTGGTAGTGAATGTAGCCAAGCTTTAGCTCTGTCCTTCAAGGAGTATGGAAAAACACGCAGTCTCATTGCTTCTTCAGCTGCTCGGTTGTAATTGAAAGTACCGCAAACTTCCAGGAAGTTGCTGATGTGGGAATTAGGATCTTCAGTTGCATTTCCCCTAAATTGTACTGACTGCTAAATCATCTGGATGCATGTTTTGATGTAACACGCATTTAATGGTAAAGGAGGAAGTACAATACATGAAATGAAGCCATCGACCATCGGAATGGTTCTGTCTCGAAAGGGTATCGGTGGTGCAACTTCCAAAGGTTCAGGTTCCATGTTGACTAAAGCTTCTTGGCCTTCTCGCCTTTTCCTTCTCAACTATCTGATGGTTCTTTCAATTTATAGGTCAAGCGGTCGGAGTTCAAAGCTTCTGGTTTGTCTCATGTAGTTTCTGAGAACCTGAAACACAAGAAAACAAAAACAATAAGTAAAAAGAAATTAGATACAAGTAACGTATCTAACCCCAAAACTAATAGTGAAAGATAAATAAGTCCCCGGCAACGGCGCCAAAAACTTGACCAGTGCGTAATCACACGCGTATAACTCAAGCGCACGTATCGTTCAAGTAGTTTAAAAAGTATCGATCCCACGAGGACTTAATACCTAATCTATTAATTTTATGAGGTCAAATGATTACTAGTATCTAACAGGTTGTTTGATTGATTTGAAATGGTGATGATTCTAAATTTAAAAACAAGTAAATAAAATTGCAAGAAAGTAGGTTTAAGAAAATTCAATATTAGGAAACTATCTAGGGTTGTGAATCTTTCTAATATCTTTTAAAAGATGAAGTGGTTATTTCATGTTTGTGTAATAAATTGGTTTACTAACCTGGAACACTAAATTATGCGAAATCATCTGTCGATGGTCAGACGCAAATACCTAATATAACCCAATTGAACCATATGTCTATGTCAACCAAATTACCTGGATTCATTATGTTTAAGTTCCAATTATGGCTACCCCCGCCCGACAGGTATATGTCTATCCTGTAAGGAAATCTATTAAAGGGTTATCTATCCTCAAGGAAGATCGTGGGCTATTAACTCTAAGGCTGAAACCTAAAATTCATTTGTCAAGTTTATTTTAGATTTACCAGATCAATCTTATTAGTGACCAATTAACAAGACGCATTAAGCTTAAGACTTAATAAGTAAACCTTTAAATTACCCAAACTATAAAATAACCCCTTATAAACCGGTGATATTAGAATTCATCACAACCCCAGATAACTAACTTAGTTACGACATATAACTAAGACTAGTAAAAACTTAAATAAAATAAAAGACATAAAGTAAAATGCTGAAAAGTAAATTGCTGAAAAGTAAATGACGGAAAGTAAATGCTGAAATTAAATACCAAAAATTAAATGCTGAAAAGTAAATGCTGAAAGTAAATTACTGAAAAGTAAATGCTGAAAGTAAATTGCTGAAAGTAAATTGCTGAAAAGTAAATGCTGAAAGTAAATTACTGAAAAGTAAATAAAGTAAAAGTACAATAAAAGAAAATGATGAGGTAAAAGGATTCATTTTTATTACTTCTATTTTAGATATCTCCCTTAATATAATATATTAACTTTGCATGATAATTATCAACCAGCCATATAGGCGGTATCCAAATTAAGTCAAATTAATAATTAATTAACAACCGACCAATCAGGCGGTATCCAGTTTAGTCAGGTTAAAATCAATTTAAATAATTACCAACCGACCAATATGGCGGTATCCTCGTTAAGTCAGGTTTTAACTAGTTTATATATTATAATTAAGGGAGATTAATCTAAATATTAGTAATAAAAGTTTTACATTTTACCCCAGCAAATGGGGAGTTACCTCCTCATTACTGAAAAGTAAAAACTGAAAATTAAAGAAAGAAAAGTATTGTGCGTAAAAGTAAATAGCGGAAAGTAAAAACTGAAAAGTAAAGAAAAGAAAGTGCGAAAGCGGAAATTAATTACTGAAAGCTGTAAATAAACAAACAAGATACAATCTTCTTAGTATTCTTAAGGAATTCCTTAGAAGAAAGTATGAATTTACAAATGAAATGGCTTGGTATTTATAGGCAAAATTTTGCCTCCATCAAATCATCCACCAAATCCATTATTAATTGCTCCACTAATTGCTCCACCAAATCCATTATTAATTGCTCCACTAATTTCTTATCATGTTTGGTGGTGATTTGATAATTTTTATTATTTATTATATTTATTTTTTTCTTTGAAAATGATTGAAAATGACTTTAATAATTACACACAACATACTTCTGGATGGTTAATCAATTTCGGGCATGAAATATTCAGAATTCGAAATTATTTTGTCTTTCAAAGTTGTAGATATTTCAGTATTCTTTAATCTGGAATTTGAATCAGCTCAATCCGATATCGGAGTAAAAATTTATGCCTAAAATACGATAGATGCGCAAAACTGGAATTTCCAAAACTGCACTTCGTTAAAACGCCCTTTCAAGTTTCCAATCTCCAAAATTAATATGTCAAGTCCAATTTTTGCCCTTATTTGACCCATATTTCATCCTAAATGATTTCATTGTGTCCCAATATTATTTTATCTGCAAAATAAACTAAAACACATCAAAACGTTCATCAAACCCGAGAAACTAAACAAAATATTAAGTAAAAGGGGCAGTAAATATTTATATATTTTCCGCTCATCACCACGCAACTGGCCATACTCAAAGAATAATTACACTCCTTAGAAGAAGAGAGTCAAGCCATTCAAAGCTCCAATATAACCCTCCAGAAGCAACTGGAGCAAATCTCCTCAACTTCCCAACAATGTGATACTCCGAACAATCCCAACAATCATACAATCTCTTCCAATCTCTTGGGGCATTCAACGATATGCCAAATGATGATCCACCGCCAGAAGACCACCCCCGGAATGATCAAAGAAATGAACCAATTTCCCTAGTCGACCAAGCGCAACAAATCGCTTCCAATATGCACAAAGAAATGTTAGAATTCAAGGAAGCAATTTTGTCCAACCTCCCCAATGTCAGGCTACCAATAAGGAAAAGTTGGGCTGAAACAATTTCTGATACTCCATTTTTGGAGACATCACTTCCATCGAACTACCAAGGAAGTTCAGTCCTCCATATATGAAGATGTATAATGGATCAACTGACCCAGACGACCATGTTGTCCATTACAAATACAAGATGATGTCAACGAGTCTGGCCCCTCACCAATGGGAGGGTGGAATGTGCAGAGGATTTGGAGAAACATTAGCTGGTCCTGCCCTCACCTAGTTCATCAATCTCCATACAGATCCATCGAGTCTTACCTGTTGGGTTTCTAGATTAGTCCCAAGATCAATTCAAGCAATGAAACATGTGTTGGTTATTTTGATTTCAAAAATCAAAAATAAGATATACCAAAATTTTGGTAAATCATCTCCCATCATTACCAACTTGGAGTGTTTAACACACTATCACCAACCACCAACTTCTATCACTATAAAGTGATAAAGTTGACTAGTGATGTGACTTGATGTGACTTGTGGGCCCCACTTGATTCGATATGCGAGTGGGCCCGCAAACACTCCTAGGCTCGGGTTCGCTAATTCCAAATTAACGAATTTTCCGTTGCGACGTAATTAAATCAAATTTAATTAAATAATTATGCCTAGCAAAATTACCATTCACGTCGCTAACGATTTAATTCTAAATTAACTAGTTCGCCCGAATTAAAATCTAATCTTAATTCCGCGTCGAAATCTAATTTTGTATAATATATCGAATATATTATTTTATCGATTAATTCAAAATTAATCGTTCTCTCTCTTTAAATAATATTTTATCCCAGATAAAATATCTATGTAATTAATCCCAGATTAATTTTCTCTCTCTACTAATTAATCCCAGATTAATAAAGTGCGAGTCATACATCATCGGTGAATCTTCGGGAAGCGACCCATGAGATCCCTGGATATATTGGCAGTAAATCCGATCGTCGGACTATCCGAACACGTACGTACCTAGTACTACGTTTTTACCGATTTACAAGACATGGTTGGCTTCTAGCAAAGCACCGTGCCTACCCAATTCTCCAGAAATATTCTTAAAGGAATATGTGATCTATATCAGGCGTAGTATACGTAGTATTGCGTATTACGATCCAACATCAGATGTCATGTGCAAGGCCTGGGGTTGGAATTGTGTATGCCTTGTACGAAGCACATATCGAATCTCTTGTAACTAGTCTCTATAATCGGATAAACATGACCTAGTCATAATATCCTGATAGCTGCAGCAAAAAAGAGCACCAGTTCCGTATCCTACGTGATCATCATCTCCACTATGACTGGAGTGATACTTCCGTCTTGACATCACACCCAATACACTACGATTCTCAATATACCCAGAAGAGGCGTACATAGAACCTGTTAAAGCCTTGGACGACCAAAACCAAAGTATATTGATTGTCGCAAGTATTAGCGATGCAAGTCTCAGGTTAAGACCAAATACACCTACCCTGATTCGGACTTCCATAGACACATAGTCATACTACCAATGGAATTCCGAGGGGTCTATCCAGAGCGAAGCTTTTCCCGTACCATCGGTAAACACAACCTCCTATTACACTTGCATGAGTATCCTATACCCAAATATATGAGAACTATATCGTTATGCTCCCACAACGCGCACAAGTGTAATACTAGTCTTTTACGCATTATCGATGTCCAATCTCGATAATACTCTGAGTAGGGATGTTTAATGATTAAACCTTTGTGGATTGATACTGACTAATCATATGGACCTTTTATTATTTATACATCTAGGTAATCCAATTACAAATGATAAAAGGGCAATTTCCTTTGTCACATAGTTAATTTGTACAACAACATCATGATATGTACAAATAGTGATGCTATGGGTCATAATTGTCCAAAAATCTCTCACTTGGCCTATAGCCAATCACTCAAGTGTCCTACACCCGAACTATGTACGGTTCGCTCAAATTTCTGCTGAGAAAATGCTTTCGTCAGCGGATTTGTATGGTTATCATCTGATGTTATTTATTCGATCATCACATCGCCACGATGTATGATCCAAACGAATCAGATGAATATATGAAGTATATATCTGGATCGTTGATGAGACCATTAATTCTTTAGCCTGTGTTGTAGCCTAGCTCAGCTGCTAACAGAACTACTCCTAATCTAATTAGGATTATTATCGATCCAAAAGGCTTCTATTGCTGCCTCAGCTGCAGCAATAATCCACTTTTGTTGTTTATTCGGTAACAGTATCTTGCATAGAAGATTTCCAGCTCACTGTTCCGTTATTCAAACTTTATAGTACATTTATTACGACTAATAGTCGTTTTTATCGGTTTGGAAACTTACAGAGGTGATCCCAGTCACTTCAAGTTCTCATTCTCCATAGTATAAGACAGCGTCCTTAGTTCGTCTAAGAAACTTAATGATGTTCTTAACATCAATCCAGTGACTATCACATGGATTGGCCTGATTGTGACTCCATATGCTCAAACCGTATGAGACATCAGGTCGCGTACATTTATCAATGTACAAGTTCTCGGAGAGTACCAACAACTTTTAGATCTATCCCAGTAGATCTTTATTCCTAGAATAAAGGTTGTCTCTCCCAAGAATTCTACGGAGAATTTTCTTGAAATCCAAGCTTTCACCGATTGTATTATGGGAATATCATTTCCAAGAAATGACATATCATCATTATTTAGGACATCACTGTCAGTGCGCTCCCACTAACCTCCTTATATACACAAGAATCATATCATTTTTGAATTAAATCATACACCATTATGATTACATCAAAACATCAGTTCCAAGAACATAATGCTTGCTTCAATCCATACATAGATCGAATTAACTTGCAAACTTTGTTTGCTCATTTTGGTACGACAAAATCGTCAGGATGTTGTAAACATCCTCCAAAAGGTTTCATTTTAAGGAAAGCGATTTTGACGTTCATGCTGCCATATTTCATACATGAAACATGCAGCATTAGCAAGCATTGTCCAAATGGATTTAACCATGGCAACGAATAAAAGGTTTCGTCGTAATCGACACAATGTTGATAACGATACCTTTTCGCTATAAGCCTAGCTTTGTACGTTGGTATGTTGCCTTCCATGTATGTCTTCCTTGAAGACTTATATAGTACCAATAGGCACAATGCCTTCCGGTACATCAACCACTATCCAAACTTGGTTGGTTTACATGGAATCCATTTCGGACTTCATGGCACTTTGTCATAATAGGGAGTCGATACCTTGTATCACTTCCTCATACGAAGTCAGTTCGTATTCCTCAATAAGATTGACATCTTTATGAGGTGAGATCAGAAACCCATACCTCCCAGGTTGTTTTCTGACTCTCTCCGACTTGCGCAGTTCTTGTGTATTCGAAGATTATTGGTATAGTTTCATCCTTGATGAACTACTTGTGTTCCATTAAGGAATCGGTGCCTGGAATAGTATTACTCCGATTTTCATAGAGTTTTACTTTCCTCCCACTTACCACTGCATATCGGTATTCCTCTTAGGAAAACAGCATGGTGAGCAACAATTAAATTGTTCTCTAGTGAGTTGTATAAGTACTATACTTTGGTTTACCTAGGATAACCCACATGTTAGGCACTTATCCGATTTGGGTTCTAGTTTGGTATCATCCAAACATATGCCCAGCATTCCCAAATCTTCAGGAATGAGAAAACCCAGTTTCTTTCCTGTTCATATCTAATATGAAGTCTGTCTAACAGATTTTTATGAAACCTTATTCAAAATAAGTTTTGCACTGATTAATGTGTATCCCTTGAAGGAAATGGTAGCTCAGAGCGACTCATGATTAACCTTACTATGTCCAACAAGGTTCGGTTTCTCAGTTCGGACACACTGTCAAATTGACGTGTTCCGGGAGGAGTCCTCATTTAAAGAATACTATACTCTTTCAAGTATTTGAGAATATTGCTTAAGTATTTTCCATCATGGTCTAATCGTGACGGATTTTAATACTTTAGCCGGTCTGTCTGTCTACTTCGTGTCGAAACTCTAAAAGTTTCTGATTTGTGTTTCAATAGAAACACATAACCATAACACGTTGCCACATCCATAAAGGTCACGAAACATTCATATCCACCTCTAGCCTAGCTAGACATGGGCCCACTTACGTCACTATGAAAGAGGGCTAACAGATCGGTGGCATTTGCACTTTTACCAAGTAAAAAGTATTTCAGGCACTTTGCCTAATAAACTAGATTCGTAGACATTATTTGAATAGAATCAAATCTGTCCTAGTACCCATTCTTCGAAAGTGTGGATATACGAGTCTTGTTTAATGTGTCTCAGACAATAATGCCACAAATAAGTCTAAACTGATTAATTCAGTTTGAGCTATTTATTTGTCATTTTATAAGTTTGAGATTTATTTATGTTCAAAATATAAATACTGTTATTCACATCTAATGTGTTTATCTCAATATCATCTTTATAAAATAAAACACTTTAGTGTTCTAGAATATAAAGGTATACCCACAATGGGTTAAACCGTGATATAGAGATAATGTTCCTAGTCAAACCAGTTACATTGTAACAGTTTCCTAATTTAAGTGCATACCCAAAGGGTAGTTCCTAAACTTAGGTTTCTACGGTTAAAACATCGACTCTCGTCCCGTTTTCGATTTGTAGATAGATCTCATCTGAAGTCAGTATCCTGCTCTCAGCAGATTCTGCACATCAGCACATATTTATGTACCACATTTAGTATCTAAAATCCAATTTTAATACTAGTAGTGAACATGTTTATGATAAACATATTTGAAGTCGGAGTCTTGCCCCTCTTCTCTACCTTCATGTATGCCTTGTCCATACGGCAGTCACGCATCCAGTGACCCCGTTTGCCACAGTTTAGGCAGACATCTTAGGATGTGTCCTTTGTCTTCCCAGAAGATTATAATGACTTTGCCTTTTACCCTTTTCCACACCCCATAAGCCTTTGGCCAAGCCTTGGCCTTCCGGAATGTCGAAGTAAGGTGCGCCTTGCGCTTCTTGTCTATTGCAAACTCTGGCTTTGTCTCATTGAGTATAGCCATTAACTCTCTAAGAGTTTTATATTGTAATTTGTTCTTCTAAGATCTAAGAATAGATCTATGTAGATCCCTCAATTTCATTATCATACTATAAGGATCTAATCCTTAGTTCTGATTAAGAAATTAAGGAGTCTTTGCAGCAAGCATAACGGATTAAGCACTAAAGTTATCATCACATGAATATTCCAAATATCATGTTCTACTATTTACTCAACTCCGGGATTAGGCTCGAGACGTCATTCTATCAAATAAAATAACTTCTCGGTCTCCAGGACTATCCTGAGATTTTATTCCCAATCTAAAAATTAAAGCCGTTTAAAAATATTTTCTCCCAGGATTATGTTTTAAACACTAATATTTTAGTTATCTTGATTGTTATAGTCCAACTATCCAATCAAAGATTTTAGGTACTATTGATTATAATGATTACTATAGTCTAACTATATAATCAACTATAATTTGATTGGTTAAATTCAAATATATTGATTACTATAATCCAATTATATAATCAACTATAATTGAATTAGTTTGAATACAGTCTAATTGTTTAATTAAAACAACGATTAAATATTAGTCCAACTAATATATTAATTTATTGACAAAAAACGAAATGAGCGCATATTTGGCAAGTAACTAAACGAATATTGCAAATTTAATACTTGCCTCCCACTATTTTTCGGCGAGCCTCTAACCCTCTGTGAAGTACTCCAGAAACCTTGTTTCCTAGTGGGCTAGGATCCCATTAAATAACACACAATCTTGACTTTGGCCAACAAATTGTATGATAATTAACTAGGTAGATCTGTAAGATCAATTGGATCCCATCCAATTCCTAGATCCAGTAGGTGGACATCCAAATCCGAAACAAATATCTTATATATGCCAATATATCCAATATATTCCCTAACATTTTTCCTCTGAATTAATTAAGCCTTGGCTTTGGCACAACAAACTTAATGATCACAGTTAAGCGGAACCCATTGACCTTGGAAAGCTTCGTAATCGATGTCGATGGACAAGAAGTGATCTTGACTTTGGCCAAAAAATCACAACTTGGACAAGACACCGATATGGAACAAAGCCTTCATGATTCAAACACATCCGCGATGGACAAAGATCTTGACTTTGGCCAACAAACCAGTGCCAATCTTGGATCTTGAGTAAGAATCACTCAATGGAAGGAAAAATGCTTAATATGTGTTGAGGGTTTTTCGCGTAATTGGCAACCAATTAATTATCTTTATTAAGGTCTCATCATCATACACCCTTAAACATGCATTCTAAAAACATAATAAGGCGCGTAAATAAATATAATAATGATATGCGGATGGATACTTAACACATTGTTCCTAGAACAAATCTCTCTATTTCCTCTCTCCCGCTAGCACAAGTATTACTTCTACCCGATTACATAACACTTCTAAAGAAACCTCATTTACATTGAGTGGAATAGGTGAGAAGAGAAATACAAAGAGTCAATAGGTAATAGGCTGGACACGCAGGTCCAATTAATAAATTCTAAATTTATTACAACAATTTCCAAAATTTCCCTCACCCATCTAATATCCATCCTATATACATTATTCATACATTGCATCCATGTATTCACACAAAGCATGTTATCAATCAATCTAATTCAATTAATTAATCTGAAATTAATGACAAACCAATGTTCAAACAACGATTTGATTTTGCGCGAGTCAAACTCGTTTTGCGAATAAGTACTCAAAGTACGAATTCTTGAATTATATTAAACTACAACATTAAATCCAATTTAATTTGTATTTAATACTAATTCTAAATTAAATAATTACACTTTTTAATGTGCATTTACGACTTATATTCCAAATCTAATCGTTACGGGTCTCAAAGCCCGATTAACATCCAATGTTAATTTAATTAAAGTCCAATGGGCTTTTAATTAATTTCATAAGGCATGGACTTTTGGTCAATATGGGTCAAACCCAAATACCAAAACCCATTTAAGGAATCACCCTTATTTGCCAAGAAACCAATTTAGGTCCATTAGGCCCAATTAAAATTAAAGGTCCATTAAGTTATATTTGGACTTTATGGATATGGTTTTGGGCCCAATTGGATCCAACCAATTATCCTAAACCAAACTTGGCCCAACCCAGCCCATTAAGCCCAAATACAACTTTTCAAGCCCAATTCCAAATTTGGCCCAATTAATTAAATCACAAAATTCCAAATTTCATAATTAAATTAATCAAAGTGTATAGCTATAATTAATTAACCAAATTAACATTTCCAAAACACTAATTTACTCAATTAATTATTCTTATCATCATCAACTTATGTCCAACACAATTGAATCAAAAAATCAATCATTTTCATGCTTCATCACTCACGGCAATTTAGGGATTTCTTTGTCCGATTCGGTTTCAATCCAATTAAATCCTAAATCAACATTACCCAAATGATTTCAACTCATCCAATGATCAAAATCAAAAATCACCATGACTTAGGGCAAGCATCAACTTTCGGCCAAGCCTTAAATTTGGGGAAAAATTGATCCAATCCAATTTTCATCAAATTGATCATGCATAACACCATGTTATCATCATTCAAGCATATATCAACAATCAATTTCATCAAAACATGCTCATATCATTTTTACCCTAATTTTACCCTAATTTCAATTTCATGCTCAAAATGGCTCTGATACCATTGTTGGGTTTCTAGATTAGTCCCAAGATCAATTCAAGCAATGAAACATGTGTTGGTTATTTTGATTTCAAAAATCAAAAATAAGATATACCAAAATTTTGGTAAATCATCTCCAATCATTACCAACTTGGAGTCTTTAACACACTATCACCAACCACCAACTTCTATCACTATAAAGTGATAAAATTGACTAGTGATGTGACTTGATGTGACTTGTGGGCCCCACAGTGACTTGTGGGCCCCACTTGATTCGAAATGCGAGTGGGCCCACAAACACTCCCGGGCTCGGATTCGCTAATTCCGAATTAACGAATTTTCCGTTGCGACGTAATTAAATCAAATTTAATTAAATAATTATGCCTAGCAAAATTACTATTCACATCGCTAACGAATTAATTCCAAATTAACTCGTTCGCCCGAATTAAAATCTAATCTTAATTCCGCGTCGAAATCTAATTTCGTATAATATATCGAATATATTATTTTATCGATTAATTCCAAATTAATCGTTCTCTCTCTTTAAATAATATTTTATCCTAGATAAAATATCGCTGTAATTAATCCCAGATTCATTTTCTCTCTCTACTAATTAATCTCAGATTAATAAAGTGCGAGTCATACGTCATCGGTGAATCTTCGGGAAGCGACCCATGAGTTCCCCGGATATATTGGCAGTAAATCCGGTCGTCGGACTATCCGAACACGTACATACCTAATACTACGTTTTTACCGATTTACAAGACATTGTTGGCTTCTAGCAAAGCACCGTGCCTACCCAATTCTCCAGAAATATTCTTAAAGGAATATGTGATCTATATCAGGCGTAGTATACATAGTATTGCGTATTACGATCCAACATCGGATGTCACGTGCAAGGCCTGGGGTTGGAATTGTGTATGCCCTGTACGAAGCACATATCGGATCTCTTGTAACTAGTCTCTATAATCGGATAAACATGACCTAGTCATAATATCCCGATAGCTGCAGCAAAAAAGAGCACCAGTTCCATATCCTACGTGATCATCATCTCCACTATGACTGGAGTGATACTTCCGTCTTGACATCACACCCAATACACTACGATTCTCAATATACCCAGAAGAGGCGTACATAGAACATGTTAAAGCCCTGGACAACCAAAACCAAAGTATATTGATTGTCGCAAGTATTAGCGATGCAAGTCTCAGGTTAAGACCAAATACACCTACCCTGATTCGGACTTCCATAGACACATAGTCATACTACCAATGGAATTCCGAGGGGTCTATCCAGAGCGAAGCTTTTCCCGTACCATCGGTAAACACAACCTCCTATTACACTTGCATGAGTATCCTATACCCAAATATATGAGAACTATGTCGTTATTCTCCCACAACGCGCACAAGTGTAATACTAGTCTTTTACGCATTATCGATGTCCAATCTCGATAATACTCTGACTATAGATGTTTAATGATTAAACCTTTGTGGATTGATACTGACTAATCATATGGACCTTTTATCATTTATACATCTAGGTAATCCAATTACAAATGATAAAAGGGCAATTTCCTTTGTCACATAGTTAATTTGTACAACAACACCATGATCTGTACAAAATAGTGATGCTATGGGTCATAATTGTCCAACATTACCAACAGCTAGCAGACAAATTTGTGGAGCATTTTGTAAGTTCTTGCAAGCTTGAGAATACCACCAATGACCTCAATACCATCCAGCAACGGAGAGGGGAGTCATTACCAAGATACGTGGCTCACTTCAATAAAAAGAGGATAACAATCCCAGATCTTCATCAACCTACTGCAGTGGAAGCATTCATAAATGGATTACTTTCAGAAAATGGACTCTATAAAAAGCTCACTAAATTTCGGTGCTACACAATGGAACAAGCCATGGCTCGGGCCCACATTGAGATCAGGTGGGAGGAGGATAAGAGGAATAATAAAAGAGGAATTTCCACCAACCATCACAATGAAAGAATCTTGAATCCTCCCAAGCGACCTAATAAATGATGTGCTACCAATATATCTCAATAAGATGTCACTTGATGCGATTAGACCACAAAAAATAGTCATAGGCCGCCCATTATCATCTTGGGGACATCATAGCTTCCCAAACAAGTATTCATTGGTTACTTTAAAAAAATTATCCTTCACAAAACTCCAACTTATGGAGAAATCCATTTGCTCTAATCAACCACATAAACCATCATCCAGCCCAATCGACATACTTCTCCCAGTCGACATGTCAATACCCTCATATCCTCCAACATACCCAATCGACAATAAGTATTCTCTAGGAATGTCATCCACTCCAGACTACATGGAAATATTATCATATTCTCCATACGACAATGTTGATGCCCATCAACTCCATACTACATGGATGGATTGTCATCTCTTTCAGACGACTTGAGAAGATAATTATATTCTCCATACTACATGGATGGATCACCATCAACTCTAGACTTCATTCGACCATAGCCTGGTAGACCTCCATCAAGTCTATGGGCCTCCATCAGATCCATTCGACAGTAGTCTCATGGGCCTCCATCAGGTTCATTCAACCATAGTCTCATGGACCTCCATCAAGTCCTTTTGTCCCAACCGACATGCTCTCCAAACAACAGGATTAAGGCGCGTCCCTCAGTAGAACACATTTCCTACCATTCACCCCATACGATGATGCAAAGAAGACTTGGCATGAAGAGGATGTCCTAGTCGATATAACACAAATAAAGACTTGGCAAGGACATCCCACTCGACACTACATGGGGACTTGGTGTGAAGACTTTCCAGTCGACATGCTTGTATGAAGACTTTACAAGGACATTCTAGTCGACACTACATGTATTAGGACTTGGACTGATGATATTCCAGTCGATATGAATGTATGAAGACTTTGCATGGATATTCCAGTCGACACTACCTTAATGGGGACTTGGTGTGAAGACATTCCACTCGACACTATATGGAGATTCGGTGTTAGGACATCCCATTTGACCTACACAAATGAAGACTCAGAATGAAGCCTATGCCCCATTCGACATCTGCATGTATGTAGCTTGGGACTTGTTGTGGATCCCAGAAGCGTGTATAGCATGAGGCTTGATGTGCGTCTCATTCGACATCTACATGTGTATAGCTTGGGACTTGTTATGGATCTCATACGCATGTATAGCTTGATGCTTGATGTGCGTCCCATTCGACATCTACATGTGTGTAGCTTGGGACTTTTTGTGGATCTCAAACGCGTGTATAGCTTGATGCTTGATGTGCATCCCATTCGACATCTACATGTGTGTAGCTTGGGACTTTTTGTGGATCTCAGACGCGTGTATAGCTTGATGCTTGATATGCGTCCCATTTGACATCTACATGTGTGTAGCTTGTGACTTGTTGTGGATCCCAGACGTGTGTAGAGCATGAGGCTTGATGTGCGTCCCATTCGACATCTACATGTGTGTATCTTGGGACTTGTTGTAGATCTCAGACGCTTATATAGCTTGATGTTTGATGTGCGTCCCATTCGACATCTACATGTGTGTAGCTTGGGACTTGTTGTGGATCCCAGACGCGTGCATAATTTGAGGCTTGATGTGCTTCACATTCGACATTTACATGTGTGTAGCTTGGGACTTGTTGTGGATCCCAGACAAGCGTGTATAGTTTGGTGCTTGATTTATATCCCATTCGACAACAAGCGTGTATAGCTTGGTGATTGATGTATATCTCATTCGACACCACTTGTATGTAGCTTGTCACTTGAAGTAGATCTCAATCCTTGACTTGGGACTAATTAAGTATGGCCTAGTTGACATCTCAGTGTGTAGCATGGAGCATGATGTGGATCCCAATCGACACTACACACTTGTAGCTTGAGCATGATGTGGATCTCATTCGACATTATACGCTTGTAGCTTGGGACTTGTTAAGGATGTTCCAGTCGACACTACAGTCTGAAGCTTGGCACTTGATGAGGATCCCATTCGACACTACAAGTATAAAGCTTGGTACATGTTTAAGGTCTCATTCGACACTACATATATGGTGATTGTTGAATGTGATCCTTCATTTTGTTTTAATTGTTTTTTCATAAACACTTATAATATCTTATCATACAGACCCATTCTACTGTTATAATCCCCATACGACATGAATGACTCTCTTGGTCTTTTGACTCGTAGTATGGGGATGTTCTTGACCTTCATAAGATCTAGTCGACCGTAGTCTCATGTACCTTCATTTGGTATAATGGAGTAAAGACTCTCTTGGACCTTCATCAGGTCTAATGAAGTGTAGTCTCCCATGGACGTTCATCAAGTCCAGTAGAATGAAGACTCCATTAGACCTCCATAAGGTCCATTCGAACATAGACCCACACTGACCTATGTCAGATCTTGTAGAATTAGGATTGTAGAGTGAGGAATAGAAATCCTCCTGACATATGTCATGTCTTGTAGAGTGAAGAGTGAAGGCACCCCATGGACATTCATTAGGTCTATTCAATCGTAGTCTCATAGACCTTCATAGGGTCTTGTAGAATGAATATCATTATAGACCTTCATTAGGTCTAGTAGAATGGGAAGTAAAAACCCTTATAGACCTTCATCAGGTCTAGTGGAATGAGAAGTGAAGACCCTCATGGATCTTCATCATGTCTGGTGGAGTGAAAACTATCTTGGAACTCCATCAGTTATAGTAGAGTAAAGATTCTATTGGACCTTCATCTGGTTCATTAGACTGGGAACATTCCCAATGGCTCATGTAGAGTCAAGTTGAAGATTTGGCCTTCATCTGGTCCAGACGACATTGAAGACTCCCCTGGTCCTTTGACCCGTAGTATGAGGATTATCCTGACCTTCATCTGGTTCAGTCACTGGGAACATTCCCCATGGCTCATGTAGAGTCAAGTTGAAGACATGGCCTTCATATGGTCCAGATGATATTGAAGACTCCCCTAGTCCTTTGACCCGTAGTATGAGGATTATCCTGACCTTCATCTGGTTCAGTCAACTGGGAACATTCCCCATGGCTCATGTAGAGTCAACTTGATGACCTGGCCTTTATCTGGTCCAGACAATATTGAAGATTCACCTGGTCTTTTGACCCATAGTATGGGGATTATCCTGATCTTCATCTAGTTCAGTCGATTGGGAACATCCCCCATGGACTCATGTCAAGTCAATTGAAGACTTGGACTTCCTTCAGTCCAGACGACAATGTCGTATGAATTGACTCATGAGCCTTCATCTGGTTCAGTCGACCGGGGACATCCCCCATGGACTCATGTCGAGTCAATTGAAGACTTGGACTTCCCTTAGTCCAGACGACAATGTCGTATGAATTGACTCTTGAACCTTCATATGGTTCACTCGACCAAGGACATCCCTCATGGACTCATGTCGAGTCAATTGAAGACTTAGACTTCCCTTAGTCCAGACGATAATGTCGTATGAATTGACTCATGAACCTTCATCTGGTTCAGTCGACCGGGGACATCCCTCATGGACTCATGTCGAGTCAATTGAAGACTTGGACTTCCCTCAGTCCAGACGATAATGTCGAATGAATTGACTCATGAACCTTCATCTAGTTCATTCGACCGGAGACATTCCCCAGAAACTCATATCGAGTCAAGTCGAAGACTTTGATTGCTTAAAAATGATTCATGTCGTATGAACTACATCCTAAATCTTCACCTCGTTCAGTTGGTTGGGGACATTCCCCATGGCTCATGTTAAGTCTAGTCCACAAACACGGACTGCATTTTAACCAGAAGGAACACTAAAAATTGCACATCTCTTCTGTTCTAACATATGAACGATTCATTAACCTAAACGACGAAAGATTATGCTTAGAGTTATAAATTCTTGACAGGTACTCTTACATCATATTTCATATGACATGCACTGAAATACTCTCCAAGTCAATGACTTATTGACTTATAGAGTATGAGACAAACTGTATAGGCCAAGGGAATTTTTGACTTTTCACTTCAGGCCCTACACCAGTGGGGGCCCCAATCCCTCCAAACAGTACCCAGAATAGACTTGGGCCAAGGACCCAGTTACCTTCTCAGGCCCGCTCACAAAGAGAGGCCTACCAAGTAAACATTTGACCGATCAGTTACCCAAATCCAAAATGCCTAAATCAAGGCTTGTAACTCCCCCACGTAGTTAGTCGTTTCAGACACCTAACTGACAAGCAATTAATAGAGGAATTAAAGTTAACCTCGAATGAGTCTATAAAAGGGAGAGATGATTCACTGTTCAAGTCAGGTCTTAGCTCTCATACTTGAGCTCTCTAAGCTTCTTACTTTCTAAACATCGACCACCGCCCTCACGGCAGTCAACAGAAGTCAAGGTAACATCATGCATTGCTCTTCCATTATTTACAGCTCGTCTTCACTATTGACTTGAGCGTCAGATTACCTACGGCACCCACCATACCGGTGGGCAGTACTCCACACTCATTCTACCTTTGTTTTGCAGGATCGCTAGTGCCTCATACTATAAATTCTCGATTGTGGACCTCGGGCGAAAACCAGTATCCACAATGCTTATTTTGTATGGTAAAAGATGGTCTGATACGAGATCACACCATATATCCTTATCCATTTAATGAATATTTTATTCTGGGAATGTAATTAAATCTCATTTAACCAATGATCGTCATTGGACCACAGATTTATTAAACTATACATTGGATGCATGTAGTTTAATGAATTGTAAATTACCTTGGATAGTTTTCCTTACTTCGTAACTTAGTTAATGAGTTGTCATGACTTAGTTACGTGTTTCTAAAAGAATATATATTGAACGTCTTGAATGGCTCGAGAACTTTCAGTATGTTTCTGATGAAACGTAGATAGAATATTTTGAATGGTTTAAAGATATTCGATTTGAAGTGTTGAAAACTATATCTTTATAATTCATAATGATTCTTTGAATTGTTCAAAGATGTTTGATATGATCAAACATATGAATTTATGGCAATCAGTTCTAAGGTTATTTAATGAATATGATTCTTACTCAATATTATTCTTCTACGATTCCATCGTGATGGAATTGGTCAGTGGGAGAAATCGAATCTTATATGATTTGATTCGTTTGATATTGAGTGTTACCGAATTAGTTTCAATACTCTTGGGGATATGCTCCAGTAACACTATTTCATCATTTTAATTAATGTTCCATTTGTTTCTACAGTTACATATATGATATGTATAGGTAGAAAATTCGAATCTTGAAAATTATGAGATTTGAATCTTTCTTTTGTATAATGGTTATATAATTGAAAGTATTTGCACCTCGGAGGTACAAGAAAAAGTTTATCATTTATTCTATTTAATAGAATATTGTATTCTATTTGATAGAATATCTTTTCTACAATCTCGAGTAATAAAATTGTTTTATTGCTTGGTGTGTAACATCAGATGTTAACTATTGTAGAAAAGACTTGACTTATTGAAGTTAAATGTGAAGAGTGATAAACTATAAATGGAACTACGTAATTAATAAGATGAAAAGACCCTTAGAAAACTTCCATATAAGTCCAATAGGATGTCAGAATCATGTGCGAAGTATTTGCTACTAAATGGTTCTGTTGTTTACTTATCGAAGAAAATTATCTTATAACTTATAGTGGGAGCGATATTTGATATCGATTTCGGAAGTTACATTGAACCATAGATCTAAGATTGTTCATAGCTTACTACAATCAAATTTTGAACTTGATTAAGCGTTCGTTATGAATCGTTCATAAAATACGAAAATTGTTTGCGTAGCAAAAGAAAATTGAGCTAACTAAAGGTTTGATCTTTATAGTATGACAGTGAGAATGGTTATTCTCAGCAATCTATAGTAGATTCTAAAAAAACTTGTCTCGAGTTGTACTAATTGAAAAATTAAAGATCTGTTGGTTAATGTTGATATTAAACTATGTATTTTGGCTAAAGAATACAAAGTGGCATTCCTGAATGGTTTCTTCAAAGAAGAGATCTATTGTGATTTCTTTGTTTGAAGAGTTCGTTCTGGAATGGCCATGGAGTTTGTATTCTGCTAAGATCGCAGTTTGGTATAATAGCTTATAGAGCCTATTGTAGACTCAGCATATCTTTCCGGAAATCTGTGTTCTCTAATTTTGATAACAGTCAGATTGTCTGATTTTATCAAAGCATAGAGAATACATATATGATAGTAGGGTTAGTGAGAGCGTACAATTATCTTTCTAGTATTGTATATTCGAACGACTTTATCATTATTAATGTAATAATGAGATGTTTGTGAGGTAAAAGATTTACTTAAGTCTTTTTTTCTTCGTGAAAGCAGTGGGACTTGTCTCTGTTATATTTGATATAAAGTTTTATATATGATATAAAACAATAGACTTGTGAAATACTTCAATTAGTCGTGTATTAGATATGATCTAATAAATGACACAACAAGACTATCTGTGTGACAGTTAATATAACTGTTTGACAGTTAGTGTGTCTCTTGTATATAGTATTTATCTTTCATAATGGATAATTCCTTTGCCGAAAGAGAAATTGATAGAATTAGTCAATCTTATGCATTATAGGATGATGGCATAATGAATACTATATTATGTACGATTAAAAATATAAATTTAATCGTAATTATTACGAGTTATTTTGATACGATGTAGACCATAAGATGTGTCTTAAAACATGTTCTTTGTTATCTTTAAAATATTAAGAATGAGTTTCTTATTCTTGGAGAATTTAATCTGCAACCATTAGGGTTAGATTAGTTTTGAGTCTAATTATGACGTTAGACAATCTACGTCATATAGAGTCAGAAAAGATGCAGTAGGAGTGTCACAGTTGATTCTACTATATTAGTAGAATTAGTTGTAACTTATGAAGTATTGACTTATGAAGTTGCATAGTGACCTTATAGATTAGAAGTTTTGATATTAATGTTGCGCTTGCGGTTGTCTGCATAGTATTTGGATTTGATCCCTAAATACATAGACAACTCAAAAACTGTAGCACAATATTGATGTCGCAACTAAGTCATATTGATGTATAACTTAGGTTATACAATATATGAATGATGTTGGCTAAGGGAAACGATTGGGTATGTTGGACAAACTCAATTTGTTATAGCGGACCTACTTCATGTGTGCCTACCTCTTGAGTGCTAGGTGAGCTCTTAAGGGCCATGAGTATGTGATACACATTAAGATGTGTATATGATACCATGGATTGGCACCAGAGAAAGTGGGAGAAATTGTTAGGGTTGGTGCTCGGAGTGCCAATCCGGATCGTATTTATATCTGATTCATGAATATGAACAATTCATTTTTTCCATAATATTACTTACTTAATGGTGGCACCTCTTGTTTTTATTTATGTATTCGATCTAATTACGATTAGATTGAAACTAAATATGATTTAGTGATTTGTATATATTAGACAAAGACCCTAGAATTTACAACGTAGTGCGCAATTACAACTTAGTTTGTAATTGACATTGGGAAGCATCACTATAAGTTGCATATTCTCAAATAAAGTTCTTGGTCAAGATTTACTAACACAGGTCGGTTAGTAAAATCCGTTGAGACCAGTACTTGTCGTATATCGTGACTTGGTCCGATGGTTGATCTCAATGAACCATGAGTCTTGGGAGACTCGTATAGACGTGTAGGTGTTTATTTGATAAACATTGAACGACTCACCAAAGATTTCCTAATATATGGTACACCAACGTCAATAGGAATCTTTTCAAGTCGAGTAGCATAATGGCCCTACGATTTGAGATACCACTGTGGATATATGAGATATCCTCCACACTTTGATGACAGTCACGTCACCGATCTATTTAGATCAGACCTCCGCCTGTTGGTTGGATGTGGATTGATGTTCATGATATCCTGTGAGTATCAGATAGAATTCGCCAGTCCTATGTACAGGGCATAGGTATCAGATACGTATTTACGATCTAGTAAATCCATGGCCGTGGTATATTTCGGAAGCGAGTTCCGAGTGTTATTTAGAGATCGTAAATTTAAAAGTCGACTATATTATACCTTAGAGATTTGACGTTCTTATCTATATCCCCGGTATAATATTGATAGCATGTGATGAATGGATTATACATATGCAATGACCTCGACTTGTATAGTTTAACGAGATTATCTGTGGTCGTCATAATTCATGAGTGGGTGAATTATGGACACGAAATTGGATTTTGTGACGGATAAACCTAAACTTAGAGAGTCCCATAATATGAAGTGTACTCGTTGAGTACTTGGGCAACGCGTTATGAATAATATAGATTATTCATAATACTTCACCGGATTAAATGAGTTAATTCGAATCGTTTAATCGGTTAAACAAAAATACATGCATTAGGGGTATTTCAGTCAATTATTAATGAATGTGTATTTGTATTTGATACATATTAATTATTTATCAAATAAGATTTTGACACATGCCATTAATATATGTATTTGTTATTTAATGTAAATAAAAATACATATATAATAATAATCGCATTAATTAATTATTTAGATGTTTAAATGTTAAATATCTAGATAATTAAATTATTTCGATATTACATAAATATTATGCAATATGTTTGATTATTATTGGTTACATGTGGCATGATTTTATTAAGCTTAAAGTTTACAAATTAGATTTTTTTACTTAAAATTTATTATTATTTAATTAGATTAAATTATACAAATGACCATTTTACCCCTAAAAGTCGATCAAGCCTTGTTTTTAAGTTGGAAAATTTAATTTTCTTCATTCATTCACCTTCATGGCCGAAACCTTTACCAAAAGAAAAGCTCCCAAATTTTCTTGGAAAATCAAGGAAGAAAGTGGAGAAATCAAGAAAAAAAAGTTTGAGGAAATTACAAGATTATGAGGTAATCTTCAATAATCTTAAACTTAGAAGCTTGTTTCTTGTTCTTGAATATCTAGAATAGTTCTAGGGTTTCTTCATTTCTTATATTTTGGGGCTTTTTGATTTGGAGGATGGATTTGGAGGCTAGATGCATATGTGAAGTTAGATTGGATAATATTATTGTAATATTAGTTTAATTTTATCATTTGATGACTTGTTTCCATTCTAGAGTGTTATTACCACTCTTGTAACTTCTATAATTGTTCTTGGGTTCTTCATTTGTGGTGACTTTGGTTGGTGTGATTATTTATATGATTAATGTTGAGAAAAATGGATTTAAAGCATGAAAAATGATATTTTTGGTTACCAAATCAGATCTGGAATTTCTGTAATTTTGGTGATAAAAATTATGTTGTATGAATGTATTGGATGTGTTTTGGGCATTGGAACAATTTCCGGAAATCGTTTCGGAGTTGAAATATGCGAAAACGACGAAAAAACGGCGTTACCGGGTGAGTTTCTGGCTTACCGGGTGTCCGCTGTCCAAACAGTGAATTGGTCACTGTTTGGGCAGCCCATGAACTTCCCAAGCACTATTGGAGCTAACCTGGGCAGCCTTCATGTGTGTTGGTTGGTTGGTTCGGACAAAATTGTTGGAGTTTCTAGGTCCATAGGATTGAATACAAAACATGAAACATGTGTGAATACAAATCGAGGAAGTTGCGGAATACTTACATCAATCGGTTGAGCGACGCGGAGGCAACAAATCATCAAAAAACGCTCACTGCCTCATGCTCACTGTGCACCCACTGCAGCAGATTTGGCTTCTGTTTTGCGCCATTTCGGAGTCCTCGAACAAGCTCCAAGCTTCGTCGAACGATTCCCGGCTCATGGGTGAGCTTCCCTATCACCTTCGCATTGATCCCGGAGTGTGCTAGCACTCTTGTTTTGCCACAAAACGCACTTGCTTCCCCCTTCACTGCTCACGTTTTTCAGTGCAAAAAACCAGTGAAGAATGCCCACCATGGGCGTGAATGAGGAGAGAAAAATGGGAGAGAGAGAAGAGTAAATGTGTTGTAAAAATTTGGTAAATGATTTCCTAAACCTATACCAAATTTTGGCTCCAAAATAGCATTAAATGCTAGCCAACCACACACATCATTCAATCAATCCCCATTAATCATGAATAGTGACTAGCGTCAATCACTCAAAGTGAAAGACATCCATCACTTGATTGACGAATGATGTGACGTTAGAAGCGACTAGCGATTTGACGCTTGATTTAATTTGCCGCACTTGAATTCGAAAAGCGAATGCGCTCGCAAATAATCTCGGGCTCGGGTTTGCTAATTCTAAATTAACGAACTTTCCTTTGCGACGCAATTAAATCTAATTTAATTAAATAATCATGCCAAGCATAATTATTATTCACGTCGCTAACGAATTAATTCTAAATTAATTCGTTCGCCCGAATTAAAATATCTAATTTTAATTTCGCGTCGAAATCTAATTTCGTTTAATATATCAAATATATTAATTCTCCTATTAATTCCAAATTAATTGTTTCTCTCTCTTTAATGATATTTTATCCCAGATAAAATATCTCCGCAATTAATCCCAGATTAATTTTCTCTCTCATCTTATTAATCCCAGATTAATATAAGTGCGAGTCATACGTCATCGGTGAATCTTTGGGAAGCGACCCATGAGATCCCCGGACATGTTGGTAGTCAAATCGGTCATCGGACTATCCAAACACGTAAGTACCAAGTACTACGTTTTACCGATTTACTAGACAAGGTTGGCCTCTAGCAAAGCGCCATGCCTACCCAATTCTCTGGAAATATCCTTACAGGAATATATAGATCTGTATCAAGCGTAGTATACCGTAGTATTGTGTATATCAGCCCAGTATCGGATAGTCACGTGCTAGGGCTGGGGCTGGATAAGTGTCTGCCCCGTCCGAAGCACATGTCGGATGTCTGGTAATTAGTCTCTATAATCGGATATACATGACCTTGTCATAATATCCCGATGGCCGGCCAGCACTTAAGAGCACTAATACCGTATCCTGCGTGACATCATCTCCACTATGACTGAAGTGATACTTCCGTCTTGACATCACACCCAATACACTACGACTCTCTGATAAACCAGAAGTGGTGTACGCAGAACCGGTTAAAGCCCTGTACCACCAAGACCAAAGTCTATCGATTATCGTAAGTATTAGCGATGCAAGTCTCAGGTTAAGACTATACACA
This sequence comes from Zanthoxylum bungeanum, assembly GCA_019454045.1. Lineage (NCBI taxonomy): Eukaryota > Viridiplantae > Streptophyta > Magnoliopsida > Sapindales > Rutaceae > Zanthoxylum > Zanthoxylum bungeanum. The sequence continues at coordinate 516,762 of SKCR01023804.1, forward strand.
CCTACCTTGATTTCGGCCTCCCATAGACACATAGTCATAATACCAATGGGATTCCGAGGGGTCTATCCAGAGCGAAGCTGTTTCCCGTACCATCAGTGAAACACGACCTCCTATCGCATTTGCATAAGTATCCTATACTTATATATATGAGAACTATGCCGTTGTGCCCTCACAACGCACACAAGTGCAATACTAGCCTATTCCACATTATCGATGTCCAGTCTCGATATACTCCGGCTAGGGATATTTAATGATTAATCCTTCGGGGACTGATACTGTCTCATATCATTCTCAGTCCAGGAACTAATCATAGGGACCTCTCTTCATTTATATATCTAAGGTGATCTAATCACAAATGATGAGAGTACAATCTCCTTTGTCACATAGTTAATTTGTACAACAACACCGTGATCTATACAAATAGTGACGCTATGGGTCATAATTGTCCAACAATCTCCCACTTGGCCTATAGCCAGTCACTCGAGTGTCTAACACCCGAACTATGTACGGTTTGGCCCAATTGCTGAGTAAGTGTTAGACAGTTATGACCCATAGCGTCACTATTTTGTAAATGATATTGTATTATTGTACAAAATTAACTATGTAGTAATGAAATTGCCTTTTACCGTTTTGTAATTTATTTACTTTGATATAAAGATGGTAAGAGTCCCTATGATTAGTTCCGGATTGAGATGATATGAGACAGTATCAATCACTAAAGGTTTAATCATTAAATATCCCTAGTCATAGTATTATCGAGATTGGACATCGATAATGCAGAATAGACTAGTACTGCACTTGTGCGTGTTGTGAGGGCACAACGGCATAGTTCTCATATGTTTAAGTATAGGATACTTATGCAAGTGCGGTAGGAGGTTGTGTTTTACCGATGGTACGGAAAATAGCTTCGCTCTGGATAACCCCGCGGAATCCCATTGGTAGTATGTCTGCGTGTCTATGGGAGTCCGCTTCAGGGTAGGTGCATATGGTCTTAACCTGAGACTTGCATCGCTAGTACTTGCGACAATGTAGACTTTAGTTTTGGTCGTCCAGGGCTTTAACAGGTTCTGTGTACACCTCTTCTAGGTTTATCGAGAATCGTAGTGTATTGGGTGTGATGTCAAGATGGAAGTATCACTTCAGACATATGGAGATGATGATCGCGCATGATACAGAACTAGTACTCTATAAAGGTTGCAACCGTCGGGATAATATGACAAGGTCAGGATTATCCGATTCAAATAGACTATTTGCTTGATGTCCGATATATGTTTCGTACGGGGCAGACACATCTCCAGCCCCAGGCCTTACATGTGATCATCCGATACTGGATCGCTATACACTATACTACGGTATACTACGCCTGTTATAGATCTTATATTCCAGTAAGAATATTTCTGGAGAATTGGGTAGGCATGGCGTTTTGCTAGAGGCTAACCTTGTCTTGTAAATCGGTAAAAAAGTAGTACTTGGTACGTACGTGTTCGGATAGTCCGACGACCGTATTTACTGCCAACATATCCAGAGATCTTGGGTCGCTTCCCGAAGATTCATCGATGACGTATGATTCGAACTTAATTAATCTGGGATTAATTGCGGAGAGACTTTATCTTGGATAAAGTACTATTTGAAGAGAGAGAAAGATTAATTTGGAATTAATCGTTAAAATAATATATTCGATATATTAAACGAAATTCGATTTCGACGCGGAATTAAAATTAGATTTTAATTCGGGCAAACGAGTTAATTTAGAATTAATTCATTAGCGACATGAATAGTAATTATGCTAGGCATAATTATTTAATTAAATTCGATTTAAATAACGTCGCGACGAAAGTTCGTTAATTCAGAATTATCAAACTCGAGCCCGGGAGTGTTTGCGGGCCCACTCGTATTTGGAATCAAGCGGGGCCCACATGTCACATCAACCATCACATCACTAGTCAAGAATTACCTTTTGGTGATAGAATTAGGTAGTGGTTGATGGTGTAAGATACACTCCAAATCTTGAATGAAAAGTGATTGACTTTTGATTGACCAAAGTTGGTATATCTTTTTGATTTGTTTTTGAAACAAATATATAAGATAAATAAATATAAAATTCAAAATTCTCTCTCTCTCTCTCTCCTCATGACCGAACCTGAAGAGTTTCTGGCTCTCCATTTCTTCATTTTTTTTCTTACAAAAATTTGTGAAGAAAGTGTGTTTGTTTGGAACTATAAATCACCATACAAGGCTAGCACCTTCAAGGGATCCTACAAAGGTGTTATGGGAAACTAATCTTGAGCTTGGAAGGATCAAACAAAGCTTGGAGCTTCATCATTCCTCTTGGCCGAAACCTTCACTGCACACAAAGAAGAAAGTTTCTTTTCATCAACGCATCCGCATTCCGATCTTTGTGAGTATGATTCCGCCATACTTCAATATTGTTCATTCATTATATATATTTTGTTTGCTCTTTTGATCTTGGGTATGGATTAGAATTTCCAACAGTAAGGACTTTCGTCAGCGGATTTCATGATTATCATCTGATGCGATTTATTCGATCATCACATCGCCACGATGTATGATCCGAACGAATCAGATGAATATCGAATTATCTGGATCGTTGATGAGACCATTAATTTTTTAGTCTGTGCTCAAGCCTAGCTCAGCGGCTAATAGAATTACATCTAACCTAATTAGATTTATATATCGACCCAGAAGGTTTCTATTGCTGCCTCAGCTGCTGCAATAACCCGCATTTTGTTTATTCGGTAACAGTATCTGCCTGGAAGATTCCAGCTCACTGTACCGTTATTCAAACTGTATAGTACCGTTTGCGACTTGTAGTCGTCTTATCGGTAGGAAACTTGCCAGTAGTGATCCCAGTCACTTCAAGTTCTCCTTCTCCAGAATCCAGTGACTATCACTCGGATTGACCGTTTGTGACTATATATGCTCAAAGCATATTAGACACCAGGTCGCGTACATTTTTCAATGTACGGTTTCTCGGAGAGAGAGTTTTCTCGAAAGCCAAGCTTTCGACGATTATTATTGGGAATTTCATTTCCAAGAAATGACATATTTATCATTATCTATTTAGGACAGTCATTGTCAGTGCGCTCCCACTAACCTCCTTATATACACAAGAATCTTTTCGTTTTGAATTAAATCATAACCATTATGATTACATCAAAACGATAATTCCAAGAACCTATGCTTGCTTCAATCCAAACATGGATCGAATAAACCGCAAACCTTGTTTGCTAGTTAATGTACGACAAAATCGACAGGATGTTTTAAACATCCTCCAACTGGTTTCCTTTTCAGGAAAGTGATTTTCCCGTTCTGCTGCCATATTTCATAAATGAAACATGCAGCTTAAGCAAGCATTATCCAAATGGATTTTCCATGGCAACAGGTAAAAGGTTGAATCGTAATCAACACAATGTTGATAATGATACATTTTCGCTAAAAGCCTAGCTTTATGCGTTGATATGTTGCCATCCATGTGCGTCTTCCTTGAAGATTTATAAAGTACCAATAGGCACAATGCCTTGCGGTACATCAACTAGTATCCAAACTTGTTGATATACATGGAATCCATTTCGGACTCATGACACTTTGTCATAATAGGGAGTCGATACCTTGTATCACTTCCTCATACGTAGTCAGTTGGTATACCTCAAAAGATACACATCTTTACAAGGTGAGATCAGAAACCCATACCCCAGGTTGTTTTCTGACTCTCTCCGACTTACGCGGTTCTTGTGTATTCAAAGATTAATGGTATAGTTACATCCTGATGAACTATTTGTGTTCCATTAGGAATTGATGCCAGGAATAGTATTACTCCGATTTTCATCGAGTTTTACTATCCTCCCACTTACCACTGCATATCGGTATTCCTCTTAGGAAAAACCACATGGCGAGCAACAATCTAATTGTTCTCTTGTGAGATGTTTAAGTACAATACTTATGGTATCCCTAGGATAACCTACTATTGGCACTTATCCAATTTGGGTTCTAGTTTGGTATCATCCAAACATATGCCTAGCATACCCAAATTATCGGGAATGTGAAACCAGGTTTCTTTCCCGTTCATATCTAATATGATATCTGTCAAACAGATATTATGGAACCTTATTCTAAATAAGTTCTGCACTGTTAATGCTTATCCGTTGAAGGAAATGGTAGCTCAGAGCGACTCATGATTAACCTTATCATGTCCAACACAATTCGGTTACTCAGTTCGGACACACCGTCACTTTGACGTGTTCCGGGAGGAGTCCTCATTTGAAAGAATACTATACTCTTTCAAGTATTTTAGAAACTTATTGCTTAATTAATTTCCATTATGGTCTTACCGTGACGGTACAATACTGTAGCCGATCTGTTTGTCTATTTCGTGTCGAAACTGTAAAGTTTCCGATTTGTGTTCTTCAAAAGAAACACATAACCATAACGAGATGCCACATCTGTATAGGGCACGAAATATTCACATCCACATCTATCCTAGCTAGACATGGGCCCACTTGCTTCATATGAACTAGGGCTGACAGATCGGTGGCATTTGCACTTTTACCAAGTAAATAGTGTTTCAGGCACTTTGCCCAATAAACTAGATTCGTAGACTTTATTTGAATAGTCAAATCAGTCCTAGTACCCACTCTTCAAAAGTGTGGATATACGAGTCTTGTTTAAGGTGTCTCAGACAACATTGCCACTATTAGTTTCTTCTGATCAAATCAGTTTGAGCTATTTGATTGTCATGTTATATATTTGAGATTATATTCAAAATATAAATTTTGTTATTCACATCTAATGTGTTTTATTTCAATATCATCTTTATATATAATGAAACACTTTAGTGTTCTAAAATATAAAGGTTCACCCGCAATGGGTTAAACACTGATATAGAGATAATGTATCTAGTCAAACTAGTTACATTATAACAGTTTCCTAATTTAGGTACAACCCGAGGGTTGTTCCTAAACTTAGGTATCTACGGATAAAGCAGCGACTTTCGTCCTGTTTCCAATTCGCAGATAAGATAAAATCTCAATTGAAGTCAGTATCCTGTTCAAAACAGATTCTAAACATCAATACATATATTTTATGTATCACACTAAGTATTTAAAATCTAATTTCAATACTAGTAATGAATACATATGACAAACATATTTAAAGTCGGAGACTCGCACCGTCTTTAAGTCCTTCATGTCTGCTTTGTCCAAACGGCAGTCACGCTTCCGCGATCCCGTTTGCCACATTTAGGCAGACATTTTGGGATATGTCCTTTTATCTTCCCAGAAGATTATAATGATATTGCCTTTGCCCTTTTTCACATTCCAGAAGACTTTGGCCAAGCCATGGGTTTCTAGAATATTAAAGTAAGGTGCGCCTTGCGCTACTTGCCTAATTGCAAAGTTTGACTTTGTCTCCTTGAGAATAGTCATTAACCCTCCAAGAGTTATTAATTGCAATTTAGTATTTCAAAGATCTAAAATACATCCATGAATATCCTTCAATTTCATTATCATACTTTAAGGATCTAATCCTTAGTTCTGATTCAGAAAATAAGGAGTATACTGCGACAAGCTTAATGGATTAAGCACTAAAGTTATCATCACATAATCTTCCAAAGATTATGCTCTACTATTTGCTTAACTCCGAGCTTAGGCCTAGTATATTATTTTATCAAATAAAATAACTCATTTAATTTCCAGGACCATGCTGAAATTTATTCCCAATTTAAAATTTAAACATTTAATTACATCTTCCCTAGGATTATGAATTAAACGTCAATCTTTCAATTATATCTTGATTTTAATAGTCCAACTATTTAATCAACTATTTAGGTACCTTTTATTATAATGATTAAAATAGTCCAACTATTTAATCAACTATAATTTAATAGATTAAATTCAATTATTTTGATTTCTATAATCCAATTATAAAATCAACCATAATTAAATTGTTTGAATATAATAGTCCAACTATTTATAAAACAACAATTTAAATATTAGTCCAACTAACATTTAATTGACGGAATTTATGACGTGATATTCGATTGAGCGCATATGGCGAGTAATTGAACGAATATTGCAAATTCAATTCTTGCCTCCCACTATTTTTCGTCGAGCCTCCAACCCTCTGTCGAGTACTCGGGAAACCGTGTTTCCTAGTGGGCTAGGATCCCGTTAAATATCACACAATCTTGACTTTGGCCAACAAATTGTATGATAATAACTAGGTAGATCTCTAAGATCGATTGGATCCATCTAATCCTAGATCCAGTAGGCGGATATCCAAATCCTAAACATATATCTTATATATGCCAATACATCCAATGTATTACCTAACCTTTTTCCTCTGAATCAACTAAGCCTTGGCTTTGGCACAACAAACCTAGTGATCCCAGTCAAGCGCGACCCATTGACCATGGAAAGCTTCGTAATCAATGTCGATGGACAAGAAGTGGTCTTGACTTTGGCCAACAAACCACAACTTGGACAAGACACTGACATGTAACAAAGCCTTCGTGATTCAAACACATCTTCGACAGACAAAGGGCTTGACTTTGGCCAACAACCCAATGCCGTCTCGGATCTTGAGTGAGAATCACTCAATGGAAGGAAAAACGCATGATATTTGATGAGGGTTTTTTGCGTGCAAATTGGCAACCAATTTATTATCTTTATTAAGGTCTCATCATCATACACCCTTAAACATGCATTCTAAATACATAATAAAGCGCATATGAAAATAAATAATAATGATATGCGGATGGATACTTCAACACATTGATCCTAGATCAAATCTCTCCTTTCTCTCTCAAGCTAGCACTTGTATTACTTCTACCCGTTACACTACACTTCTAAAGAAACCTAATTGAGAAACCTAGAGAATACATGAGGGGAATAGTGAGAAGAGAATACAAAGAATAGGAGGGGTGAAAATGCTGGACACGCAGGTCCAATTAATAAATCGAATTTATTACAACAATTTCCAAAATTGCCCCACCCGACTAATATCCATCCGATATACATTATTCATGCATCGCAACCATGTATTCACACAAGCATGTTATCAATCAACCTAATCAAATTAATTAATCTGATAATTAGTGATCATCCAATGTTCAAACAACGATTTGATTTTGTGCGAGTCAAGCTCGTCTTTGCGAATAAGTACTCAAAGTACGAATTCTCGAATTAAATTAAACTACAACATTAAATCTAATTTAATCATGCATTTAATACTAATTCGCTTATTTAATTCCAAATTAAATAACACACTTTATTTAACAAACCTTTGCGACTTAAATTCCAAATTTAATCGCTACGGGTCTCAATGCCCGATTAACGTCCAACGTCAATTTAATTAAAGTCCAATGGCTTTTAATTAATTTCTTAACGTGGACTTTTGGTCAAACGGGTCAAACCGAAAACCAAAGTCCAATCCGGGAGTTACCCCATAAGCCTTTAAATTAATTTTGGCCCATTAGGCCCAATTAAATTACAAAGGTCCATTAAGTCGCATTTGGGCTTTATGGAAGCGGTTTTGGGCCCAATTGGATCCAATCCAATTTGCCTTAACCCAAATTTGTACAACAAAGCCCATTAAGCCCAATTACAACACTCAAGCCCAAATTCACAAAATAGGCCCAAATTTAATTAAAACAAAATTCCAAATTTCATACTTTAATTAACTAAAGTGCATTAACATAATTAATCACCCAAATCATTTATTTCCAAAACACAAATTAGGCTAATTAATCATGAAATCTTCATCAATTAGTGTCCAACACAAATTAATCAAAATCAAACCCAAATCATGCTCATTGTTCTCGGCAATGGAAGAGAAAATTATGTCTGATTCGGTTTCAATCCGATTAAATCCACAATCGACATTAAATCACATTCCTAATCATTTCCAACTCATCCAATGAATTAAAAAACAAAAAATCACCAAGAACACATAAGGGAAACTCTCGGCCAAGCTCAAGATTTTGGGCAAATTTGTTCCAAACCAAATTTGATCAAATTGATCCAATCAATCATCAATAAAAACACATTTAAACATACTTATTCATCCAATTTCATTAAATATGCTCAAACACATTTTTACCCAAATTTTATCCCTAAGTCGTATTTCATGTTTTTACTCGCTCTGATACCATTGTTGGAGTTTCTAGGTCCATAGGATCGAATACAAAACATGAAACATGTGTGAATACAAATCGAGGAAGTTGCGGAATACTTACATCGATCGGTTGAGCGACGCGGAGGCAACAAATCATCAAAAAACGCTCACTGCCTCATGCTCACTGTGCACCCACTGCAGCAGATTTGGCTTCTGTTTTGCGCCATTTCGGAGTCCTCGAACAAGCTCCAAGCTTCGTCGAACGATTCCCGGCTCATGGGTGAGCTTCCCTATCACCTTCGCATTGATCCCGGAGTGTGCTAGCACTCTTGTTTTGCCAAAAACCACACGCTTGCTTCCCCTTCCTGCTCACGTTTTTCAGTGCAAAAAACCAGTGAAGAATGTCCACTATGGGCGTGAATGAGAGAAAAATGGGAGAGAGAGAGAGAGATGAGAAAGTAATGTTTGTAAAATTGGTAAATGATTTCCTAACCTATACCAAATTTTGGCTCCAAAATAGCATTAATGCTAGCCAACCACACACATCATTCAATCAATCCCCATTAATCATGAATAGTGACTAGCGTCAATCACTCAAAGTGAAAGACATCCATCACTTGATTGACGAATGATGTGACGCTAGAAGCGACTAGCGATTTGACGCTTGATTTAATTTGCCGCACTTGAATTCGAAAAGCGAATGCGCTCGCAAATAATCTCGGGCTCGGGTTTGCTAATTCTAAATTAACGAACTTTCCGTTGCGACGCAATTAAATCTAATTTAATTAAATAATCATGCCAAGCATAATTATTATTCACGTCGCTAACGAATTAATTCTAAATTAATTCGTTCGCCCGAATTAAAATCTAATTTTAATTTCGCGTCGAAATCTAATTTCGTTTAATATATCAAATATATTAATTCTCCTATTAATTCCAAATTAATTGTTTCTCTCTCTTTAATGATATTTTATCCCAGATAAAATATCTCCGCAATTAATCCCAGATTAATTTTCTCTCTCATCTTATTAATCCCAGATTAATATAAGTGCGAGTCATACGTCATCGGTGAATCTTTGGGAAGCGACCCATGAGATCCCCGGACATGTTGGTAGTCAAATCGGTCATCGGACTATCCAAACACGTAAGTACCAAGTACTACGTTTTTACCGATTTACTAGACAAGGTTGGCCTCTAGCAAAGCGCCATGCCTACCCAATTCTCTGGAAATATCCTTACAGGAATATATAGATCTGTATCAAGCGTAGTATACCGTAGTATTGTGTATATCAGCCCAGTATCGGATAGTCACGTGCTAGGGCTGGGGCTGGATAAGTGTCTGCCCCGTCCGAAGCACATGTCGGATGTCTGGTAATTAGTCTCTATAATCGGATATACATGACCTTGTCATAATATCCCGATGGCCGGCCAGCACTTAAGAGCACTAATACCGTATCCTGCGTGACATCATCTCCACTATGACTGAGTGATACTTCCGTCTTGACATCACACCCAATACACTACGACTCTCTGATAAACCCAGAAGTGGTGTACGCAGAACCGGTTAAAGCCCTGTACCACCAAGACCAAAGTCTATCGATTATCGTAAGTATTAGCGATGCAAGTCTCAGGTTAAGACTATACACACCTACCTTGATTTCGGCCTCCCATAGACACATAGTCATAATACCAATGGGATTCCGAGGGGTCTATCCAGAGCGAAGCTGTTTCTCGTACCATCAGTGAAACACGACCTCCTATCGCACTTGCATAAGTATCCTATACTTATATATATGAGAACTATATCGTTGCGCCCTCACAACGCACACAAGTGCAATACTAGCCTATTCCACATTATCGATGTCCAGTCTCGATAATACTCCGGCTAGGGATATTTAATGATTAATCCTTCGGGGACTGATACTGTCTCATATCATTCTCAGTCCAGGAACTAATCATAGGGACCTCTCTTCATTTATATATCTAAGGTGATCTAATCACAAATGATGAGAGTACAATCTCCTTTGTCACATAGTTAATTTGTACAACAACACCGTGATCTGTACAAATAGTGACGCTATGGGTCATAATTGTCCAACAATAAACGCGTTTTATGCCATTTTGTGGAAAAACATTTTCGTAAAAGTTTCATGATGTCTCTAACCTATTTATGTCATTATTTGATATCGAATAAACATGTTTAGGTGAAATATGAATGAATTATTCATATTGGATATTGAATAATTTATTTGGTAATTTTAAAAGTTTTAAAGTTACGATTTCGCCCGAACCCCGAGCTTCCTACTGCGCCCGTGCTAAAACCCCAACATCTTTATCCTTTGTTAGAAGACAATAAGCAATGTTACTCTCTGTAACATACTCTGAGTGCCAAACTGGAGGTCTTCTCTCTCAATTTGATCGACGAACTTCAAAAGCTTCAAACTCGATTGATTTTGATACCTCATGCTCTGGTGCTACTTCAGAATAATCTGAATTTTCTTGTTCTGGATTATTTTCCACTAATACTATTGTAGTCTCTGTACTTTCTTTTGAAATACTATAATTTCCTTCTTTTTACAGTTGATGTTCTGTAAATATCACATATTTGCTGATGATGATCTTGAGGGTAGTGGGATCCCACAAGCGATATCCATTTACTCCATCAACTTAACCCAAGAAAATGTATTTTCTAGATGTTGGATCTAGCTTTATTCTTTCTTCAGCGTTGTACATCATGTATACAAAACAATCAAAAATATGAAGAGATGAGTAATCAGCTGGTTTTTCGCTCCACATCTCCGTTGGTGTCTTCAACTGTTGATGGAGATCTATTTATATCATAGCATGTTGTATGAACTGATTCTGCCCAAAAGCACTTTGGTAGACTAGCTGTTCTGAGCATAGCTCTTACTCTTTCCAGCAGCATTCTATTCATTCTTTCTGCCACTCCATTTTGTTGAGGAGTGTATGGTGTAATAGTTTGTCTTTCAATGCCTTCTTGCAGACAATATGCATCAAAATCCTTGCTGCAATATTCTCCTCAATTATCCGTCCTTAAACACTTGATTCTTTTTCCAATTTCTACGTCAATTTATACTTTAAAGTTTTTGAAATATGACTTCTCACATCTAACTTATTTTTGATCTGGTACACCCAACATCTTCTAGAAAATCGTCAATAAATTATACAAAATATTTTACTTTCCTTAGTTATTGAATCGGTGCTTCTTCCCAAATATCAGAGTGAATCAATTCTAAAATGGTTTTACTACGAGCACTTGAACTGCTAAATTTTAATCTGTTTTGCTTACTTGTAACACAATGCTCACAAAATGGTAGACTAACCGCTTTCAAGCCTGAAAGTAGCTTTTGATTGACGAAAATATTTATTCCATGTTCTGACATGTGGTATAGTTTCTGATGCCACAACATAAAAGCTTCTTCTCGAGAATCCAATGAAGCCACTGATGTAATTGCTTCCAGAATTGAGTCTCCCAATAGCATATATAAGTTTGTTGAGATATTTTCAGCTTTCAAGACTGTAAGGCTCCTTTCACCATCTTTAATGCCCTGTTTTCAACAACAGTCTTATATATGAGGCCATTTAACTGTCCAACTAACATAAGATTTTTCTTCATTCCCACAACATATCGAACATCTTATACAATACGGAGAGTATCATCATACATCTTTATTTTGATGGCTCCAATCCCTCTAATTTTCATGGCATGATTATTTTCTAGAAAAACTGATCCTCTAGAGACAGGTTCATAATGACATAACCATTCTCTCCTAGAGGTCATGTGCCATGTTACTGTATAATCAACCAACCATGCATCACTTAGCTATTTTCTGATATCATTGGACATCATTACTACTTCACTGTAAAGTGTGCCACCTTCTTTAGAAGTACTTGCAACACATCCCAGAGATTTTGTTGCAACATGAGCTTTTTCTTCACCTTTTTTTCAGATTCCAACAATCTTTCTTGAATTGTCCTTTCTTGCCACAATTGTAGCATTTAACATTCTTATTACTTTTTGATTTCGATCTACCATGGTTTTGACTCTCACTTGAGCCACGTTCCGTTGATCTCACTATTTTCATCGACAATACTTCTGCTTGTTGTGAACCAGATGATCTATCTTCCTTATTTTTACATCTAGACTCATCTTTCAGAGCAACAGCTGCAACTTCGTCAAAGACTAGATTATCAGTGACAACATTACTTATCAAGTTGATGATAGGTTGATCATACGAATCAGATTGACTTTGAAGTAGAATCTCTGCACGTTCATTTGTAGATATATTATAATCCAAAACAGTGATTTGGGGAAATAGTGTATTCAAGTTGTTGATATGATATGTCATAGATGTGGACTCACTCATTCGGAGAGTGTAATGTCTCATCTTTAAGAAGATCTTGTTGTATAGTGACTTGACCTCGTATAATTTAGTAAATGCATCCCAAATTTCTTTTGCAGTCTTTTTCTCTGCATCGTTGGATAACATAGAATCTGCTAATGCTAGATACAAGTTGTCCATAGCATTGTCATCCATATCTTTCCATTTTTCATCAGTCATTCCATCTTATCTCTCACCAATTGCCGCTAAGTTATTGTCTTTTCTCAAGATTACTTTTATTTTAAGTTTCCATAAGGAAACGTTTCTCTCATTAAATTTCTCAATTTCTTATTTTCTTGCCATGTTTCTGATGACGATCAACTTCTCACTTGAACCGGCTTTTACTATTTCATAGTGAATAAGACCGTATACAATATCATATATGTGAATAGTATCATATACGTGAATAATATCGTATATATAAATAGTGTCATATATGTGAATAGTACTATACTATATATGTGAACAGTCTTCGTGAGTAGTAACCCTAAACCTGAAGCGCTAATACCACTGTTAGGGGATCATGGGCTAAAGCTGGCACGCAAGTAAATTGAAATTGAGAAAAATTATTAGTTCATGAGGCGTTGTCTACCATATAACAATACATTAATAATTAGGAGGCTTGATCTACCATAAATATTAATAATAAAATAAAATAATTAAACACAAATTTAACATGGTAAATGTAGGGGAATTTAGGGGTAAACGCAGCGGAACATGGAAAAATAAATTTTTTCGATTTCAATAATTTTTCTCGGGCAATTAAAATAAACTTATTTATTCTAATTACTCAATACTTAAAAACTGAATTTTTTACCCAAAAATCAGATTTTTTTCATATTTACCGTGAGACCCCAATAGTTTGTATTTTGATCATTCTAGTCCTAATTTGTCAAATACAAAATTAAGTGATTTCAAATCACTATCAAAATGATTTCTACATATCATATACATCAAAATACAACTCACAACACAAAATCCCAAAAAAAAATCCAAATAGCCGAATGCATCACCAAGTTTGAAACTTTTTGTACTTTGGTCCAAATTTATTCAAAACAAGTTTGAATTATTTCCAATCAACACCAAATGATTTGTACATCTTATAGACATCATTATACAATACATATATGAAAAGCCTCAATTTTACTGGAGGTATAAACCCTAATTTCTCAAATTAATCCAATTAATAAAATTAACCAAATCCAACACTTTAATCTAATCTCTACAACACCAACAAGTCTCACCACTTTTAAACAACTCAAGAAAAATTCTAGGTCATCAATGAGTGGCCTAACAATTCTAGAATGGAAACAAGATCATCAGATGATCAAAAGTGTGATTATACACCTTTAATAAGCTTATTTTGTTAATCATTCATGCATACATCTTTCATTCATACTTCCAACCATCATCACACAAACATAAGAGAGTATAAAAACTTAAGAACTACAGATGTTGTAGCCAAGAACAAAAGGAACAAGTTTCATTCTAATAGAAAGTTGGAAATACTTATAAAAATCCAAGCTTTCTTGATTTCTTGTTGGTTTCTTTTCTTTTTCTCTCAAGTCTCTTTTGTTTTAGGTTTTTGGTGGCTAGAACAAGTGTGAAGCAAATGAAAAATGAAACTCTTAAATATTTAGGGCAATGGCCGAATTTTGAGCAAAAAAAAAAAACAAAATATTTTCTTTAATTTTCAAACAAATATCTAACAAGTCAAATAGTATTTGATAACCTTTTCATTTAATTTTAAAGTCAAACTTATATACAAATTAATCATTTCCAAACTTTATCATAATGGTAGAAATTTATATTTTAATTACTTTAATAATTTAATAATTAATTAATTAATTAAATACAAATATCTCAAATATATGTATTATATTTACTTTAAATATCTCAAATACATATATTAATTATATATGTCAAATATCACAATTTGATATTTAATTAATGTGTATTTAATAAAATCATACATTAAATACAAATACACATTAATTAGGAAATGACCAAAAGGTCCATTTGCATGTATCTTTCGTTTAACCGTTAAACAATTTATAAATAATCAATATTATTCATAAAAGTTGTCATAGTGCTCTATGAGTTTACTTCATTAGTGAGACTCTCTAGGTTCAGGTATATTCGTCACAAAATACAATTTCGTATCCATAATCTACCCACCCGTAAATTATGATGAACACAGATAAACTCACTGAAACATACAAGTCGAAGTCATTACATATGTATAATCCTTTTGTCACAGGTATCCGGATTATTCCAGAGATATAGATATAAATGTCAAATCTCTATAGATATAATCACGTCGACGTTTCTATTAGCAATCTCTTAATAACAACACTTAGAACTCACTTCTCCAGTGTACCACGGCTCATAGATTTAACAGATTGATAATTCCATGTTGAATACATATGCTCTGTACACAGAGCTGACGGATTTTATCTTGACACACACAGGATATCCTGAGGATCAGTTCACACCCAACGGAAAAGCGGAGGTCTAACCTTAATAGGTCGGTGACGTGACTGCCATCAAAGTGTGGAGGATATCTCATATATCCACAATGATATCTCAAGTCAAAGAATCATTATGCTACTCAACCCGAGAAGATTCTTATTGATGTTGATGTAGCATCCATTAAGAATATTCGGTGAGTCGTTCAGTGTTTATCTGATATAAACACCTACATGTTTATACGAGTGTCAAAGGCTCATGGTTCATTGAGAATTTACCATTGGAATCCAAGATTCCAATATACGACATGTATCAGTCTCAACGGGTTTACTTATTAACCAAGTAATGTAAACATTGACCATAAACTGTTAAAGAAATGATAATGTTATGATACAACTCAATGTCAGTTGCGACGCTTTTACAACTGTATCATAACTAATCATTCTAAGGTCATTTACGCCTTTACCATATATAAAGAGTATTATATAATAGAAACTGTTTATTTTATTCATAATAAAATGTTTACATAAGTATTACAGGGAAATACATATGAAAATTGGCGTTCCAAGCACCAACCCTAACAGTAAAATCTTCAATGTGAGAGAAACATACACGGGCAAATGTAGAAGGATTTCACTATAGTAGAAAAATTTTTACAACTTCTCTCTAAATATAAGGAGTAAACAATCTCACTCTCTTAAAATATGAGAATTACAACTCTTTCACAAACTCTTCAAAAGAAACAATATTTTTCTCTCTTAGAATACATTGGATTTAGTTGAGAATGGAATGAAGAAAATAATGAAATGAATCATCTATTTATAGGCATAAGATTCACTGTGTAAATAGTGAATTTTAATTTCTTATTTTTTTTTATGTATGTGGGATGCACCCACATAATTAATATATTTTATTATTTAATTATTGCACCTTTTAGTGCAATAATTAGCATCAAGAACCAAATTAAAAACCCAACGACGACATTATCTTTATGTCTTTTTTTCCATTCAAAATAATATCATTTTAGTTTTTTTTTATTTATTTTTCATTTCATTTCATTTAACATCAAAATAGCATCATTTTAATAATAATTTTTTTCACATTTAAACATATTTTAGTTTCTTTAGAATTTTATCAATTTCAATTCATTGACATTTGAATTTATTTGGTTATTAAATATGGTACGGCTGGTAATTGAGGGTGACCCACAAGGACCTTTTTTGGATTGATATTCTGATTAGTGGTGGCAATGGCAAAAAGCTAAAAGTCAAAAAATTAAAAATTAAAAGTGACTAAAAAAAATAAATGAAATTAAAATTGAACCGAAAAATCGAAACGAAGTGATAATTTTTTATTTAAAAAATATCTATTCGATTTTTTAATTAAAAAATCTAACCAAACCGAATAAGAATAAGTTTTAAAATTAAAAAATTTGAACCAAACCGAATTAATTGAATAATTTAATTTATTAATCTTTTAAGTCTAATCATCTTCTATTATTATTTTATAATTATATTTGTTATATTATTTAATTTATTTGATATTTAGTGATAATTAATTTCATAAATTATTTGTAATTTTTGCTTTAGTTTTTATTCCTTTTATTTTCCTATATTTTAAATAATGATTATATTTTATGGAAAAAAATTATTGGTATAGTTGTGATGATTAGAAGAGTTACCGTACATAAAAATTAAGTAAATATTAGATTAAGTGAATATTAGTAATTATTAATTTTTTATTATTGTTGTTGAAGGCGGGAAAAGTGATGAGAATCCATATGTTTAAAAGTCTTGAGCTTGATTCGTCAGAGTCCAATTAGGATTGAACATTTCTTCTATAGTGCAGGGAAAAAGTCATGCATAGTGGCACTACTTCTGGCTAGAATATTCCTCCTTATTAATTGCAATTTGCAACTAAATATTCAAGTTATTTTCTCTTATTAGAATTTTCGAATTTAGAGTTCAGAATCATTTCTTCTAATTTTCATTGGTTTATATAGTTTCATGTTTCCATTGTAAGTGGAGGTTTCATTCCTCACATTAATATTTGTCTATCACCGAACTGTTTTATGGTGCATGAAGTACACTTATCATAAGACATGTTGAAATATAGGGTCAGGTGTAATTATGCATGCTAAATTAAGCTTACATATTAAGTTAAATGAATTACCATTAAAGTCCACTAACTTTGGATTATGGTGCATGACCTCATGTACTTCAGAGTGCTGGTATAAGTATTGGGGTGTCTTTATTTCGTACTTTGATCAATTTATAGTTTCTGAAGTAAATGTATTCCATAATGAATTTGTGTTGGAGTCAGTTAACCTCGGAATGTCTTGTATTCACAGTAAGTTAACCTCAAAGTGACGTCACTTTGGAGTGATGTCACTTTGGAGCCATGTCCGAGCTCCTACAGAGGTTTCGGGGTTCCGATGATCACCTCAACTCTTATTGTCTACTAGTATTGTGTAATTAATAGTACCATGATATGTGTCGTTATTCTATTGGACCTACTTATGTCCAGCTCAGTTCCACTAAGGACACTTGTTGAGGAAGATTCATTAATATAGTGACACGTGGCGAATAGAGTATGGATAAAATTAGGCACCTATATTGTTAAAAAATTGAAAAAAATCGAATTGTATTGAACCGAATCGATAATTAAAAATTATTATAATTTTTAATAAAAAAACTAACGATTACTTTAAAAAAACCGAATAATTATAATTATAATTATTTTTTATAATTATATCAAACGGACAGAACCATGCCCACCCCAAATAGGCATTTTCGTCCAAAGATTCCCAAAACATTGGGATGCTGATACTTTTCAATTCAGGCACGTGTGTAAATCTAGCATCTCTATAAGAGTTCAAACGTCATCGATTATTTACACAAAACTTTTTTTTTTGTGTGTGTGAATATTTTCAATAATTTAAGATTCACTAGAATGAACACTCGGAAAATAGCCTCCTTTAGACAAAATCTAAAAGAAATGGAAATGGATTATCTACTCGTCTGTGCTTAACTGTAGGATCTTGAGCCACGTTGTATATTATTTATAAGATGAGTAGAGGAACTTGATCCAAAAATCAAATAAACTAATTGAGAATGTCAATAAAATTGTTTATGGATTATCATGCTGGGCAATACACACCCACTATTCATGTTGATGACATCTGTCAATCATTTAATGCTGCTAGTCATTGCAAGAAGAAAAACTTTGAATTATCATCTGATTGTCATTTAATGCTTGCAGCCTTGCATACACCACACAACAAGAGTATGCAGGACTGCATGCTAATATGTAACATTTGTTCTTTATTATTACTATTTATTGTTTTTTCTTTTTCTTCATCTTGTCTCTTCCCTCTGTTACGATGATAAAAGATGGTTAATTTATCAATATAAGATATTATATGATATGATATGTTGGTTTGGTTATCGTCCTGAGCTGACGCATCGTGAATTGACCTGCTCAATCAGGTCGCGGGATTCGACCTTCCCGAAATGGTCGTGGTGGGTCGAGGGGGCAGCGCCCCCGTGGGGGCTCGGGGGCAACGCCTCTTAAACAAAAACGAAATTCAAATGTAAGGTTAACCGAAATAACTGATTTCATGTCCTCTTGAACGAAAAAGATATTATGCCTTACATTGTCTCGACAATAGGTAATCATTGGCGCGACAATGAGAGGCAGAGACATTAAGATATATTCTGACCAATATTCTCGCGACAATGATTACTCATTGGTGCGATAATAAAACGCTGATACAAAAAGACTCTCTGACTTATATTGCAGCGTCAATATGAAGCTCGTGCATATTATCGCGACAATGAACTTATCATTGGCAAGACACTAGTTCAAAAAAAAAATGAATAAAAAATATATCTTTTGGAGGCAAATCTTGATTGTCTATATATAGAGCACGAGAATGATTCATCATATATAATAATTTTCATTATCAAAGTCCTCAAGTACAGATTCAATAAGTGTTGTGTTGCATCTCTAAGTTTTGTTGTATCATATAATGTATTTGTCTTATAATCATTACAACACATAGTGTGAACAAATATTGTTTTAAGAAAGTGTCATACATACTTCAAAACTAGATTCCTCGCTGCAAGTTCCCCAACAATATATACATACAATGTCATTGACGATGATCTTACTCCCAAAGAAAATAGGTTTTTGCATATATATGCATGAGCGGCACCATGAGTGACTTGTCTATATCCAAGCTCGATACCGATCCCTTAATTTCTTATATTTTATTTAAAAATAATAATAAATATTCAACCCACCAATATTATATAAATAAAATAAAATAAAATATAGTCATCATATAATAAAATCATGTCCCCGCCATAAGTGTTGGTTGCGAAATAGCGGCCTGATAGGCTCAAACATAGCAAACTGTTGAAGAACTCAAAATCATCCAATTACGTCTTTGACTTTGAGAAGCGTTATCCCAACCACAGAAGAATACCATGTCGGTTTTTTTTTAATAAAAAAATAAAATAAAAATGGTTGGACAAATGCAATTTTCATTTATAGTTCTGTCTTATAGTTGTGGCAATTGCATAAATGTAAAATAGTCAAGGATGCTGGCGTTCTTGATAAGGGTCATCCTTGTACATTACAAGCAATTATCAAGTTCTTATTTGCCCTACATGCTTTCGCTAACAAGTCTTGCAAGTCTTGATGATCATATAATGTAAGAGAAGTGAAATTATCTTTATAATATAATAAAAGAGAGAGAAAACCATCAACTGTCAGGATGGCCGAGTGGTCTAAGGCGCCAGACTCAAGTTCTGGTTCTCGAAAGAGAGCGTGGGTTCAAATCCCACTTCTGACAATTCTCTGTTTTTCTTTTAAAATCAAAATATTTACACCTGTGGCTGGCTGAAACCTTAATTTTTCTTCTAAACTTTATTGGAAATATTTTTTTTTTTCCAGATGAAAATAAATAGGAATTTTTTTATTACGCGTTTGCTTTGCTTATTATGTATGCCAGGTCCAATTGCGATTGTTCAAATGCATTGAATGTGATCCCATTCCTCTTCATGCAAAAATGGACCATACTAGCAAAATTATGAAGGCAAATCCTCATCCACTTGGTCGATGACCTTGATGAATTCCTTGGAAGGTAACAGAATAAAAAATTAAATTTGAGCTTTAACCATTAAAAAATGCGCCAAAATTCCTAAACACGAATTGGAAACGACCATATTAACAGTGAACAATCAGCACTTCTTTCTAATCACACATACATCTCTTAAAGTTTGCAAATGCCACGACTTTTACCTTTATTTATTCACTTCCATTCATTTAATCTTAACGTGTAATGCAACAATCGTGCAAGTTGAATGCTTTAATCAAGCCTAAGGCTAAGGCGGCGGTACAAGAAAACAAGAATATGGAAGCATATCCTGGTGGCGAAATGCTTGAAGCCAATTCCCATCTGCTGATTGATAACTCTACTGTGTGTTTGTACTAGGAATCATTCATGATAATACAGAAACTAAAATTAGGAGATATTCAATAACATCTTAGCAAAATTTCTTATCAATAGAACATTTCCAAAAACCCACGCTGCAAAGTTTTCAGAAACTCGAGCACAAGCCTGAACCATGCCAACTGTCTAAAAGAGGTTCAATTAGAACTAGAGCAATCAGGTGAATCGGCCTGATGAAAAGTATCCTATTACCTTAGAAAAGAAAAGGGATCTATTAAGGAAGCCGAGAGTTTGGACATCAACTCATCATCGCAGCGTCAGTGTTTGAATGCAGCCTGCCTTCAACTTCAGATAGTAATAATATCACCGGCATTTTCGGGAAAAACTATAAAGAAGGAAACAACGATATTGACGCTATTAAGTAAAAACATTTCAAATAAGTGCTAGTATACCAAGAAATAAAACACAGCTCCGCACCTTTTACCAGTTGAGGTAATATCAATGTTTCCTATACCTTGCCCAAAAAACCTTCTTCAAGACAGAATCATTATCTGCTACTGATCTACTCCACTTGGACCCAAGTGAAAAATGCCGTCTCAAGAAAGGCTTCACTGAGGAGCTCCTGGTGCCAGAACTAGCTTCCATCTTGGGAGTTTTTTCTTCTGGTTTGGCATCTTTTTGGTTATCAAAATCCTCACAATCATCATCGAGATAACTATCTACAACCCGGTTTCTATCTATCTTATGGTATTTTTCCCTTAATTCTGCTTCTGCTTTTAAAGATTTTCTTGACATCTTTGACACTTGCTTTTCTCCAACCACACATATTGGGCAAGCTGGGTCATACTTATCAGTGTCTGCTGTCATGTTCTCCAAGCATTCGGCATGGTAAACATGTCCGCAGACAAGCACGGCAACCACTGAAAGTTCGTTGTTGGTGCCAATTCTCTGGTTGCACCATGAAGATTTCTCTGTCAAGAGCTTCAAGCAAGCACCACAAGCTTGTATATCCACGGAGGGTGAACATGAGAATTTGCTGCTGGATCCACTTACATTACAGTGACCAGAACCCAGATGCTCGCTGTCAAAAGACCACCTTTCTCTTTGAGAAGAGGCTACAAGCTCAGAAAAGGTGCGCATGGACCAACCATCAGAAGACCCACCACATGATCCAGCAGTTAAGTCATTGCTGCAAGCGGTTAGTACAAAAGAAGACCTACCTTCAGAGACACAGTAATTATTTGGCGACTTCAATCCCAGGATTCGACTATCAGAAACCTGTCTCAACAGCCTGTGCCCTGGTGAACGGCGAGCCCGTCCGGATGGGGTTGAACTGGTAGGGAGTGGATGGTCATGGGTAGACAAAGAATCAGTAGTTGGTGTAGAGAACGATGAAGGAATGGAGAATGAAAGCTTTTGTGTAGATGTATCAGCAATGTTTGGTGATTCTAATGAGTTCTTCACCTAAAATAATCAGAAAGAGGCTAGGTGTAAGAATCCATGAACAGACAGAAGTGAGGAGCTTCGGCATAACTCAAATCAAAGGCAGCACACACATAAAAACTTTACCACTAACTGAAGTTTCAACAAGAACAAACTCACCTCCACAGAATAATTGCTAGCCATGGATTTCACTTCCGCAGAATAATTGCTTGCCATAGATATGTCTAAATCAATAATGCACAAAAATATCAAATACGACACCAAAAATGGGGAAGAAAAGAGATATTTTCAATGAAGCATATTATCGATGGCAGCATACAAAAAAGGGCAAGTCAAAAAAGCAATGAACCATATTTCAAATATCACATCCCAAAGTTTCTGGACCGAGTTAATGTTTAATTCCCAGTTCAATTATTATTATCATCCTACTATGACAGTTAAGATACATGCATTCTACAATTAACATTAAAAAAACTAACACAATTGCTCTAACAACAACCAACATGCTACAAGCAAGCAGTTGAAAGCAGGGGAACTAGAAATTCTCAATTTACAAAATTTAAATAGAATAGTATGAAACTTCATAGACCAACAACAAAACTAATTTAGGCAAACTAGTTTTGTGAAAAGCAATAAATGAGAACATATGTCCTACACGCGAAGAATTTTAAAATCCTATTATAGTTATATCTCTTAACACAACATTTATGGACCTGACTCCATAATAGCAGGAAACCGTACAATTAAAAAAAAAAGCATATGGTCAATATTTCAAAAGTCAAAACTAAATAATAAGACAACATTTAATATGGTCCTAAAGTAAACAGTACAAACGAAAACGAAAACGAAAATGAAAATTCACCTGAAGGCATCGTCATCAAATTCGCACACATTTCTTCACGGACAGGAGATTTCAGTGAGAATGGTGTTCCAATATTCTCAAGGCTTCCGCCATCAGAAAGATTACTTCTTTCAGAACCTAATGTCCCTTTTATCTCCCTACCTAAGTTCCTACTGACTCCATAAGACACTTGATATGGAGATTCTTCAATTTCACCAGCCACACGCCTTTGATTATCTCGCCTGAAGCTCCACGATGGAGAGCAAGTGACGGTTCGATGCGAAGCTTCAACTCTGGTTCTCTTAGGAAGGGTTCCATCCCTTGCAGCAACACAGCAAGCTGACCCCATAATCACTCGTATACAGAACCGTCTATCTCAAGTAATTGCATGAACTGTATGTTCCTCGCGTGAAATTGACAAAATTAAATGTAGAGTAAAAACATAAAATGAATTTTAGATTCCACTATTTTGCAAACAAATGCACGCAATAACTCACAGAAAACAATCAAATGAAAGCTATACGGCAACGCTTTGAGTGTCAATGAGCAAAGAGACACGAAACATTAACTCAGATTCAGTCAAAAACGAGAAATAAAATCAGTTGACGAAAAGACTCACCAGTTTAAGGTGAGCAATCGCGGCATCATGAGGGAATTTTAGGGAAATCCACCGTGGCTCACGACATGAGCAAGAGACGAGATGATTTCTCGCCGTTTCTTAATCTCTTATCGTTTCTCCCACTTCTCGTCGGATTCTCTCTCTCCCTATCTATCTATATCCGGCGACGCCAAATTTTCTCCAACGGCCAGTTTCTCGCAGTCAGTATAAACGGATCTCCTCTCGCCGGTCCGTGTCTCTTTCTCTTTTCCCCTCTTTTATGACGAGGTGCACTCTTATTGCAGCACGGGCGCCCATCCAAACGCGGGTTTTTAATGGGCCTTTCCTTAGTCGAAAGAGAAGTTAAAGAGATTACTAAATGCACCCCTGTTATTATCTGTGGATACTACAACTAATGGGCTTTGTTTTCAACCGTCACCGTAATTATACCACAGTTTCCTTGTTCAAAACCACTTGAGCTAGTTCTCTTCCAGATTAACTCGGAAGGATAGGATAGCCTATGAAACCGAGAGGGATTTAGCGAGAAACCCTAGTGACTTTGAAGTATTATTTTAGGACCTCTGCTTCATCAAATTTCAATTCAAGGTAATTTCTTTACGTAATCTGAGTCTATGGCTCAATGCATTTCGGTTAATTGTTGTTATGTTCGATTCGCATTTCGTTTGGAGGATATGAAAATAATATATTTATATATATAAGTTTTTTAAATTAAAGCAAAAATTAGGACCTTACCTTTGTGCTTTCAAATGTTTTTTTTTTTTGGTTCTCTCCTTCGGTGAAGGACACGATTTAGAGAAATGGGAAGCTCAAAATGAAATTTTTTTTTTTTTTTTTTTTTTTTTTTACAAAGCAATATTTAAATTTTAAGTTTTTCCCATTGCTCTTTTATAAACGGAAGCAAAATGATGGTCAAGAATTCTGAGGTTTTTATTTTACTCTGTTTTCTTGACAACAGGTAGAATTTCGTCCTCTTTGTTCGGAACATTCCTTTTTTTGTAAAAAATTTATTAGAATATATTTTTGGAGCTTAATTTTCGATTTGGTTTATGAATCTATTGATATATAGTAAGATTGATCTTTCAGATTATTAACTTTTGTTTAAAGAAAATAGAAATCAACCCAGAGAATCTGAAAATTTAAGGGTGTGATGATTGATTTGAGGTCAATCACAAATGGTGCAGATAAGATTTATTGAAGAAGGCATTAGAGTTTCATTTGTAATGATGAAGTACTGAGATATAGTCTATCTTGTGATTTTGTCATGTTTAGCTTCATGGCTTGGTGGTATTACTAATTACTTTGGTAGTTTGATAAGTCAATGTACAATCTGAGTTTTTCTCAGAGTGGAGACCCTTCTCTCACAATATCCTTTGTGCATATAGCATGTTTGGTTGCTGATCTTCTCGAGTTGGTAGTTTGTGTAAACTGCTTAACAATTTTTTGGGTGCATTATGTAGTAATCTTCTTTATATGTTGTGTAGAGCACATCCTTGATTCCATTTACTCCTTCTGTGAAGTGGAATCCTTGTGAACCTACAATTTATTTCATTTTCGCTGCAAATGATCAGAAAGTTGATCTCGTTAAGATCGTAGAAACTTTTTCCATTTATATTCCCTATTAAGAAACATAATCAGTAAACAATGGTTTACTTTTGAAATTTACAAATCATAGTGACTGCATCTAGCTTGAGAAATTGGAGGGTTCCTTCTGTTATCTGTTCTGATATTTTCTTTTATTTTCCTGGGTGTTCTTATCATTTTGATCTTATTGTGCTCACCTTTTTTCATACTTTCATCTTACAGTAGTCTTTCATATAGGTTTTGGCGATGATTCTAAATGGACACAATACACTCGCTGGGCGTGTTCCTACAAATACAAAAGCAAAAGCATGTAAGCCACAGCAAAGTGGTTCTGTTTTTGCAAGTATTCCTTGTTTGCCCGCTCATTCGGCTGGTTCAAGCACCAGGAGTTCATGGGGAACACATAGATCCTGGTGTTCTGGAGGTATATCTTCATTGGAACATATTTAGGCTTTGCGCTGAGCTGGGCCTTAATTTTGGAAAGTCTTATTAATTTGTGCAATCTGATGATTCAGAAATGATCCAGAGTGTGTGGTAGATTTATCCAATGTTCTAATATATATTGTTTTATATGCAGGCTTTCATGCCTTGTACCTTTCTGCTGCATCGACCCCGCTTTTAAGTGGGGATCAAGGTAGTCTGTCTCACACGATCCCCTCATTACCTACAAGGCGCAGATCTCGATTGTCTCCTCGAGCTTCAAAGGATGTCCCATACAGTTTTCGCTTTCCTCCTATGACCAAGAAGCCCAGATGGTGGTGGAGGGCTTTGGCATGCATTCCTTATTTAATGCCACTCCATGAAACATGGATGTATGCTGAGACAGCATATCACTTGCACCCTTTCCTAGAAGACTTCGAGTATTTGACCTATCCCTTTCTGGAAGCCATTGGAAAATTGCCAGTCTGGTTCTTGATGGCTTATTTTTTTGTTGCATATCTTGGAGTGGTTAGGAGAAAAGAGTGGCCTCACTTTTTCAGATTCCATGTGGTAATGGGAATGCTATTGGAGATTGCTCTGCAGGTGGTAGGGACTGCAAGCACCTGGTTGCCGTATGGGTTATACTGGGGTAAGTTGGGGATGCACTTTTGGACCGCTGTGGCATTTGGTTTCCTTTTCACTGTTTTAGAGTGTATAAGATGTGCTCTTAGGGGTATGTATGCCGACCTCCCATTTTTCTGCGATGCTGCTTATATCCAAATTCCATATGAATAAGGAGCTAGGTACGATATAGAATCTAGTCTGGGCTTCCATTTTGTTGCGGTTATGTTGTACGGTGGCTTTTCGAGCTAAAATTGCATGGATTTATGTTGAAAATTGCCTTGTGCAAATGTATCAAATCTAATTCTTATGTTTGTGCTTACCATCCAGTCTTGTGTTCTCATTCCTGTATTATCTTGACTCATGAATACAGGTTCACCACAACTTCCCTACCACCAAACAGTCTTGGGGTACGTGGATTTTTTTTTTTTTTTTCTTATTTTTATTTTTTATTTTTATGAAAAACAGTCTCACAACTTTTTGCTTGGCCTATACAAGTCATAACCTATAGCTTTGTGATGGCAACAGAAACTGTCTGAAAGCATCAAGTAGCCCCATGGCAGAGGTCATTGCCACCCTTTTGAAACTTGTTTGTAGACAAGGATACCCTACTTAGCACTTCAATGATCGGGAGTATTTAAAATCTTATTAAAAATATTTGAAATCTCTTGATAATAGGTTTGAAAACATAAGTTAAATTACACTTTGAAACTGATTCTTAGCTCTGATAACTAATAAAACTTCATAGGCACCCCAACTTATCACACTTATTAGTCGAGATGATAAAATGTGTACGTCACAAAGAAAATATTTTGTTACAAATGAATAAGTCACACCTACTAAATTTTTTAATGAATTTACTTTTGTGTCTTTTTGCCCTCAATTATTAGGGTTATTTTATACATCTATTGTGGGTATGTCATTTTAGTCTCACATCATCACACTATCTGTTGCCTTACAAGCTGCAGGCCACTGTCAAAAGCAATAGCTTAAGTGTTTGATCACCTCATAATCTCATATGTTTATAATGGACATTTTACCATTACTCCATTATCTGATAGGCTCTACTCAAATAAAAAATTGGAGCTAAAAAACATAAAACTAACCTTATAAATTTTTTATGAATATATGAGAGAAGGTGATACCCAATACTTGTTGAATTCCGAAGTCATCAATGTTGATTAAATTTATGGGCATTTTAGTATAAGATTCTTACATCTCTTGCGGAGAGTATTGTAAATGTTGAACCCAATTTGGAGACAGACCAAACCGTTGGACTGACGAAATTCCAAAACGAATAATATCAAAAAGCCGGATAATCCCACACTAAGTGTATAGCTTTTTACAATGGGTGCTTGGAAATTGATACTTCTGGCTTCAACCTATGAAAGCCACTGGTTCAATTACAACAGCCTGTTAAAATATATATATATATATATATATTATATAATGGGTGATGCTTATTGATGTTGAGTGAATGAATTTTTGTATTACTTTTGGTGGCCGATGCTCTTCCATTAATGACGTTTTAATAAATAGTTGCTTTTGATTATAACTCCTCATCCCCACCATACAAGATTAATTAAATTATTAATAACTCTTGCCTTTTGTCTGTAACTTCTTTTAAACAGCACTTAGGCAAATATTTACTTGTAGCATATAGCCATTAAAAAACACTGACTGCACTAAACTAAGAGAAGGAAAATGACACCATTCTCTCAACTGGATGCAACTCTTATTAAATAAAAAATATTTTTTAAAATGGGCAACCACTAGCTTTCATCATCTTCTAATAATCTAATTATCATTAAACTTTTCCTGTCATTTAAATAATTAAAACCCATACATGAAAAGGGATTATGACAAAATGGATTGCATCATATTTTTTTTTGCTTCCCCTTATAGCTATTGCTTCGTTGGAAAATGCATTGCCTTGCCTAAATTCACTAATCTCTTGCTCCCTTTTTTTTGTTGCTTTAATTAATTGGCTTGCTCTCCTTAATTTCCATTCATTCCTTTTTTATTATTATAATTAACCATCATCTTTAATATTCTTGTGTGAATATTCGTATAAAATGCGTCGATGACATCATATTTTCTTTAATTTTATCATTTTTCATCTGATTTTTATCACGTGGATATATCAAGAGAATTAATAGATACAAATGCGAGAAGAATTCAACGAATATAAGAGTATACACTGGGAGCACCCAAAGTTTATGTGTAAAGAAATTATAGTGAGGATAAAAAATAAATCAATAAAGAAGAATTGTAAGGGAAATTGAGAATTTTCCAACGTTATTGTAAAACATAATCACCAGTTGTCCGAGTATAAAATGATGGATAATGAATAAACATTAGATTCAATTAAAAATAAGTGTTTACTTCTCACTTTAAGATCAAAACCGGTCTGAAAAGCTTTTAAAAGTGTAGGAGTATTGTATTGAAAAGTCCCAAAAGAGCGTAGATTTGAGTTCAAATCTAGAGAGTGTGTTTCTTGTAAGAGTCCGTGAACGTTATTCACAAAAATATTACAATCTGAAAATTATATTGAGCATATATTGAATTAATGGTTGTTAGGTGATAGAAATGAAAAATATATTATGATCATCAATTCAGTTCTCGAGATAAAACCAATTTGAATTTTAATTCTAATAGGAGAGCTAACAATGAAAGTCAATATTGGAAAAATTTATTATAAACTATCCATCATAGACCAAATTGTTGTGGTTAGTTGGAATTCAAACATGCAATTTAAAAAGTAAAATGCGTAAAATTTAATGAAAATGCATTGAACCTAGGCAAAATTATTGGCAGTTTCTAGCACACTTAGCGAAACAGCTATACAAAATTTAGAATTGGAGACACAAGAAAAAGAGTGACATAAACTTATTTTTTAAAAAATATTTGCTGTCCTGTTTGATAATATATTTAATTAAACTTATTCATGATCAACTTATAAAAAGATTTTAGTGACATTAAAATTTAAAAATGTTGTTTCTCTAAGATTAATATTTATAAATTAATTAATTTACAGCATCAAACAGAAGTAGCAATTGTTGTTTCTTAATATTATAGTTGGCTGTTTTTAATATATATTTCTTTTTCAGTATTCACACTTAAGGGATTAAGTAATAATTAATCCGAAAAAAAAAATGGAAATGATTTCACCCTTGGAAGAAAAGAAAGGGCAACCAAATAGAAATACGGCCTCAACAAATTAAGCAGAGTTTAATTATTAAATTAAAAGCTGTTTCTTTCATATAACCTGCTAGTAGCTCGTGGAAAATATCTCATTACTGAATACACCTAATTTTGATGTAAACCAATAATTAATTAAGCAATAATTGACTAATTAATAAAGAATTTAACCAATATCTCTCATTCTAGAATTCCTAATTTTGATGTAACTGAGGCATGAGTTATGTAGTATCATAAATTTATAAATAAAAGATATGTGTGATTCAATTATCATTTATTTAAGAGAAATGATATTTGTAAAAGAGGGACACAAAATAGCATATAAAGATTTTTTTTGTAAATCTTTTCGTCAACCACCAAAAATTTTATTTTGAAAAAACTTTCAAAAGTACGTAGTTTTATATGCTGTTTTTGTCACCATTTTATATAAATATCATTTTTTTATTTAATAATTTATTTAATTTTTTATTTTAAAAAAATAAAATAATATTTTTTATTTTGTTAATTTTATTAGTTTTAATTTTTAATTACATTCTATTACATTTTTATTTATATATGCATATTATTTTGTATTTTTTTTATTATATTCTAATTTATTTTATTAATTTATTTTTTCCGGACTCGGGTCTATCCTGACCGGACCCGTGCGATTCCGGGTCCGGATCCGGATTCGCCCAGGTCCTAATTTATTAAACTCGGGTCTGGATATTTTAATCACGGACCCGGGTCTATCCGGAGAGCCATGCGGATCCGGGCCGGGTCCGGGTAAATTTGACACCCCTAAGTGACGTGATACTTCTGATATAATTTAGAATTTTTTCTTGAGTGCTTAAAATCATATTAATTTTTTTTTTTAAATTAAAAGTTTTTAAAATCTTGATAAAATATTTAAAAACTCCAATTAAATAGTACTATTAAATTACCCTTAATTTGTTTTTTTATCCCATTGTATTGTTTAGAGAGATGCAAAATTGCAATTTCAAATACTCTTTACATAAACAAATTATTGGCTAGTAATATAATAAGATCAAATCATAGAATTAAATATCATCAAGACAAATAAAGAAAATAACATTACACAAAATGATAAAAACAACTAATACTTGAATACAGAAGAGACATACATATTTATAGTGGGCACATTTACAATGACGATTTTTTTCCCCCAATTACTAGTGCCATTGATTCTCTCATGGGTATTTAATTAATCAACTAGAAGACTAGAAGCTAAAATTAATAATTAAAAAAAAAAAAAAAAAAAAAACAAAGACAACCTCATTTTGCACTCGACTAATTGAGACCACAAACAAGCAAACAAACAAAATCACCAGCAATAAAAATCACAAAAGACACCCAGAATTGACCAATATCTACCACATGATCCTGATCATAATGATGGTGTTGTGATGATCAATAATTTTGAAACATATCTGGAGAAGCCATGATGGGTTGGTTAAGATACATGGTGTTGTTGTTGTTGTTGTTGTTCATGAAATGATCATCATGTGGATGATGATGATGATGATGATGATCAAGATTAAATATCCCAGTGCTTGTAGAGTTAATAAAATTGAGGATCTCATTAAGAGACTGAAGCCTTTGGGTAAGTTCCATGAACTGAGCTCTTAAGATTGAATTCTCAGCCTCAATGTTCATGTAGTGCTGTGTGGTGATATTGATGCTTGTCAATATTTGGCTATTATCTTTCCTTATCTGAGCCACTTGGTCCATCAAATCATCCAAGTGCTTCTGCTTTCTCATCCTTGATCTTCTTGCAGATTCTCGATTCGATTGCATTCTTTTTCTCTTTCTTTGATCCATCACCACCTGTAACTATAAATCTTCTTCAGATCCTGAGTTAGTTGTTTTGATTCAACTGAGGAGTTCCCACTAGAGGAAGTAACAACAACAATTATATTTTTATATATACACCAAAGGCCAAAAACAAAATAGTGGGGGATTTCAGAATTGCTCTCTGAGACACAGGACCCGTTATTATATTTATCCAGCTACTATATAAATAGAAATATGTGTGCGTATATTTGACTTGAGAAGTTATTTATGAAAAAACATAGAACCAGTAGAGGAAAACAACAGAGAAAGATTGAACTAGATGGGTCCTGCGCCTCAGGGAGGAATTTATCATAAACCCAGAACGGAGGATTTCGCTAAGAACTGGAGACATGAATTTCAAACATTGATCAATGATATATTTAACATCAAAAGAATATTTATGAAAGAAATTAGGGTTTCGTTTTTGGGAAGAATAACAAAATAGAAGCAACAGATCTGTAATCAAAACCCTAAACTTGAAACTGGAATAATAACAAAGTGAGAGAGAGAAAGAGGAAGGCTGATTAATGAGAGGCTATATCTTAAGAAGAGGAGGAGGATAGAGTAGAAGGAGGAAGAGGTTTTTGAGAGAATTGGAGGGGCAATTTATACAACAAGAAGAAAAAGAGGGGGTGAAAAAGTTAAAAACAAAAATAATTAAAATATTTTAAAATAAAGTAAAAGGGGCATAGGAATCCGAATCTCCTCTGTAGAGTTGGCAGTGGAAGGGATGATTCGGCATGTGGGGGTAGATATGAAATCTTCCACCACACTCCAACTGGTTATCAATTACCAAAACTCGCATTTTAAATTTATTATTATTATTATTTGTCAGTACATATCTTTCAGATGTAACCTTTTTTTTTTATGCTACTTTTTATTAACTTATTGTTATTTTTACCGGATTTAACTGTTAAACAGCAGTAGTTAATGTGACAGGTGTCACTGAACAAATCTGAAGGGAATCTTATGTTGGCACATTAATCTAGGTCAAGGGTAATTTGGACATTATGTGTTATCAAAAAATCTAGTGGCACGTGGCTATGAACAATTGGTGGAGGAGATGAGAGTTTGTGAAATTGAGTAGCACTTAGTATATCATTTTTGTATATTTTAATTAGGTCTAATTAAGGCCAGAACATTAGGTTCCAGTAGCTCTCTTTAAAAAAAAAAGTTAATATAATGTTGGGAAGAATAACAATCAAATATATTTTTATTTCTTTTGTGCTTAAAATAGCAAATTCAAAAAATAAATTATGAACCTTTAAAGTTATCTTATCATTTTGGGTATTAAAAAAAAAATCAGAAATTCTTTGAAGAATCTGAAAAGGAAAGACCAATAGTGGTTTCTCTTTTTGGCTTTGGGCATTTATCTTGTGTTGTTAATGTTTGTTACTTTGATTAATTATTTAATTATAATGCCAAGCCTGATCACAATTCGAAATACTTGGAATATATATATCTTGTGTTTTTTTTTTCTTTTAATCTTATTTGATTGGCAGTTATTGAAATTTAAGTTTATACCATCATGCACATATGTATATATCATTAAAACAATATGCTTAAGATTAATATTCGATAACAGTAAGATATAGCGATTAATTAAGCTAATAGTCTTTGTTTCATATGTCCACTCAAAATAATAACTTATTAGCTGATGACCCACGCAATACGCGGATTGTCTCATAGATATTATTGATTTTAAATGTAAGAAATAAAACTAATTAAGATCTTACCTCTAATTATAATTGTCCAAATAATACAAGTCATTTATCTTACCTCTAATTATAATTGTCCAAATAATACAAGTCATTTAACATTCTCTCAAATTAATAAAGACATCTTCTAGTTATTCCTCTAATTAAGATCTTAGTGCAAAGATAGATTTTGACTAGGTTAAAGACACTTTTATAGTTAACATTAATATAAATTAGGACTCTTGAACTTTCACTAATAAATAATTGATTAATGAGTATAAAATAAATATACAAAAAATGAAAAGATAAGATGATATTAATAAATGCCTATTGTTTAAATAGGTTATGTCACTATGTCAAAAATTGTCTTTATTGATACTATTTATTTTTTTAGTGTCAGTGTTGCTCGAACCGGAATACACTGACACTAAATTTAGTTTCAGTGATTCAAGTGTCAGTAAAGTCTTGATACTGTAGTATCAGTATATCACTGATACGATAGAGTCAGAAAAATACTAACACTTTTCAGTGTTAGTGATTTATGTTACTATAATATTAGTATATCATTGACACAATAGCATCACAAAATTACCAACAACATTTAGAAAATTTAGTATCAGTAATTTATGTGATTATGATATCAGTAATTTAATTACAATAATTAAAAATTTTAATCTATTATATGATCACATTTGTGCTCCTATATTGATATTTTTATAATCATAAAAGATATGAAAATTATATGAAACATAATATATTTCATAATAAAAATATGTTTAACTATCACAAAGAGTGTATTAAGCATTTAAATTATAACATAAAATATTTAAAATATCATTACAATGATCAAGTATAGGCAACAAAATTTCCTTAAATCGATCTTGCATCTTCTCGCCAAAAACTAGAATGAAATTGCTTTTTTGTCATTACCACTTTCACCTAAAGATTCAAAAATAAGTTTCATATCATTAGCAATTAATAATAACATTTGTAAACTATACAAGAAAGTTTGAGCCTCTAGAAGGCCGATACGACAGGAGCAGGTCAGAGACTTATCTTCTGACACACGAAACAACGTGGGAGTGGTTGAATTGCACGCTATCACATAGGCAGAATGTCTAGCAGAGGATAAAAGTGGGAATGATGGCTTTCTACTGACAGAGGGTGGTTGAGTTAGAAGGCCAAAGCTATTGTTGGCATAGTGGTTGGGGAGAAGGAGCATGGGCGAAAGTGACAGGCTGACGTAAGCTAACATCATGGGTTTGTGTAATAATAGATTTAGAAGCCTATATAAAGGGGTTGAAGACTCAATTTAAAGGGTTGGTTGCTTTTGTTAGCAATTTTCACATTTCACAACTTGTAAAAGAGCTCTAAAAAGCTGTGATAGAGAGAGATGGTCGGCCTTGACCCGAGCTCGTAATAAATTTTATTTCTTTGTATCCGTGGACGTAGGTTGGAACCACTCTCCGCCGAACCACGTTAAACCTTTATTTTCTCTGTGATTTTCTGTTTGCTTGCCAAGTTTATTTTGGTTCCCAATTAACCAAGCAAATTCACTACTTGAGGAGGTTTGTTCGAGGGATAGATTTCCTGAATTACCCTTGTAATGAAAAACAATCGTCAACAGTTGGCACCATCTGTGGAGAGCAATACAAAAATAACAAACACACTAAGATGATGGCAAAAGATGGAAACCATGAGACTTCAGAGGCTTCGATGACGGAATGGATGGAAAAGATGGAGGAAACCTTGCGGAACATAGGGAAGTGACTCAAGCCTTCATGAAGGCTATAATGGAAAATTTTGAGAAATTGGAGAAGAAAACATGAGAACAAGGTCTAGTGGGCCCAAACAAAAGGAAAGAAGAGATAACAAAAGGGAAAATGATTGCTAGAGCAGACGGAGATCGAGAAAATGGTTATATGAATGCCCAGATAATGAAGTTTGTGGTTGTTACTAGCACCACGCAAGCAGGGAAGTCGTGGGAAGAAGAAGAAATGTGAACTCCGGAGTCATCCAATAACAGCTCGTGTTTCGGGAAAAATGACATGGAATGGTAACCAGAGAGGGGACGTGAGGTTCCCAGTTATGGAAAATACCACACTCAAAATGGAAGGTGTGAAGAGGCCCTTGGACGAGAGCACGATAACTCTGAAAGCCCAATAAGGGGTTGGTTTCGGAATGAGATGATGAAGTGGGAGGAAAGTGTGAAGGATGGGCTCGGGGTGACCATGATGTGGAGACAACATCCTCTTTCGCAAAGGAAGTATTGGCGGTGGAGTTTCCAAGAAGGTTTACCATGTCATGATGGATGTTTATAAGAGCAACATGGACCCTAAGTCCCATATTGAAAAGTTTGTGCTATAAATGGAGATTCAGGGAATGGTGGGAAATGAAATTTGTAAGATATTCCCGCTGATTTTAGGGGGCAGCCAGCTTGTAGTTCAGAAACATGATTCCAGAAAGTATCAGCAGCTTCTCACAGTTAAAGAAATCCTTTATGCGTCATTTCAAGGGAGCGTGTGTACCAAGAAATACGGTCGGGTCATTGGGGATGATGAAGTAGAGGGATGACGAGCCGTTGAAGAGCTTCATCGATAGATACCACGTCTTGGTTTTAGAGGTCGGGGCGTATGAGTATCCGGACGCGTTGAAAAGTTTTAAAGGAGCTCTAAGGGTCAGAAAATTATGGTTCCACTTAAGAATCCAGGAGAACCCGAACTATGTCGTATCCTTGGAACAAACAATGAAGTTTATGTTGATGGAAGAAGAGGAAAAGATAGCCCGATGAGGAGCTAGTCGGGCATCAAAAGCTCCAAAGCAAGAGAATCGGCGTGACATTGGCAGAAGTCAGAGAGGACCAGTCCCAAGGCAGAGTGAATTTAGGCCGATAACTCAGGGTAATCTGATGCCTGAGATGAGACATCCGGTCAAGGTCGCCCAAATTTTGGAGGAACGACATACACCGCCTTGAATAGATCATTGGCCCATATAGATTGGGAGATCCAGGATAAAGGCCTACTGGCTGAGCTCGACCCGAGGATATTTTTGGTTGAGAGAAGAGACCACAGGCCTAATTAAGCTTGAGAAAACTAAATACAAGCAATAATTAGAGAAATTAGCCTAAGTTAGAGAAGTGTTTAGAGAAGCTTTGTGAGATATTTATAACATTTCAATTAGGAGAAATCAAGATTGGATCTTGGAGTGAAACTTGCGATTGGATCTTGGAGTCAAGCTTGCTAACTTTGGATTTTCTCCACAATATTTCAACAAGGAGAAGTAGATTGGATCTTTGAATCAACATTGTTAGGTAAGTTTGATCTTCTCCAAAAGCTATGTTTTTCATTAGTGAGTTTTTCAATAGTGAGATATATAGTTTGAGTTATGCATTAGATACATAATGTTGAAATTAGGTTAATTAATTGTGTTAGGATGCTTTGGAAGTATAAACACGATATGCTTGTAATTGGGTCAAAATATTTATGTTAGACATAGACATAAAATTAGAGTTTGGAACTCTATATGAAAACTTATAGTTATGGCTAATATTCTAAAATCACTTGACCACCTTTGGGTAACCTAAAATTATTCATGAGTTACTTCATTGTGGGATTCTAATTTGGTTTGTGTTTTAAATTCAAAATTTACGCAAGTATGTATTTAGAATAAATATATGTTTTTGTAAAAATATTTGATATTTTGAAAACCTTAATTTTTATTCTATAACATGTGTTGATGTTGGTTTTGATGTTAAAAATTAATTTTAGGTGTTTTTTAAAGTATTTAGGGAAGATCGGAAGAAATTAGGGTTAAATATCCTAATTCCTTTAACTCTCTTTCTAGAAAGCTGAAGGGTTTGAAAAGCAAATTTAAAAAAAAAAAATTGCACGCACAATGTGTGTTGGAGTTGGCGCTTAGAGTGTCAATTTGACAATGTATTGTACATTTTATTATTTATTAATAAAATAACTATATTTTCATTTCATACATTATTAATGGTATTGTCATTATTCGTATTAGATTGTTGTATTGATATGCTAAGAATGACATCGACCTTAGAATAGTCTTGTAGTAATATTGGATACTAGGTGGTCAGACATTGGGATAGGTATTACTATTATAAACTATTCTTAAAGTATATTGTGGACAACAGAACCTGGGCGACGTTGTTCTAGGCTCGCGGCCTAGTTGGGAAGTACGAAATAACATGGAGTCGCCACCCGGTGCGAACCGGGACAAAGATTTAAGGCCGCACTCACCCCTCGCAAGGGAAGACCTCAAACCGTTGGGTTCGGAATGGTCCCTTACTTATGCCACTTGTAATGAAAGGATTTATATAATAATTTAATCAGGCTTAAGTAACACTTATTTCTAAGAATATCATGCTTCTACATTCACATACATACATCAACAAGTTCATCTAAATTTATATGTAACACATATTCGAATTTGCATACAGCCTATTTGCATGTAATCTACGTCTCAATTTACATACATAAGGATTATCATACGACAGACATATAAGTTAATGAACGCATTGGTGGACACAGAAGCGCAAACAAATAGCATTCTTACTAGCATGCATATTAAGAAAAGATATTTAAGCGCATAACAGAAATGGACAACTAGAGAGATAATACAAATGCATAACGTAAAAAAAGGGGTGACTATATGCTAAGATGGACATGTCATATTTTGATGCAAGAGGATCTGTTTATCGTGTGCGTTCGTGCAGCGTTCGTGGACGCGTTCGAACGGTAAACAGAAGGTTCTCGTTCGAGTAGCGTTCGTAAACGCATTCAAACGGAAATGAAACAGAATGCTCACGTTCGTATGGAGTTTGTTAACGCGTTTGAACGGAAATGAAACAGAATACTCATGTTCGTGTGGCGTTTGTGAACGCGTTCGAACGGAAATGAAATAGAATACTCACGTTCGTGTGGCGTTTGTGAACGCGTTCGAACGGAAATGAAACAGAATGCTCACGTTTGTATGGCGTTTGTGAACGCATTCGAACAGGAATAAGACCTGATGCATGATAAGGCAAAATACATGCGCGTTTGAGTTGCGTTCGTAAACGCGTTCGAACGGGAACATGCCTGATGTATGAAACGGGACGCAATACATAAATGACAAATAGTACAATGCGAGGTGCGGCGAAGCATCGTGGTAAAGGATTTTAACCTCTTCAATTAGAGGACCTCTCATCGCACTTACTAAGCCCATGCGCTCGATCGCATCATGCATACGAACATAAAGACAATCATATCAAACTAAGTATGCCCGATTGAGCGTATCTTGCATTCAACCGGACACACATCAACCGGCGCGGCAAAACATCGTGGTAAAGGGCTTTAACCCCTCCCCATAGGGGATCTTTCATTCCACTTACTAAGCCCATGCGCTTGATTGAACCATGCATAAAAAACATAAAGACAATCATATCAAACTAAACATGCCCGATTGATCGTATCTTGCATTCAACCGGACACACATCAACCGGCGCGGCAAAGCATCGTGGTAAAGGGCTTTAACCCCTCCCCATAGGGGATCTTTCGTTCCACTTACTAAGCCCATGCGCTCGATTGAATCATGCAGGACTAAGCAACATACAGAATTCAAGTGACGAGAAATAAATAAACCAAAACAGCACAAAATAAGAGAAGGTGTCGTTTACTCAAGTGATACGTGGAGTTGTATCCCAAGTACAGACCGCACTACCGTCCATTCGGATTCGGCTACGAAATTTACGTCTGGGTTTCCATCCTATATATAACAAGAGACGACACTCTTCCATTTCATTCAAGCCACAACATGCATCCACAAACAACTCTCATGCGAATAGAATTCAATAATAAAAAAAACGAATATAAACTAATGAAAAAAAAAAGTACCCTCAGGTCTAACCTTTTAAATCACCTCTCGGATGTACGGTACACGATCGTCGGAAGGGTGGATGCTCCGCAACTCTTCCGGTACACTGGTTCACTGTTCTCGTTCGTTGTCTTACTGTTTTGAGTCGTCGTTCTCCATCTTTTGCTGCTGCTTTTGACTCCGTTTTGCTGCCGTTTCCTTGTGGTTTCGTCGCTGTTTCCTCTGTATTTTTTGCTTACTGTTTGTGGACTGTTTTGATGTTCTTGGTGGACTGTTTTGATGTTCTTTTGGTGTTTTAGGCTACGGTTTTGGTGTGTTGGGGAGGTATTGGGCTGCTGTTTGGGACTGATTTCAGGGGTAGTTTCGGTGCTGTCAGGGGCTGATTTCAAGGGTTAGGGGCTGCTGTGTGTTGTTCTCGTTAATTTGGTGAGGGAAGGGTTGTTGTGTGTGTTGTTTGTGTTTTGTAGTTTACGTGTGATATGGAGAGTGTCTTGATGTCTTGGGCGTGTATTAGAGAGAGTGGAGAGTTGAGATGGCTTTTTTGTGAATGAGCTAGGGGAGGCTTTTCTTGTATGAATGAGCTAGGGGAGGCTTTTCTTGTATGAATGAGCTAGGGGCCTGGATGTCTTGGTTAGGGGTTGTTTTATAGAGAGAATGGCTAGGCTACTCATTGTCTCACAAGGAAGGGATTTTTGGCATTAAGAGGAGGATTTGATTTGATATTCAACAAGGAAAGGATTAGATTGATGGGGGACAAATTTGGTTTAGATTAGGAAGGTGAATATTTGATTGGCTTGGTTTAGGAATACAATATTTTAAGTTAGGAATAATACATATTTGATTGGGAATATAATTGGTTGATTGATTTTAATAAGGCATGACATCTTTTTAATTTGGTATGTGATTTTTAGATTTGTTTTGATTTCACCATGTGTTAAATATGTATTTTAAGTGGGCTTGGGCGTGTGGGCCAAGGTTTGGGCGAATTGGGCTTAATGTGAGGCTAGCAGCAAAACCAGAATTACCGACAACGTTCGAACGCCTCCTCGAACGCGGCACGAACGCCCGCAATCTGTTTGGAGTTCGAACGAATTAACGAACGCAGCACGAACGAAAACAGTGAACCTTGTTTATTCTGAATTTCCCCTTCCGACGTCCGTTTCTCGTGACTTCCGTGACTTAAAAGGTAGTGCCTCCAAATGAGACTCATCATAGGGACTAATATGCAAAAATGCAGTGCCTACATATATATATAATCATAGTCATTGGTTTTGAAGTACATTCAAATTCCTATAACTTAGAAGACTAGCGCATGTCGTATATTGGAATTGGAGTTCCAATGGTTTAACCTGATGTATCATGAGCTTTGGAAGCTCGTATAGATATGTGGGTATTGGTTGGACCAAATATTGAATGACTTACAGGTGATTCCTAACAGTTGGAAGTACACACCACCGTTAATAGGAATCTTCTCGAGTCGAGTAGCATATGTAATCCTTTGACTATAGGATAACATTGATTTTGTATGAGATTCTCCACACTTTGATGTCATGTATGTCAGAAACCTTTCATGATCTGGCCACTAGATGTTCGGATGGTGTGGACCGATGCACTCAGTAATCAAGTACGAAGCAAGATAGAATTTGTCGGCCCATATGTGTACTATAAGAGGTTTAGGTATCCATGTGAGTAAAGTCACGATTCTTAAAGCTTTGGCCAAATTCGATCACCTGGGGTGGATCGTATCAGTTATGAAGAATCATGGACATGTCGACATGAGATGTGCACCTCGAAAACTTGACGATGTATTCAATGTTTCATAAGCACAACTCAGATAGCCTATGACAGATAGATTCTCAAACATATGTGATGACATCGACTTGTATAGTTCAGAAAGGTCGTTCGTGTTTTTCGCGAAATTCGGAGGTGGCCGAATTGCGTACATATTAGCTAGGATTATATGACGAACGTGTCTGAACTTAGAAAGTCTCAATATGAAGTGTACTTGTTGAGCACTTAAGTAGCCGATTATTTTTTATAAAAGATAATATTCGAAATTATAATAATCAAGTGTTATTGGATAACATTGATTATTTACTTTGACTTAATTGGATTAATTCGATAATTACACGAGAGCTTAATTATAAAATCATAATTATCTCTACCATTTGAGGATATTATGGTAGTTGTAAGTATGTAATAATATGTGGTTTTGGTTTGATTTAATTAGATTAAATGAAAATGGCAAACATTGAACTAATACATTTCCTAATCCTTGTCTTGATTTAATTGGATTAAATCAAAGTGAGAGACAATGGAGATTAGTCACACCTAATTATACATATTTGGGAAAATTAGATTAAACCCACGTAAAAGTTGATTATAACTTTTATTAATTAAAAATTGCCTAAGTTTTGCTATAAATAGCAAACTCTAGGAATGTTTTAATTAAGAAAAGCAAAAGCTTGAGAAAATTAAATACAAGTAAAAATTAGAGAAATTAGCCTAAGTTAGAGAAGTGTTTAGAGAAGCTTTGTGAGGTCTCTACAACATTTCATAAGGAGAAATCAAGATTAGATCTTGAAGTGAAGGTTGCTAGAATTGGAATCAAGATTGGATCTTGGAGTGAAACTTGCAAACCTTGGAAGTTATCCAACCATTTCAACAAAGAGAAGAAGATCAGATTTTTGTATCAAGCTTGCTAGGTAAGTTTAAACTTCTCTTAAGTTATGTTCTTTTATGTATTGGATGCATGGTTATAGCTTAATGTTGAAATAAGACTAATAAATTGTGTTATGATGTTTTTGAAGTATAAACACAATATGCTTATTAATTAGGTAAAAAATATTCATATTAGACATGAAACAGTTAATAAGAGTTTGGAATTATAGATTAAAGCTTAGAAGTATGACTACCAGTCTAGAATCACTCGACCACCTTTGGGTGACCTATAATTGTTCACGAGTCATTTCATTATGAGATTTTAATTTGGTTTGTGTTTTAGATTCAAAATTTATGCAAGTGCGTATTTATAATAAATTTATATTTTTGTAAAAATATTTGATATTTTTAAAAACTTGATTTTTATTTTATAACATGTGTTGATGTTGGTTTTAATGTTAAAATTAATTTTGGGTATTTTGAGAATGTTTAGGGGAGGTTGAAAGATTTTAGGGTAGAAAACTCTATTGCCTTAGCCGAAGAAAGAAAGCATTGAAATATATATATATATATATATATATATGAGACTTGCGCACAGTGGGCGAGCACACTGTAGCGCGTGCGTCGTGCGCTACGCGCACCGAATTCTATTTTTGCTCGTTCTTGAGCTTCTGGACTCTGATTTAGCCCCGATTGTTTCCTAATGGAATATACTATTTCATTAAATATTTTAAAAAATACACTCATGCTAGATATCCACGGGTTAGAGCCACTTTCGCTGCACCAAGCATCGATCCGATCCTATGGGTTCCACATCTGCCTCATCAGTGCGCCAACTGTAGCGCGCGCGTCATGTCCATGTGCGCTAAATCTTATTTTTCTATGTTTTTTATGTTTCCGGTCTCCGATTCAGTCTTGGTTTTTCTTATACACTCGTAATGAAATATAATATTTTATTAAATATTTTAAATTTACACTCATTCCTGATATCCACGGGTTATACTCACTTCCTCTGTGCGGGGCTCCAATCCGACCATATGGGTTTCACATCCGCCCCAACAACATGACCGTAGCAGTTGTCATAGGTGGCAGAAGAAGAAACACAGAGTTACAGGACGTGGGATAAACTATCATGACAATTATCAGAAAGGTATGTTCACTACTATATAAGCTCAAAGTCAAGTCCAAAATAGGATAACAGAAATAAAAAACACTTACAAGAGCAAATATAATTTCATTTTTTTTAGTAATATTAGTTATAAATTACGTGCTTGCGCCCATTAAAAATATTTCTCAATTAAATCAAACACTCTTTTTTTGGGATTTTCTGGAATGAAAAATTCTTCTGTCAACATAATTATAAATAAAGAAGATTTGCAGATAATTGATTTGATGAAAATTCAATGCTCACTATATTTCCATTATGCAAGTATTTAAATACAAAATTATATCATTATATATATCAGTTATCTCTAATATTCAAATTATTTACTAGATAATTTAAGGTATAGTCCCCCAGTACTTATCCTTAACATATATATGGGTAATATTATTTTAACATAAAAGATTAAATTAGATTTTTTAAACAAAATTTGAATCATTGATTTCGTGCCATCTAAGGGAGAAGAATGACATTATTAATTACTAATTTTAACTTTAAATACCCACCATTATATAATTAAGATTAATAAAGTCAGTATTTTAAAAAAAAACATATACGTCAAATCAAGTTATGATAGACAACAAAACAAAACTGATTGGTCTCTATATATTGACAACTTTCAAGTTTCAAATATGCTTTTGACGTAGAGTGAGGACCTAATCTTTTTTTTTTTTAAAATTGTTAAAAATCTCACCGTCAAATAATTTATTTTCAATTTAAGTAGAGCAGGTAAAATTTATGATTGTCTTAAGTGTTAAAAAAAATTGACAATTTTTTTTTTTGAAATCATTCGAAATCCCAACGCCAAATCACATCTTCCGGACTTAAACGGAACAAATAAAACTCCAACTGTCCCCAGTGTTGAGAAAATTGACAACCCATAAGGTAAAAGAAAAGGGCATCAATGATGGCAATTGACTCCATCCAATTTTACTATGAATACGATCCTCCTTTGTAATTTATATATTGAGGTCATTCTTGCAACTTGCAATGTGGCCAAATCTTCATTTCTCTCACAGCATCCAAGCACATAATCTGCTTCTTTACTCCAAGCTTTTAGTTCATAGCTTGCTAGACAAGTAGCTAGACTCGTCTATCACCAATTATTAGATCATAGGCATGTATAGTCAAATTTTAAAATGCGTAAATAGTGAAAATTAGGAAGAATGACTCTTGGGTTGTTAATATTCTTCATTTTTATCACTTGGGTTTTTTTTTTTTTTTTATTTTGTTTTGTTTTTTTATTTTTGTTTTGTTTGTGTTTTGTGTTTTGTTTTGTTTTTTGTTTTGTTTTTTTTTTGTTTTTTTTTTCAGATTTCAAATAGATAAACATCACATTATGAGTGTCCTCTATATTTATAGTAACCAGTACTAAATTCTGTCTTTTTTAACTAATTAATGATATCGATCGACATTCGGGATAATTTCTCCATTTCGAATAATAATCGAAAAAGACGGGATAAGATTCAGTAGTGAGGGACATCCCAATTGTCGTCCCTTCTATTAGGGGGTTTTGTTATAACAGCAGTGATTTTTATTTAGTTTTTAAACATTTGAGAGGTTTTGATTAGTTTTGTCAAAAATCAAGAGGGTTATGCTCATTTTCCCGTAATTAAGAGGGTCGGAATTGAGATTCTCAGGGCCTAAGGCCATTTTTATATTTTGGGGTCATTTAGCGTAGTATAATATTATAATATAAAAATTTTGGGTCCCTTACACTAGTTATTCAGGAGTTATAATAAAAAAGAATCATAGGCCATAAACGGACGTCTCGTCCTTCTTAGCCCAAAACCGACCTTGATTATTAAAAAAAAAAGAAACACATTAGGATCCTCAATACTTCTCAATTAAGATCATTATGAGCCACATGTGTGTGTGGCAATAATTATTGTCATTATAAAAGATAAATATGTCAAGTATCATGGCCATTATGGTAATTGATTATGTTCCTTTTACTTGTTTTGGTGTTTACTACATATGCACTATTTATGTAGATCTTATGAGATCTATGCGGTCCCTCAAAGATTGCAACAGCACAAAGGAAAAGTGCTTTTCGTTGGGTCAGATTGTTAACAATTTGGTGAAAAAAATGCTGGTTTTGTGCCTAGGCCACACATGGGTATAGAACCCTAATTACAGATGCCTACATTTTGCTGGTCTCTCTTTGACAAGTCAGTAATATGGAGAAGTGCTTTTTTTAAAAGTGATTTTCTTTCTTTCTTTTTATTTTTCAGGTATTGAATTTACTTAATTGACAGGTCAAGTTGCTCAGCTACTTGGTGAATTTTTTTAAAGGTGAATACAACGATCGTGCTTGCATATGGCCCCATTTCAGAGGGTCAAATTTGTTTAGCTTTG
Source organism: Zanthoxylum bungeanum (assembly GCA_019454045.1). Classification (NCBI taxonomy): domain Eukaryota; kingdom Viridiplantae; phylum Streptophyta; class Magnoliopsida; order Sapindales; family Rutaceae; genus Zanthoxylum; species Zanthoxylum bungeanum. The sequence goes on from SKCR01023804.1 coordinate 561,533, forward strand.
CCTTTTTTATTTTATTTGAAATGGTGTGTCTAAGAAGCGTGATTTGATGATGTAAGATTCATGATCTTACCTTAAGGTTTTTGGTTCGAATTCAGAGAGTGCGTTTATTGTAAGAGTCTGGGATAGCCAGAGATTTTACCTGCTCCGCTTAAATCCGAAAGGAGTGGTTTGACAGTAGGGCTTCCAGGATTAAGTTCTTGCGTGGGTTGGTGGTGTTGAGCTCGTTATCTCACATTGAGATCTTGTGTTCGAATTCAGGGAGTGCTTTTCTTGTAAGAATTTGAGATAGTTGGAGATTTTACTTGTTCCGTTTAAGTTTGAAAGAGATAGTTTGATGACGAAATTTTCAACGATTCCAAAAAAAAAAAGAATTTGGGTGGATTGAAGAAAAAGCCAAACCGTTCCATTATTATTACTATTGTTACTTACTATCAACTTATAAAACGTGGGTTATGTGCCTTTAGTTTCCCCCCTAAAAAATAGGTTTAATTCTATTTTCAATTTCTACTTTTTGTTATTCAAATGGATGATACTTCAAAATTATATTAAAAGATATTACACCAACCCCCGTATTTTAATATTAATAAAGATCATTCATATTTTACTATTAAAATTATAATAAAATATTATTTTAATACATTTTTTAATCACAATCTTGATTCACTGTTAAGTGATATTTATATTTTAATACTAAAATCAACTAATAAAGTAGTAGTAAAATATTAGATTTTGTATAAATTTAGTAGTAAAATATTATTTTACCGTAAATTTAATATTAAAATATAATATTTCAAAATTCATAATAGGTAATTATTATTTCAGTATAAATTTAGTAGTGAAATACAAATACCCCTACTAATAAAGAGTTTACGCAAATAGAATTTGGTCAAAATCATCATTATACTCCCTCTCAGATATTTAAAAGAAGTATGGCTGCTTAATGGAGAAAGTTATGGGATTTTGTTTTTGATTGATACACGTTATACGAATATTCAATGAGTGTGTATATATTGAGTGTTTCATGTGGTGGAATCATGATTTTAGTTATACCGTGGCTAAAATGAAGAAGCCACAAAATTTAGGTGATCATAATAAAGAATTGTAAACTATGAGGACCAAAATGCAAACTTTCAAGAAAATGAGCTAAGTTTTATTTTTAGGACGATTATTTTCTCTGAAATTTCTTTAGCCCTAGCCCCAGGTTGTGACATAGGTCCGCCCCAGGTTATAAAGTAATTATATAATCTAATCTAATAATACAAGTAGTTTTTTTTTTAATATACTATAAAAAAAAAAATCTTAAACGTCCAAAAATAATAATATAAGTTCATTAGTCTTTTTTTAATACATTGTGTTTTATACTGTTTGTTAAGCTGTGACATAATTTGTAATAACAGTAACTTTCAAAGTAGGTTCGGTCATTGAATGCATCATGCCTTGTATTAGAATTGATTTTATATGAGAAAGTAGCTCCCTCAATATAATTTTTCTTATGAGATAAAGTTTTCATGTTACTGTCTTAAATAACTACATCAAAATCAACATTTGATCACATCCAAGAAGAAAAAAATACACAAAAAGAGAATAAATATGTAGCTACAAAATTTAATTTGATAAAATCACTGAAATGAGCAAATAGTTTTCATGTTCAAACTACATAAAACCTTTTGAATTTTGAAAAGCAAGAAAACAAAAACATGTTGCCGTCAGAAATAAAGTATTTGGCCCATGAAAATAGCAATGAAAGAGACATAGAAACAGGTGACTGGAATTTTGTGGTTCCAGAAGAGTATATTCCTTTCTAATTTAATTTACTGCTTAATTATTGTTTTTAATTATATTTGTAATACATTAACCTCCCATATTCTAGAAGGAATTGAAATTCCAAGATTTTATTGTTCCCCACTAATATTTTTGTTATCAGTACAGTTCTGTTGCTAGGAAAACTTTGAAGAACAATGAAATAAAATTAAATTGTTTCATGATAGTTTTATTTTATTTCTAGTGTTTCACAAGGAGATTATTGTCGAGATTAATATTTGAATTGAGTGAGTAATGCAGTATCAGAGTTCTTTCATATTATCGAAGCCAATGTATTGTGTACAAACCCTACGTGCTCACTTTTGTTTTTTGTTTTAAAATATGAATATAGGCAAAATCTCAATTAAATAAATCCCACTATCTTTTCCATGATCCCATTTGCTCACTTTATTTTCGATTATTTTAACTTTCATCTTTCTCGATTTTGTTGGTTTCGGATTTACACCAATTTCAGTTTGCCTCTGGTGTCATTGTATCTTTGCGTGGTCACTAGGTTAAAATTATTTCAATAATTCATCTATTATGATTTTGTCTGACCTCCTTCTCAATTACATAGCTAGATTTATATAAATTTCACAAAAAAAAGACATCCTTTAATACTATTATTGTACCCTTAGCTAATAGCTTAAAGTTTTTAGATTGGGTGACTTCTAATAATAATAATAATTTCTAAGAAGTACTATACAAATAAAGTAATTGCTTTAATTGTTATTGGCTTGATCAACTAAATTTGAATCCAAAATCTGTCTTTGCTCTTTTTTTTTTGGGCTTTTTCTTTCTAAAATCTTCTTTATCAACAGAAATTGAGGAGCAGAGAGATCACCGAAAAGAAATTAAAGAGAGAGTTGGTCGGTCTTGCATGTAGGGCCAGAGACAATTAATGGCATATTTTAATTTAAGCTCCAAAAATACAAAAAAAATAAAAATAATAATAAGAATAATAAAAGTATGCAGTTTCAGCTTTTATAAAAGGGTCCCCAATAAATGGAGAGTTGTTTCTATTTTCTTAGAAATGATTTTTACGTGTTTTTGTTTTTTCCCTTTCCTGTGCCCATCTTTAATTAGTACGTTTCAGAAATTTTCTTCTTGATCAGCTCCTGAATGGAGCTATGATTTGACTTCATTTTTCAATTCTTCTGTTACTATAAAACTTGTAATATTTTACTTGTAAATTAATGAGCAATGAAATTAATAAACTTATATTCTATTTTTAGGTGTCGATTTATACCTAAAAAGCATCCATGCATATATATATATTTTTACGGATGCAACATCTCAAACTCAGATATCTCAAAAAGGAGATAGGGTTTTTTTTCTCCATTACTGTTATAAAGTGACAGTAACAGTAGCTTAAGCACTAACTATAGAACTGCCATGCACGTTGTGTCGATCTTTCTTTAGTCAAGTTACTTTCTTATCTATATGTCTATCTAGGTTCCATATATATTAATATGCCTTCGTTGCGAAGGCAATAATCTTATTTGAGTGTAAAAAGCATTACAATCTGCACTGGAATTACAACACGTACGATTACATGTTATGGATATGACAGATTTTTCATCTTTGGGTTGTCAATAGAATCGTATCGTATTATTAAACGGGTCCGTAAATTTGAAAACTTAATTGAGTGATAAAACAAAACCCAGGCCATTAGCTCTTACATAAAGCTACAAGATTGCAACATTCTAGAGAAAGAAAACAGACATCAAACTTTGGGTTGGGTTGGGTTGGGTTGGATTGGTCAAATATATAATGGCCTACATCAATTTAAAACTAAAATAAAGATATTTTCTTTGAATCAAATTTTATGCTATGTACACAAATCAATGAGGAGAATCACGTTCGAAATTGTGCTTCAAAAAATATTCTTGTCCTATCTCTCAGCTGCAAAAGTATTTAATTCAAGCATGAGATAAAGCTGCATTCAGTCCCCATTACAAGCAATCTGTCTATCAGATCATGTAGTCAAATAACCTAAAGTCGATTTCAAAGCAATTCAAATTTGGCTGCTGTTAATTTGTTGTGTACTAAAATAAACTACTGCCTTAAAGAAACTTCCTGAAGCTGACAAAGAATCCCACGACTTTCAAATTCCAATCTTATAATTTATGCATCTCATCACTTTGATTCCAAGAAGCTTCTCATTTCATCTACACTTTTATATGAGGACAATTATATTATTACTCCGACTGCTTGAAGCATCTATTAATTGTGATAAAAATGTAAGGATTATAAAAAGAAGCATCGATGAATTAATTGATAAAATATAAGTTATTGATTCTTCAATTAGTGATCGAATCATTTGATTTAAAATTGGTGAAGAGACCTATATATAATTCTCCATAGTTAATTATAAGAAACCATGTTAAAGCCTATTTCTTGCGTCCAATTCATACTGTGTTCTCTCAAAAAGAAAAACAAAACAATGGAATTGACTGCACCAGTTATATTTTTTTAAAATTCTTAAATTCTTAAAATAAAAAATTAATATTTAATATTTTTTTTATAATATTTATTTAAATAAAACTATTTATGATGTTAGTCGACTCTGCAGTTTTTTCAGAACCGTTTAATCGGTCGAACCAGTGACTCATTATACTTTTTAAATCACCAATTTGATCACCGATCAGATCCTAAAATAATGGATAAAAAAAGAGATAAAAAATTAAAGTGAGAGGGGCCTGTTGGTTTGGTTGAGAGGTGACAATATGTATTAAGCTAATTTTTATTTTACTATGTTCAACTTTATGTATTCCTTCATCTGTGGAATACAATATTACTTTAACTTTGCTCACGTTAATATTATCTTGGAATTCCCAACAAATCCTTGACTCCTCGGATACAATGAAGAACTGAACAATGAGTTTTTTTCGTGTTTTGAAATAGTTTTTCAACAATGAATTAAAATCTTCAAAATCGATGGCTAGGGTTGGTGGCTGGTTCATATGAGTGATACAGGGACATTCTAAGCCACCAAGCCGAAAACTTCAATTTAAGAGCTTCGCTTTGGTTCTAGTTTTCGGTTTAAAAAGTATACAGCCCAGTGGAGGCCCAATAGACCAGGACAGATCCGCTGTAGTTTTAAATTCTCTGGTCAATTTCATTGACATAAATAGAAAATTATACCCGAAGAAAATTGACCAAGAAAAAGACTTCGAATTTATTTGGTGGACGTTGACGTTGACGTTAGCGTTTTAACGCTCTACTAAATAGGTAAGTTAATGTTAGTGTTAATACTCACAAAATTATAAACTCACAACCTGAGATTATTTTTTGATGCTAGCTTATACTATAACATTTGTTATATAATTTATAAGTTAGTTTATACTCTCTGACAATACTCTCTATCAAACACACCATTATTTGCCTCCCTAGTCCTCACCGCTGAACTAAAAAATATCAAGATTAGGAGCACGCCTCGGTGGTGGCTGAAAGAGCCTCATGGTGGTAATAAAGCATTTCCTTCCATATCATATTTCTTATCATCTCTTCCACTATATACGTATATTTTTAGCTCATCTAGCTTAATATTTTGCGTGTTACATCGCATATTATGAGCGATTTGATGAGTTTTGGGGTTGTTTTGCAAGTAAAATCATGCCGAGACTCAAAACAAAATCAATTAGGAATGAAACTACCAAGTTCAGAGTAAATTGGGGATACATTTCAGTAGCATAACGCGTGTCTCGACATCAGAATTGCTTCTCAATGTGTGCAAGAGTAAAAAATTTATTAGAATGTCATGAATTGGGCGCATCGCGTCGTGCCAAAACATGAATTGAAGAATTCAATTTGCAGATTGCATGAAGTGTCACAAAGTAAATTGCATGCAGAGTCTAAAATGCAAAGCAAACCAAAGTCAATTCAATAGCACATGGAAATTCATGGAAGGCAGGCCAAATTGAATTCAAAAGAGTTGTAATGTGTTGTGATATAAACAATCACAATAGAAGAGAAGTGAGAGAAAAACTCTTCTTTTATTACTCAAACAAAAGAATTACAAAGCTTTTCAAAGTTTTACAAAAAAAAAATCTCAACTCTCTCAACTCTCTATTACTCTCTGTATTTCTGGGATTTGGGATGCTTAAACAAATGATATTATGGCTCCTTTTATAGCTCCAAAACGTGTGCTACAGTAGCACACGTTTTGGCAACAGGATTTTACGAACTGGTTCATCAGTTGGAAACCAACTGGAACCTAACATGCATGCAAGTTGCATGCATGCTGGAATCCAACAAATCTCCCCCTCGGTGAAGATTTGCTCTAAAATCTGAGCCGACCATCAATCACCCAAATCGGATCCTCAAAAGGATCCACCCCTGCTGCATTTGTATGACTGCCTACATACCCTGAGTTGGGATCAAGCTAATCGTAGTTCTCTGTTTCTCTCTACTTTGACTATATGGAGAGTTTTGTCATCCCGGCTATGGCACGACAGATTTCAAGCTTCTCATTCGGTAAAAATTTTATGAACATATCATCACCATTGTCATCAGTGTGAATCTTTCTGAGTTCTAATAGCTTTGAACTCAGGATGTCCCGTATCCAGTGATACCTCACATCGATATGTTTTGACCTCGAGTGAAAAGTAGAATTTTTACCAAGGTAGATAACACTATGGCTATCACAGTATAAAGTGTACTTCTCCTGCTTGAAACCAAATTCCTGGATAAATGTCTTCATCCACTGTAATTCCTTGCAAGCTTCCGTTACTGCAATGAATTCTGCCTCTGTTGTAGAGAGTGCAACACATCTCTGCAACCTTGACTGCCATGCCACAGCTCCCACTGAGAGAGTAATTAGATACCCCAAAGTAGACTTACAGGTATCCGCATCACCTTCTATATCTGAATCGGTGTAGCCCATTAACACTGGCTTGTTGCTTCCAAAATATAGTCTCATTTTGGATGTGCCTCGAAGATACCGTATTATCCATTTGATAGCATTCCAATGTTATTTTCTAACATAAACCGGCTGACCAATCCAACTACGTGTGCTAGGTCTGGCCTTGTGCACACCATGGCATACATGAGACTTCCCACTGCTGAGGTGTATGGAACCTGTTTCATTTCCTCATTCTCTGTCTCACTAGAGGGACTCTGTTGCGTACTCAATCTAAAGTGGGTAGCAAGAGGAGTGCTAACCACTTTAGCCTTGTCCATCTGAAATCGTTGAAGTACATTCTCGATGTACTCCTCCTGTGACAAGTATAATTTCTTGGCTTTCCGATCACTATCGATCATGATGCCAATAATCTGTTTTGCTGGCCCCAAGTCTTTCATCTCAAAAGACTTACTCAATTACTGCTTCAAATTATCAATCCTCGATTGGTTCCGGCCAATTATCAACATATCATCCACATACAACAGTAAGATGATAAAGTCATCGTCAAAAGAATTTTTGAACGAAAACACAATGGTCTGAAGTAGTTTTCTTGTATCCTTACTCCCCCATAACTAACTCAAACTTCACGTACCACTGTCTCGATGCCTGTTTCAAACCATAGAGGCTTTTCCACTCAAACTTCACGTATCTCTTCAACACTTTGTCAATGTACGTGTTCTGGAGAGTCCATGCAGTTTCCTAGATCTATCTCGGTAGATCTTTATTCCTAGAATAAAGGCTGCTTCTCCCAGATCCTTCATGCAGAATTTTAATGAAAACCAAGCTTTCACCGATTGTAGCATGTGAATGTCATTGCCTATAAGCAAAACATCATCGACATAAATGACAATGAATGTCAGTTGCGCTCCCACTAACCTTCTTATATACACAAGGATCATCATCGTTTTGAATGAAATCATATTCTTTTATGATCTCATCAAAACCTTGGTTCCAAGAACGCGATGCTTGCTTCAATCCATAAATGGATCGATTTAACTTACAAACCTTGTTTGCAAGTCTTGGTACGACAAAACTGTCAGGTTGTTGTATATAAACATCCTCCAAAAGGTTTCCGTTAAGGAAAGCGATTTTGACGTCCATCTGCCATATCTCGTAATCGAAATATGCAGCAATAGCAAACATAATCCGAATGGATTTAATCATGGTAACGGGTGAAAAAGTTTCATCGTAATCGACACCATGTCGTTGATGATACCCCTTCACTACAAGCCTAGCTTTGTATGTTTGTATATTGCCATCCATTTCGGTCTTCTTCTTGAAGACCCATTTGCAACCAATAGGCTTTACGCCTTCTGGTGCATCAACCAGTGTCCAAACTTGGTTGGTGTACATGGAATCCATTTCGGACTTCATGGCCTCTTGCCATAAAGCGGAATCGATATCTTGTATCGCTTCCTCATACGTAGACGGCTCGTTATCCTCAATGAGATTGATATCCACATGAGGTGAGATCAGAAACCCATACCTATCAGGTTGTTTTCTGACTCTCTTCGACCTACGCAGTTCTTGTGTATTCAAAGATTATGGTATAGTTTCATCCCTGATGAACTGTTCATATTCCGTTAAGGATTTTATGCCAGAAACAATATCACTCCGATTTTCATCGAGTTCTACTTTCCTCCCACTAACCACTGCATTTAGGAATTCCTTCTCAAGGAAAATCGCATGTAGAGCAACAAATACTTTGTTCTCTTGTGGGTGATAGAAGTAATATCCTTTGGTTTCCTTAGGATATCCTACAAATAGGTATTTATCTGATTTGGGTTCTAGTTGGTACCTTCCAAACGTTTGACGTATGCCCAGCATCCCCAATCTTCAGGAATGAGAAATCCGGTTTCTTTCCTGTCCATATTTCATACGGAATCTGTTGAACAGACTTTGACGGAACCTTATTCAAAATAAGTATTGCATTATTCAATGCATATCCCCAGAAGGAAATAGGTAGCTCTGTACGACTAATCATAGACATTACCATGTCTAACAAAGTTCGGTTTCTCCGTTCGGACACACCGTTTAATTGCGGTGTTCCGGGAGGAGTCCACTGTGAAAGAATACCATATTCTTTCAAGTAATCAAGAAACTCATTGCTTAAGTATTCGCCACCACGATTCGACCGTAATTTCTTAATACTTTTACCAGTCTATTTTTCTACTTTGTGTCGAAACTCTTTGAATTTCTCAAAGGTTTTCGACTTGTGTCTCATAAGATACACATAACCATAACGCGATGCATCATCCGTAAATGTTACGAAGTATTCATATCCACCTCTAGCCTGGCTAGATATGGGCCCACATACGTCACTATGAACGAGGTCTAACAGTTCGATGGCACGTACACCCTTTATGCTAAAATTTGTTTTAAGCATTTTGCCTAATAAACAAGATTTTCAGACGTCATATGAATTTGGATCAAATCCGTCCAAGTACTCACTCTTCGAAAGTATGGATATGCGAGTCTTGTTAATATGTCACAAACGATAATGCCACATATAAGCTTCATCTTTGTTACTTAGTTTAAGCTTTTTTTTGTTACATTATATGTTTGAGATTGATTTATATTCAAAATATAAAGACCATTATTTACATCAGCAGTGCAAATCTTCATATCATCTTTATACATAAAACACCCAGTGTTTGTAAATACAAAAGTATACCCACATTGGGCTAACATAGATACAGAAATAATATTCCTAGTCAAATTAGGTACATAATAACAATCTGAAAGTTTAAGTACATGCCCCGAAGGCAGTTCCAAAACATAAGTGCCAACGGCCAAAACGGTGACTCATGTCCCATTTCCAACGCGTAGATCAATCTCCCATGAGGCCAGTCTCCTGCTAATCTGCAGATCCTGCACATCAGTACATATATGAGTACTATAACTAGAATCAAAAATCCAATTTTTAAAACTAGTAGTAGACATGTTTATTTCGATAACAAACATACCTGAAGCTGGTCCTTGCCCGTTTTAATTTCTTCATTTGTTCCTTGTACTCACGGCAGTCACGCTTCCAGTGACCCCGCTTGCCGCACTGCAGACATACATCTTCGGATTTGTCCTTAGACTTCCTAGAAGTCTTTGATGATTTGGCCTTGCCCTTCTTCTTCTTCTTCTTCTTCTTCTTCTTTACACCTTTAGTCGCCTTAGGCCAAGCCCTCGGAGTATGAGATGTTGAAGCGAAGTGCGTCTCGCGCTTCTGGCTCTTTAGGAGCTCTTTTTCTGCTTCGCGCAGTGTTGACATTAACTCTCCAAGAGTTTGGTCTTGGTTCATCATATTGTAGTTCATGATGAACCCACTCCAACTGTCGAGGAGAGACTGTAAGATCAAATCTATAGAAGTCTCAGCCTCGAAGACTATGCCCAGCTATCCCAGTTGTTCAATGTCAGCAATCATCTACGACACATGGTGCTCGACAGATGTACCCTCTGACATGCGAGCGCGAAAGAGCTTCTTCTGCAATTTATATCTCTGCGATCTAAGATTAGATCGATGAAGATCATGCAACTTCGCCATCATCAGATCTATAGTGTAGAGCAACTTCTCGGATCAGATCTAGGCTTAGGCCCAAGAGGTCTCTCTATAGTGTAGAGCAACTTCTCGGATCCCAGGACAATCCTGAGATTCATGTCCCAGTCTTGAAAGTTCACGCCATTAAAGACATTGTCGCCCATGATAATATCTCTAATGCTCACTTTCCTGTCATCTTAATTGCAATGTCAAACTATTCAATTAACGATGTTTGGGTACAGTCCAACTGTTACAAGAAAAATAATAAAATATCAGTCCAACTAATAAATGTTTATAATTGACGAAATAATTTGAAAGCGCGTAAAGCCAAGTATTTGAACGAAATTACAAATTCAATACTGGCCTCCCACTATTTTTCGGCGAGCCTCTAACCCTATGTTGAGTACTCGGGAAACCTAGTTTCCTAGTGGGCTAGGATCCCGTTAAATAACACACAACCTTGACTTTGGCCAACAAGCTGTATAATATTTAATTAGGTAGATCTCTAAGATCAATTGGATCTCATCCAATTCTTAGATCCGGTAGGTGGACCTCCAAGTCCGAAACATATATACAATATATATGCCAATATATCCAATATATTTTCCTAACCTTTTCCTCTGAATCAACTAAGCCTTGGCTTTGGCACAACAAGCTTAATGATTCTAATTAAGCGGGACCCATTGACTTTGGAAAGCTTCGTAATCGATGTCGATGGACAAGAAGTGATCTTGACTTTGGCCAAAAAATCACAACTTGGACAAGACATACGATGTGGAACAAAGCCTTCATGATTCAAACACATCCGCGATGGACAAAGGTATTGACTTTGCCCAACAAACCAGTGCCAATCTTGGATCTTGAGAATGAATCATTCAATGGAAGAAAAAACGCTTAATATTTATTGAGGGTTTTTCGCGTAATTGGCAACCAATTAATTATCTTTGTTTAGGTCTCATCATACATCCTTAAGCATGCATTCTAAAAGCATAATAAGGCGCTGTAAATAAATTAATAATGATATGCGGATGGATATCTCAAAAATTGTTCCTAGAAAAATCACTTCATTTCCTCTCCCCGGCTAGCATTATTCTAACTTCTACCCAATTACATAATACAATTAAAGAAACCTCATTAACATTGAGGGGAATTAGGTGAGAAGAGAATTACAAAGAATCGAGAGATAAGGCTGGACACGCAGGTCCAATTTAATAAATTCTAATTTTATTACAATAATTTCCAAAATTGCCCTCACCCATCTAATATCCATCTGATATACATTATTCATACAACACATCCATGTATTCACACAAAGCATGTTATTCAATCAATCTAATCCAATTAATTAATCTTTGAATTAAGTGATCATCCAATGTTCAAACAACGATTTGATTTGCGCGAGTCCAACTCGTTTAAGAATAAATACTCAAAGTACGAATTCTTGAATTATATCGAACTACAACTTTAAATATAATTTAATTTGTATTCAATACTAATTCTATATTTAATTCCAAATTAAATAATTACACTTTTAATGCGCCTTTACGACTTAGATTCTAAATCTAATCTTAATGGGTCTCAAAGCCCAATTAACATCCAATGTTCATTTAATTAAAGTCCAATGGGCTTTCAATTAATTTCTTAAGGCATGGGCTTTGGTCAATATGGGTCAAACCCAAATACCAAGGCCCAATTAAGGAATCACCCTATTTGCCAAGAAATCAATTTTGGCTCATTAGGCCCAATTAAATATTTAAAGGCCCATTTGTTATATTTGGACTTAATGGAATGGTTTAGGCCCAATTTGGATCCAATCCAATTGTCCTAAACCAACTTGGCCCAACCAAGCCCATTAGGCCCAAATACAACATATTTAGCCCAATTCCAAATTAAGCCTAATTAATTAAATTCCAATATTCCAAATTTCATAATTTAATTAATTAAAGTGTATTGCACTAATTAATTATCTAAATTAACATTTCCAAAATATCAATTTAATTAATTAATCAAGCATTAAAATATTCAACACATGTCCAACATTATTGAAACAAAATCAATTCATTTTCATGCATCTATGGTCACGGCAATGGAGTGATTTTATATCCGATTTTGATTTCAGTCCAATTAAATCACAAATCAATATATATCATGTCTTTAAACTCATCCAATGATTTAAAAACAAAATCACCATGACCTAGGGTTTATTATTACATTCGGCCAAGCCTTCATGATCGGGGAAAATTAATCCAATTAATTTTCATCAAATTGATCATATATAACTCTAAGTTATCAATATACAAGCATACTCAAACAAACAATTTGATCAAATCATGCTCAAATCAAATTTACCCAAATTTTAGTATATAAACCCTAACCAAATTTCATGCTCAAATAGGCTCTGATACCATTGTTGGGTTTCTAAAGTCATCCCAAGATCATATTAAGCATGAAACATGTGAATACTCAAAGTAAAGTTGCGGAAAAATACTCACTTTGAATGGTAGAGAGGATGTGTGTAGAACAAAACATTGCTCCTTGAATGGTGGCTCCAAGCTTTCTTTGAATGTTGAATCAATGCTCCAAGCTTTGATCTTTGATTCCAAGCTCAATGGGAAAGTTTCCCTATCACCTTGTATGATTATTTGATGTGCTAGCACCTTGAAAATATTGCAACAAAATTTTCCTATCTCCTTGTGAAGCTCACAACAATGGAGATATTTGTGAGAGAGAGAGTGGCGTGTAAAATGATAGGAAGAGAGATGATTTTCGTTAACTTGTATTTGATTTCCAAAATCAAATTAATGATATACCAAAATCAATATTTGGTATATGACCATCATCTCACCAACTTGGTGTGTTGGACAAGTCACCAACAACCCACCAAAACCCATCAAAAAAAAGTTATTTAAAGTGACTAGGTGATGTGACTTGTGATGTGACTTGTGGGCCCCACTTAATTCAAAATCCGAGTGGGCCCGCAAACACATTTCGGGCTCAAGTTTGTTAATTCCGAATTAATGAATTTTCTGTTGCGACGTAATTAAATCAAATTTAATTAAATAATTATGCCTAGCAAAATTACTATTCACGTCGCTCGCGAATTAATTCTAAATTAATTCGTTCGCCCGAATTAAAATCCAATTTTAATTCCGTTATGAAATCTAATTTCATTTAATATATCGAATATATTATTTTATCGATTAATTTCAAATTAATCGTTCTCTCTCTTCTAATAGTATTTTATCCCAGATAAAATCTCTCCGTAATTAATCCTAGATTAATTATGTTCGAATCATATGTTATCGGTGAATCTTCGGGAAGCGATCTATGAGATCCCTGGATATGTTGGCAGTAAATCCGGTCGTCGGACTATCCGAACACGTGCGTACCACGTACCATATTTTTACCGATTACGAGACATGGTTGGCTTCTAGCAAAGCACCGTGTCTACCCAATTCTCCAGAAATATTCTTAAAAGAATATATAATCTTTGTCAGACGTAGTATATGTAGTATTGCATATTACGATCCAGTATCGGATGTCACATGCAAGGCCTGTGGCTGGAATAGTGTCTGCCCCGTACGAAGCATATATCAGATCACAGGCAACTAGTCTCTTTAATCGGATAATCATGACCTTGTCATATTATCCCGATGGTTGCAACACATTAGAGTACCAGTTTTGTATCCCTGCGTGATCATCATCTCCATATAACTGAAGTGATACCACCGTCTTGACATCACACCAAATACACTACGATTCTCAATAAACCCAGAAGAGGCGTACACAGAACCTGTTAAAGTCCTGGACGACCAAAACCAAAGCGTATTGATTGTCGCAAGTACTAGCGATGCAAGTCTCAGGTTAAGACCAAATACACCTACTCTGATTCAGATTCCCATAGACACATAGTCATACTACTAATGGGATTCCGAGGGGTCTATCCAGAGCGATGTTGTTTCTGTACCATCGGTAAACACAACCTCCTATCACACTTGCATAAGTATCCAATACTTAAATATATGATAACTATGCTGTTACGCTTCCATAACACGCACACGTGCAATACTAGTCTATTCCGCATTATCGATATCCAGTCTCAATAATACTACGACTAGGGATATTTAATGATTAAACCTTTATGGATTGATATTGTCTCATATCTAATAATCTGGAACTAATCATAAGGACTTTTATCATTTATATATTTAAGTAATCAAATTACAAAATGATAAAATACAATTTCCATTGTCACATGGTTAATTTGTACAAAAACCACAATGTCTTTTACAAATAGTGACACTATGGGTCATAATTGTCCAACATGTTGTTGTTGAAAAAATTGTTTATGGAATTGTTGGATAATTGTAAGCATGTATGTGAGGAATTTTTAAGCATTAAAGTGTATAGAAAATTAATGTATGGATAATATATTGATTTTATATGCTTGGTTTATATTTGACAAATGTTGGAGAATATTTTAATGCTTGGATTAATTTATTAAGTGTTGATAAATTTATTAAAGTGTTTAGAATATTTATTTAAGCTTATGGGAATTATATTGTTGCATGAAAAAATTAATATATGGTGATATATGATTTTTAGTGCATTGGAATAATTTTAAGTTTATGGAAATAAATATTTTAATACACTTTTTAGGGTATTGCCGAAAAAAAAATATTGCTCGAGATTTGGTCTCGCGCGCGTTCCGCTGCACTCGGCATATCTGTTCCTCCGCAACATGAGTTTCATAATGTACCTGTCATCTGTATGAACAAAAATGCAGCGAAATTTCCTGGGGAGTAGGTTGGGAAGGTGGTGGAAGTTGACTCAGGTATTGTTGGCTATTACCAGTGGCGG